>OY755215.1:26361803-26760416 GCA_963576765.1 Draba incana
AGCTGAACCCGTCCGAAAATGAGCTGCCTACGTACCCTTTGCAGGGATCAAGCCACCCCGTAGTTCAGTGAAAGTACCTTATTGGGAATTGAAGGATGTCGTTGTCGCCTATTTGTCTACCTTCGTCTTCTTTTGTCCACATTTGGGCTCAGCGTCAGTAGCTAGGTTTCGTAGTTTCTGTGCTGCCATGAAGCACAATCGAGACTCCATCTGACTCCCTTTAATCGTTTTGATGCCTTCAGGTGTAGGGAACTTAATGCACAGATGATAAGTAGACGCTACTGCTCTCATCAAGTTCAACCACGGGGTACCCATGATGACGTTGTATGGTGCTGGGTTGTCCGATACAGAGAATTCCACCACCTTCGCGACACCTTCAGCTAAGATAGGTAGGCGGATGGTTCCCAATGTCATTGTTGTTTGTCCGGAGAATCCAGTAAGTGGTTTTGGAAAAGCTTTGATCTTGGACAAGGAGACCCCCATTCTAACAAGCGCGTCTTTAAAGATAATGTAAACCGTGCTACCTGTATCGATCAATACCCTTGATACAAAAAAGTCAGCGATGACTAACTTGATCACTGGTGGATCGTCGTGTGGTCTGTCGAATCCACTGGTCTCCTCTTCTTCAAAGGATAGCACGTCGTTTGGAAATTTGGAGGGTGCAGAAAAGTTAGCACTAACTTTTGCACGTCGTTGGTAGGCTTTGATGGAGGAGATTGTATCAGAACAGTAAAAGTACCTTATTGGGAATTGAAGGATGTCGTTGTCGCCTCTTTGTCTACCTTCGTCTTCTTTTGTCCACATTTGGGCTCAGCGTCAGTAGCTAGGTTTCGTAGTTTCTGTGCTGCCATGAAGCACAATCGAGACTCCATCTGACTCCCTTTAATCGTTTTGATGCCTTCAGGTGTAGGGAACTTAATGCACAGATGATAAGTAGATGCTACTGCTCTCATCAAGTTCAACCACGGGGTACCCATGATGACGTTGTATGGTGCTGGGTTGTCCGATACAGAGAATTCCACCACCTTCGCGACACCTTCAGCTAAGATAGGTAGGCGGATGGTTCCCAATGTCATTGTTGTTTGTCCGGAGAATCCAGTAAGTGGTTTTGGAAAAGCTTTGATCTTGGACAAGGAGACCCCCATTCTAACAAGCGCGTCTTTAAAGATAATGTAAACCGTGCTACCTGTATCGATCAATACCCTTGATACAAAAAAGTCAGCGATGACTAACTTGATCATTGGTGGATCGTCGTGTGGTCTGTCGAATCCACTGGTCTCCTCTTCTTCAAAGGATAGCACGTCGTTTGGAAATTTGGAGGGTGCAGAAAAGTTAGCACTAACTTCTGCACGTCGTTGGAAGGCTTTGATGGAGGAGATTGTATCAGAACAGTAACGGGATCCTCCCATTATCATTAAGATCTCTTGTTGTTTTTTTGCAAGGGTTGGCGCTTTGTTATTGCTTCATCCTTGTTGAGGTGATGCAGGGAGCTCCGCTTGCTCCTCTCGATTGGCTTCCGAGTTAGCGAGATCGTCAATGCGAATGTTGTCGCCGAGTTTCCCTTCGGCAAGTTTCTTTGTGAGGATGGAGCCCAGGACACGGCAATTTGCCGTAGAATGGCCATGTGTCTTGTGGAACTCGCAGTAAGCGACTTCGTCGTATGTGTTCTCACTCCGAGTCCAGGTGTTGTTCCACGATCCTCGTCCGTTACCTTGACCTCGACCTCGGCCAGAGTAACCGTGACCATGTCCGTAACCTAGAGAATCTACTTGATAATTGTGAGCTCCACCGAATCCTCCCTCGTGCTCCACGAAACCTTATCCTTGGTTTAGTTTCTTCGCTGTTGGTTGATTCTGAGCAGGAGGAGGATTGGGAGTCCTAAATTTTCCCGCCTTCTGAAAAACTTTCTTTTGTTCCTCGTATCGTGCATGAATTGTTCCTCGATGAAGCGCGTCCTGAATTGTGGCTGGCGGACGCAGAGCCATCTCTTCTTGGTATGGAGATCCAAATCTTAGTGCTTTCTCCAGTGCCTGCAATGCGGCAGTATTTCTTATTCCTTCCATCTTGGATAACACTCCTTTGAATCGCTCTAAGAAGCTCCGTAGCGACTCGCTCTCTCCTTGAATCATTGTCCAGAGGTCGGCATCGGACGTTCGCTTCTCAATGTAGATCGCATAGTGCTTCAGAAAAGCGGCAGTTAGTTGTTTGAAGCTATCGATTGAATTTGGTGGAAGTCTTGAAAACCACTGCAACGCTGGCCCCTTGAGGTTCTCAATGAACAGAAAAAATAGGCCAGCATCCCTTTCACCTTCTCTGAAGCTTGCTCGTCCCATAGCCACTGCGAACGCTGTTAGATGCTCGGTGGGATCAGTCTTTCCATCGTAAGCAGGAATCTTCATCTTTCCCGGGTCATTGATCACTGCTCTCGTTATCCGCGATGTGAATGGGACGTTCTGGGTCTCCTCCAAGACTCAGTCCAACTCCGGAGCGTGGCTAGTCGCTTTGTGGATTTGGGAGTGGAAGTCTCTCATCTCCGTTGCCGCTCGTGCCATGTCGGCTTTTATTGCGGCCATCTCGTCTCTTTGACTCTGGACTAGTGCTCTACGCTCTTCCTCCAACTCGGAGTGTTCTGTCCAGAGAGGATCTTCTTCTTCGTCTTGGGAATCTTGCTCCTCCTCGGCGGTAGTATCGACTCGTGTAAACTTCAAGCCCAAGGAAGTACTTCAACTCTCCAGGATCCTTAATATCAAATGTAGTGTTAAGGAAGGTCTTGGTATCTTTAACTCCTTCCTTATCATCACCAGTGATAATGAGATCATCCACATATACTAGAACCACCACAAGACCTTGTGAACTTTGTAGGGTGAACAAGGTATGATCCGAATGAGATTTGTTGAAGCCATGATCAGTGAGAGTTGAGGAAAGCTTGTGATACCACGCCCTTGGTGATTGCTTCAAACCATAAATAGCTTTCCTTAGCCTCAATACTTGACCAGGTTCACAAAGATCCTCAAGACCAGGTGGTGGAGTCATGTACACTTCCTCTTCAAGTTCCCCTTGAAGGAAGGCATTCTTTACATCCATTTGCCAAAGATCCCAAGAGAGGTTGGTTGCCAAAGATAGTACCACTCTCACTGTATGTAACTTAGCTACCGGAGCAAACGTATCTGTGTAGTCCTCTCCATAAGTTTGAGTGAATCCTCTAGCTACCAAACGTGCCTTGTACCTCTCTATGTCCCCATTGCTCTTGTACTTGATGGTGAATACCCACTTAGAGATCACTGCCTTCTTTCTTTTAGGTAAGACCTCTACATCCCAAGTGTGGTTTCTTTCCATAGCCCCTCTTTCATCACCTATAGCCTCAACCCAAACTTTCTCATCCTTGGATTCTTCATATGTCTTGGGCACAAAATGCTGTTCAGTCTTGCTAAAAATTCTTGGTGTTCGGATGGTAGAAGGGCAATAGAACATACCGCTTGAATGGGATGAGCCACTTCTTGGTTGTTGTAGTAAACTCTATCTTTAAGCTTATCACTTCTCTTTAGGGGTGGATCAACTTCTTCTTCCTCTACTGGAGGATTAAGCCTTGCACTCCTTCTTAGAGGCTGAATCATCTCCTCTGTAACTTCTTCAACTGGTTCTTGAGATGGAGCCAATTCTTCTACTATCTCAACAACCTCATGTTCTTGATCAAGGCCATGGTCATCTTGCGGATCAGGAACAGCCGGTTCTTCCACTCTTGGACTGTTGTTGGACCCATGCTGATTTGCTTCTTTTACTTCTATTGGCCTTACTGACTCAGTATTACCCAGGTGGTCAAGTAGATACCTCAGGCAAGTAGCTTGATCCGATGGTGACTGAGAGAGGTCTTTAAGTTCCTCCCAATTCTTCTTCCCATAGTAGCCTTGATCTTCAATGAATTTGACATCCCTTGACACCAATAGCCGATTGTTGATGGGGTCATAACATTTGTAACCCTTTTGTGTTGTTGAATAGCCAATAAACATACACCTTGTGCTTTTGTCTTCTAACTTATTCCACTGATCTTTTGTTACATGCACAAAACATACACAACCAAAAACACGTAAGTGATCAAGAGAATGTTTAGTTTTAATGAGTACCTCAAATGGTGGAATGTCCATTAGGACTTTCGTCGGGGTTCTATTGATGCGATAACATGAGGCTAGAACCGCATCTCCCCAATAGCTCTTTGGTACATTGTCATAGAACATCATTGATCTAGTCACTTCCATGAGGTGCATATTCTTCCTTTCAGTCACTCCATTTTTTTGAGGTGTGTATGAAAAAGAATTTTGGTGTAGTATGCCATGTTTGGCTAGATGCTCCTTAAACCTAGTACTTGTGTATTCGCCTCTATTTTCGGACCTAAACACTTTTATCTTGGCATTGTATTGGTTAGTCACATAGGTTTGAAAATTAGTGAAAGTCTCAAATACCCTATCTTTGGATGGAAACAATGTGACCTATGTATATTTCGATTTTTCATCTATGAAGGTCACAAAGTACTTGTTTTTATCCCTAGACATGCAAGGAGAGGTCCAAACATCTGAGTGAACTAGATCAAAACAATGCTCATAGATAGTACTAGATTTTGGGAAAACAACTATGCAATGTTTGTCGAGGATACATGCTTCACAACTAGTGTGATCAAGGGACATATTAGGCAACATCAATTTAAGTGCTCTTTCATGAGGATGGCCTAGTCTAACATGCCACATTGCATCTACATTAGCTACATAACAAGAATTAAAAGATAAAGCATTCAAATCTTGAAGAGGTTTCTCTAGAGCATAAAGCTCATCCTTGGTTCCACGTTTCCCCAGTAACTTTCCACTATCAATATCCTGAAAATGAACATCATTAGGACTGAAGATAGCATAGCAATTAAGATCTTTAGTAGTTCTCTTAACCGATAATAAATTTGACTTGAACTTAGGAACATAGAATGCTTCACTTTTCTTGTTAAATAGATTGAAGTTTCCTTTTCCTTATATAGGAATTCCATCACCATTGGCAATTTCTACTCTTCCTATAGCAGGTTCAATCTTGTCTAAGAATTTAGGATTAGTAATCATAAGATGAGAAGCACCTGAATCTATAACAAGCTTGCTACTAGGTTTATGAGAGAATAAAGTGATACCTGAGTTGTGAGCTTGAAAGGCTTTGATGAAGGCTTCAAAGTCACTCTTTTCACATAGTCCAAAGATGCTGCCATGGGCTCTCCTTGAGGTGTGGAAGTGCTAGCTTTCTTAACTTCATCACCTTGAGAGATGTTTGCTCTTGGTGGTCTCTTTTGATTTATGGGTCTTAAGTGAGGATGGAGAGCCCAACACTCATCCCTAGAGTGGCGAGGATCCTTGCAATGTAAACACTATTTTGAATTCCTTTTGTCACGATTATCAGACTGGTAGGCTCCTTTGTTGGCTGTCACAAGCTCAGTTTTGCCTCCAAAGAGACCAATATTTCCTTGCTCCTTTTGAAATTGTGCACACACTTCGTCAAGGCTTGGCAACTTGTCATCTCGAAGGATATGCTTGATGAGGTCATTGAAGCATGGATCCAATGTGAGGAGGAGACCAAAAACTTTGTCTTGCTCACGCTTCTTGTTTAGGATCTTCAAATCCGAGTTCAATGGTCTAAGCATCTCTAATTCAGACCATAGCGTTTGTGATGTCAGCCTTTTTACACATGGCCGGGGCCATCAAAAACCCCTATGTACGTTGTAGCACAAAGGGTTATCGAATCCACAGAGAGGTTTGATTAATACACTAGGATTGCAACGATCCATTCTTAAGCTAGAGCGATGCTTTTTACATGTAAATAAAAGATGGAACTATGTAACATGTGATGAGGATGGTTTTAATTTACATTGTTCTCGAAGAGACAAAGATTAAGCTATGGAAATTCCTTAAATCGAAATCTAAGATAACACAATTGTCGAGGGTTTTGTTATACGCCATTCTAGAACTCAAACACGGAAGTATAACCAGCTAACTGTCGTTACGAAGGTTATCTATCTTTAGATCCTCGAAAACCAAATTTCTTTGCGAATTCTTCGGATCTAAACAAGCATTTAGCACGAGTTCGATATGTTCACAAAGTCACTAAACCAAATGTCTTTGCGAATAAGTAACTTTGCCCATTTAAACTAGTTCAAGTTATTAATCCCACTGTCGTGGCTAATCAACAAGCCTAAGATTAAGAATCTAGGTTGTCAAGCTAGAATCCTAAGATCGAGAGTCTAGGTTGTCAAGCTAGAATCAAGCAATGAAAACAGTCTAAATGAAGAACTAACGGATAAACCTCAATCAATATGCAATCCTTAACAATTTCTAATCAAAACTCAAGAAATCCCTAAAACCTAACAAGTAATTTTACTCAGAAATTAGATGTACAGTCTGATAACTGAATATAATTGCATAAAAGAGTTAGAGTTAGAAGATACAAAGGGTTTATGGATGAACATATGATCTCCCTTGAAGATCTCCAATCTCTCTCTCTCTCTAAGTCTCAAAACGAGAATAGATCTAGTTTTAGATATTTTTCTACATATTTTACAATGAAAACAAAACAAAACTATTTATAGAAGTGCCCAAAATTAGGTCTGCAGGTCCGCCTGTCTGTGCAAATATCCTCTGCTTTTAAAGATCCTCTGTCGATCGACAGGGATGGGAGTGATGATCGACGCGTTGTCTACTGGTGAAAATCTTCTTTGCTTCGTCTCTTCAGGTGTCGATCGACACACCTTTAATGTCGATCGACGGGGACGCTGCAACTTGATTCCACTTTGATCTTTAAAGCTCCAAAATGCTCGATAATTGTCCAAAATGCACCAAACGACCATTTTCCTGCAAAACACTATAAAAGACACACAAATACAAAATATACTATACAAAACCGACTTATATCATGGTTAAAACGGGTAAAAACCATGATATATCACCCCCCCATACTTAGCATTTGGTTGGCCTCAAGCAAAACATACACCAAGAATGTGAAAGAGGTTTGAAAACATAGAACATACCTTCTTTCGATGCAGCGAATTGACCTTTCCAAAACCAACCAGAATCAGACCACCATGTACTTCTCCGCAGACACACACAACCTTCCAATGTTCAAAGGAAAATCAACAATAAAAGGATACTCTCTAAACTCTACTTTGTTTTCAATTTTATTTCATTACCTTATTGCTTCAAGAGACCCGCATTTTTCAATCTCAATGTTCATTCATGCTCTTTCTTAATTCCATGGCAAAATACTTCAAATATATCTTTAGATCTTTGGTTGAAGATTTAAAGGAAAGGAGTGATCATGGAAATTCTCAAGAGAATGGATTAGATGGCATGATGAGGTTCATGATGACAATTTCAAGGAGTGCTAAAGGAAATGAATACCCGGGAGAAGGAGGCAGTTCCAAAATCATAAACCAAGGTCAAAGATTACATTAAGCAATCATGAAGGCTACACTCTTTTTCCCTATGTAGAGTTTTATCCCATGAGGTTTTCTCTACTAAGGTTTTTAATGAGGTAGTTCTTTGTGTGTTGCAATCTTGTCCTTTGGTCCTCCTTTGGCGTCCCATAAAAGACACACAAATACAAAATATACTATACAAAACCGACTTATATCATGGTTAAAAACGGGTAAAAACCATGATATATCAGTTTGGAACTTCCCAAGATGGTCGGTAAATTCCTTGCCATCTTGATGGAGTTCGTTGATACACTTCTTTATTTCAAAAATTCGACTAAGATTCGAGGTGTTACCATATACTCGTTTGAGAGTATCCCATAGTCCCTTTGGTGTTTTGCAATAGGAGTATGCTTCCAAGATGGATTTGTCAATGGAAAAATGGAGGAGACCTAACGCGGCTTGTTGATCTTCCTCCCACTTCTCTAGTTCTTCTTCTAGAGCTTCTTGTATTTCTTCCTCGGACAAGGGTTCCTCATCCTTTTTCGCCTTCCTTTTGAGGGCTTTCTTTGGGCATTCTTTTGTTTCGACATGCTTCCAAAGTTTCTTTCCACTTATAGCAGTTTGATGATCCTAGACCATAAGAGATAGTTGTTCCCTTTAAGAATGGTGGGAACAACTAATGATCTTGAGTTTACAGTGATAAGAACACTAGAACTCATGGCTTTAGTATAAAGAGTAGTAGAATATGAGATTTAAGAAACAAAGATTTTAGAAAGAATGAAAGATTTAGGAACGTTGCTCTGATACCATGTTAGATTATGTAGAATATAGATAGAGATAAGAGAGTAGATTGAGAGAATGAGGTGAGAGATATCACCACAAGTGTGTGTTATTATGTTCAGAGGCTACAACATCTTTATAGGCATCCAAAACCCTTATAGAATTAGGTTGGAGCCATTTGACTAAAGGAAAAACCAAATAATTCAATTTTACAACGGATAGATAACTAGCCGTTAGGGGTGCAGCGGTCATGCCCAGCGGTCTGATGGTGACCGCTGCAGCCTTCTTCTTCCCAACGGTCATCTTCTGAACCTCTAGCAGCGGTCATATGGGGACCAATGAAGATTTCTTCATAATGGTTAGTTGCCCAGTGGTCTGATGCAGCGGTCTGCTGTAGACCGCTGCATACCCATTCACCAAGGGTTATCTCTTGAACCTTTTGAACCTCCCACAACGGACATGCAGTGGTCAGATGGAGACTGCTGCATATTTCTTCACACCAACTAGTAGTGCAGCGGTCTTGTCCATCGGTCAGAGGGAGACCGCTGCATCCTCTCCTGAACTTATTCTTCTTTCTTTTAGGTCCTCTTGATTAATACTGATGAATTGGCCAATCGCGAGCAATGTCAACGTGTAAGACAGTTCGGATGGTAGCAGGTTTGACCACTGGGCTAAACGTCTCGTTGTAGTCAATGCCATTTTGTTTAGACTTGAAATTTGCCACAAGACACGCCTTATATCGCGAGAGTGTACCATATGCATTGAAATTATGCCTGAAAAGCCACAAAGAACGAACAATGTTAGTAGGCTTGGGTCGCGGGACAAGAACCCACATCCCAGTTTTAATTTGAGCATTATATTCATCCGTCATTGCATTATGCCAACGACCATCTTTAGCTGCATGAAAGTGTAAGAAAGGAAAAGGGGAGATAGTGCTATCAGTATGAAGGCACATCAGAGGTTGTGGTTTAACGATACTACTTTTACTGCAAGTGTGCATACCCTGAAGAGCCGGAGGTGGAGAAAGAGAAGGAGAAGAGGGCGGAGATGGAGATGAGGGTGGAGAAGGAGAAGGAGGATTTGCTTGAGGTCGAAGAATAGGATCCGGAAGAGTGAGAGGAAGTACCAGATCGTGGAATGGTGGGGAAGAAAGAGCAGAAAATGGAAAGATGGTTTCATGGAACATGACGTGGCGGAAGAGTATGAAATGCTTGGTAGAGAGATCAAGGCAACAGTACCGCGGTGATCCAGCGAATAGCCGAGGAATACACATGGAGTGGACCAAGGAGTCAGCTTGTGAGGTGTGGATGGGAGAAGGTTTGGATAGCATATACATCCAAAATCCCGAAGATGGTGACAGATCGCCGGTTTGTTGAGGAGCCGAGTGTGAGGAACAGCGTCGTTGATTGCGGAGGAGGAGAGAAGATTGAGGAGGTGAACAACAGTATGAAGAGCTTCTACCCAGTATGTGAGTGGCATAGAGGTGTGGATGAGAAGTGTGTGCACAAGGTTTTTTATGGTATAGAGCATGCGTTCGGTGCGACTATTTTGTTGTGATGTATATAGGCAAGAGAACTGAAACTGCATTCCCATGGAATTCATGTATTCCTTAAAAGCGTGATTGTCATACTCCCCACCGTTGTCATATTTTAAAGCTTTAATTGTGAAATTAAATTGAGTCTGCACATAGTTGGAGAAGTGAATGAAACTATATAAGGTGTCACTTTTACGGTGAAGAGGATAGACCCAAGTATAGTGAGAGAATTGATCGAGAAAAATGAGGTAGTACTTAATACCACTAGTACTGGCAACAGGTGAAATCCATATGTCAGAGTGTATGATACCAAAAGGATTAAAAACCATAGTATTAGACGAGAAGAAAGGTTGACGGATATGTTTTCCGAGTTGACATGCGTGACACAACTTTGTCAAATCAGCCATATTGCAATGTAAAGAAAGAGAAGATAAAATACGAGAAAGAGTAGAAGACGAGGGATGGCCCAAGCGCTGATGCCATAAAGAGCCATCAACTGAAGACACAAGAGAGCAAGAGACTTGGGAAGATAGGTGGACGGGCTGATTGGGTATAACGGCCCAAGACTGTCACATCGAAGGGGTTTGGCTCGGGTATGCAGGTCCTTACTAGAAAAAACAAAAGGATCAAATTCAATGGAACACCAATTATCAGTAGAGAATTTGCGGACATATAATAGGTTTTTAATGATAGAGGGGCAAACGAGAACATCATTAAGCTTAAAAGAGCGAGAAGAAGTAGGGAGAGTTCCTTTACCATTTTTCGTAATGGGAGCTAAGGAACCGTTTCCAACGGTAATGGCAGGTAATTTGTTCAAATTAAAAGATGGATGGAGGTTACCTGCAGTAGACACAATGTGATTTATTGCCCCACTATCCACAGTAATAGCCTCCATAACCTGATTTCGAGTTGTTGTTGTGCTGCTTTTGGTTGGAGGAATCAGTGGGAGGACTTGGTGACGGGGTGGTGGATGACGTGTAGAGAAGCACCGTGGAGGACGAGGTGAATGGAGCTTTAGCCGGTGTTTTCACTTGTTTAGAGACCCTATCTTCTTCACTGTGAAGCATCGATCTAGGTTCAAGAAAACTAGGAAAAGGGGACTTGCGTTTGATAACATTAATAATGATGTCGAACTTATCAGACAATTCGTTGAGTGTGTGCATCACCAAGACACGTTCAGTGATTGGTGTATCAAAATTAGCAAGAAGATCAAAGATAGACTTGAGTTTCTTACAGTACTCGTGAATGGACATATCGCCAATAACAGTAGTGCATAGTTTATTCTCTAACTGCATAGCCCGCGCCTCCTTGTTGTCGCAAAATAGATTCTCAATAGCACGCCATAAGTCCTGAGCAGAACACTTCGGATACAAAGTGGTTTCAAGGATTGATTGAGAGATCGTACCATAGATCCACATCTTCACAAGATCGATGTGCTCCTTCCATGACTTGTCTGGGGTTCACGGAGCCGCCGTACCGTCGATATGGTTAAGCACACCAAAGCTGCTACAGTGGGTTTCGAATAGCTCTCTTCAAACGTCATAGTTGAGTTTCTCCATATCGAGTTGTATGGGAATGTACGCCTTGATTTGAGTGATAATGAAAAGTTTGTCCGTGGTGAGAGATGATGTCATCGTGAGAGATAGACGAAAAAGGAAGTAAAAAACAACAATTATTTTTTGTGCGAAAAGTGAAGTGTCGGCCAACAATATATATTTAATATGAATTTGTGTTAGCCTTTGGAAAAGAGAATAAAAGAGAGACGATAGATGAGGCAGAGAAGAGAGCAAAGGATATGGCTCAAGGGATTAAGAAAGTTGGAGAGAAGACTATGGTGACAGTGAAAGATGAAACGGCAAAGAACACGGCCCAAACCAGGAAAATTTTGAACTTTTTTTTTAGATTCGCGAGTGGAAAATGCCGGTTTTGTGGATCTTGGGTTTATTGAATAGAACTAGAAGATGATGTTGGAGGTGGACCTGCAACGAGTCCAGGTCCGGCCCACAGAGACTCTTCTCGAAGGCACATTAAGGAGTGAGGTTCTGAAGATGATAACAAATGAGAAGGTGGTGGCGAGAATATAGGAGGCAGCTCCGGAGTCCCAGGATCGTGAAAGGTGGTTAGCTCCGGAAATGAAGAGATTTAATAAAGATTTGGATATAAATACTTATGTAAATAGAAAAGCATACACGTTTTTGACACACATTGTACTCGAAATTAAAACCAATACAAAGAGTTTTCTTTATCAAGTGTTCTTTGATTCATCTAAGTTCTTGTAGAATTTTTCCCTAATCTACCTCACAAACCTAAAAATCTAAGTGTGGATTCAGCTTCCACATTTTGGCGCCGACTGTGGGGGGGTGGGGGGGGGGGGCGATTAATTAAATTCTTTTACCCAAAGACCGAAGATGGATCCCAGAGACCCTGATGCACCGCATACCGCATCCGAATCGTCAAGTGAAGAATCTCCCTGTACCAGATGAGCTACGTTGGGAGGCCAAGTGAACGACCCTGTGCAGAGAAACCGCGGTCGGACAGAGGCTAACGTTCCTCCCAAAAACGCCCCTAGATCTGACGATCATGTAACTGCAAGCGGCAGATCCGCACGAGACCCGATCGACGTCCCCGTAACTGACGGTTCCAGGGGATATAGATTCGCAAATCGTTTAAACCTGGGATCAAACCAGCTGAACAAAATGCAGATAATGCTGGCCGAAACGATTAATAGATCTGAGGTCCAAGAAATCATAATGCGTGATTTAACTGCTTGCCAAGAGCAATGTGATCGACGGTTTAGCGAGGTTTCTAACCCGGTCATGTCTTCGAGGGTCTCAACAGCTGTTAGGCCTTTAGGAACCGCAGGGGCATCCTCGATTTGACTACTCCCTATGCACCTTCATTTCACCCCTCCGAGTCAACAAAGGTGGCGGACTCCGTCGGGTAATCGCATCCTGGTGTATTAGAGAGGGAGCAAGAAGAGTAGAAGCGAGGTCGGAGTCTACTAGATGAGGCCGAAGCTCTCTCCATCAAGAGTGCTTTTGTGTTGCACAAGAAAGGCCTAAGATGGGATCATTCACCTACAAAGATAGGGAAGAAGACATCTAGAGAGCCAAAGTCAACCCAATGAAGCAAGAAGGTGAAAGTTTTTGAGAATATAAAAAAGTGTTTGAAGATTAAAGAGAGAATTTAGAGAGAGTAGTGAATGTTTATTGTAGTATGCAAACTTGTTGCTTGTTATTGATTAAGCTATGTTATACTCTTCTTTTATAGGGAAGGAGAACATATCTTTACATCAACCTAATCTAGGCACCTATAGAAGTAGAATCAAAGATGAACTTGACTTACTTTACATGTGCAGCTCATTAGAAACAAATATATAACACATAAAAAAGAAGTTGCTTGTAATAAAGGTTGTTCAACAAATGTTGTGCCACCTTACTTCTTGTGTTGTTCCAATGAGTTTCTTCCATCTAACTTGAGAACTGAGTCATTCTAGAAGAGATATGGGGCTGGACTATCTTTGAATAAGGCCAGCTTTGGTAGAATCATCTTTGATCCAAGTTGTACACACTTAATCCATTACCCCTCCATTTAAGGCCATGGGGAACTTTTGTGTACAACTTGGCCCATTGTTTTCCTTATGATATTTCTTCATTTTCTAATGACTTCACATGTTTGAATACTTCATTATTGATCCTTTATTGTGTCCTAAATCAATACTCCCCTTCAAGCTTAGACTTTGGAATCACCCTAAAGGTTAAGCTTGACAACCCATGGCAACACCTCATTAAAAAACTCAATATGGAAAACCTCTTGGGATAAAACCATAGTGAGAAAAAAAGAGTGTGTGGCTCATGGGTTAGGAGACATTTGATCAAGGATGTGAGAGGTCCACGAGTCCAAGTTTGCTAAAGATATGTGTGCAAACCTTGAGACTCGTAGCTTGGGTAAAGATGTCTGCGAGTTGATCTTCACTCTTGGTGTAGCATGGGAAAGTAGTACCATCTTCAATTTTCTCTCGTACCATGTGGCAATCTATCTTGATGTGTTTTGTTCTTTCGTGGAACACCGAGTTTGTGGCAATATGAATGGCAGCTTGATTGTCACAGTGCATCGTGATTGGGCTTGGTTGTTCAATGTCGAAGTCTTTGAGAAGAGCTTTTAGCCAGGATAACTCATTTGTGAGTTTTCTCATGGCCTAATACTCAGCTTCCGTACTTGAACACGATACCACTTTTTGTTTCTTGGTCTTCCAAGTCACCAGAATTCCTCCAATGAAGGTACAGTATCATGTGGTGGATTTTCTATCTATCCGATCTCCTGCCCAATCTGCATCACAATAACCAATTATCTCAGTATTGTTATTCTTACCCATCCAAATGCCTTGGCCTGGAGATCCTTTGAGGTATCTCAGAATTCTTTCAACCATGCTCCAATGATACTCCGTAGGTGTTTACATGTGTTGTGATACTTGGTTTACGGCAAAGCAGAGATCCGGCCTGGTGAGGGTAAGGTAGATTAGCTTCCCAATCATCCTTCTATATTGGGAAACATTTTTGAACAACACATCTGTTTTCTCCCCTTTTCGGTTAACTTTGTAGCCGTATTCTAGTGGAGTCTTGGCTGGTTTACAACCAAGTTTCTCTGTTTCTTCCAGGAGGTCTAGAGTGTATTTTCGCTGGGAGACAAATAGTCCTTCTGGGGATCTGCAGACTTTAGTGCCTAAGAAGTATTTCAGCTCTACAAGATCATTGATGTCAAAAGAGCTGTGCAAGAAGGCCTTTGTGGATTGAACTCAATCTTTGTCATTCCCTGTGATAATGAGATCATCCACATATACAAGAACGACAATGATACCTTTGGGGATTTGGAGCGTGAATAAGGTGTGGTCTGAGTGAGACTTATTGAACCCATGATTAGTGAGTGTATGGCTTAGTTTGTGATACCAGGCTCTTGGCGACTGTTTTAGCCCATAGATAGCTTTCCTCAGTCTTAGGGCTTCCCCGGATTGGCATAGACCGCTAAAATAGTGCAATAGCTAGAAAAAGAGCCGTTGGAGATTTGATTTATTTGCTTGTTATCTTTTCCCAACGGTCCCAAACGACACTAATGAGTTGTTTGGGTGCCTATAAGGGTCTTGTAAACCCAAATCATCAAGGTAACAAGTGTGTAACACACCAAAAACACAAAAATACTTCTATTCTATTCAATCACAGTAATACAATCAAGACTCTTCTATTGACTCAAATTCTCTATATTTCCCTTTATTATCTACAATCTTCCAAGATGTAGATATTAGGGTTTATTTGTGTTTATGGTTGATAAGGAAACCCAAAACCCTATCAAACCTCTTTTAATCTCTTCAATAAACACTCCAAAGAGTGTCTTTTATTCACCTAAACAATCCGAAATGGATGTTTAGTTTCTTTTACTTTCTCTTCTTAAGAACAAACCAAAATATGTTTGTTTCTTGTTCTTTCTTAATTTATGAGATTTAATCCATTAGAATCTCAGAAAATCCAACATGGTATCAGAGCACAAGATTCTAGGATAGAACTTGTTACAAAATTCAAAGAAGAACAAGAGTAAATCTATGTTTCTATCTTACAAAAGCTCCGCAAATCTTCATAAATTTAATTGATCCAATTCCCAAATCTTTATTCACTATTCTCTAGTTCCAAGACTAACTCTCTTGGAACCAATTCTCAGCTCTCCCTATTATCCAAAATTCTCTAATTCTCATATTCTCTTATTCTCTCAAATCTACAAATCTCAAAAATCTCTTGGTTACCCAAATCTACCCCAAAATTCTTTGTGCTGTCAACTTGCTGCCTCAAGAAAAAATGGCAAGGTTAAGAGCTTCAAAAGAAAAGTCACAACAAATAAAATTATTCAATTGGTGTTTGAATAGTATGTAGCCAGACCGCGAGACAAAACCGTCCTAGTTGATCCGGGCTGGCTGGAGCGTAAGACCCAAAGAGGCAGACCGTGCACAACAGATCTGATAAGGTTGGCTATGGAGGAAGATCAAGTGGAGGAAGCTGGTGGTAGACGATGAATCAGCCCAAATCGTGTTGTGTGTTGGTATGGAAGAAAAAAGAGCAAGATCGGATGTGCATAAGATGCTTAAAAAGACGAACCTTGCAAAAGGTTTCTAAGCTCCAAGAAAGTTGGGTTCTAAGTCACTATTTGAGTTCCAAAAAGCTCAAGGAAGGCTTAGCAAAATTCTGTTTTAAAGAAGCTACAAAATCATTTCATTCTTCAAGAAGGCTTCAAAGAAAGCTACAAAGAAGATGGAGAAAAACCACACAAGATGTGCAATATTTGGAGTTAGAACCGGTCACCATCAAGCATTTAAAATCCACAATGAAGACTAGCCAAAGTAAATGGGATATCTTGAAGAGTTGGCCCAAAGAGGTACCTCAATAGCAGACCCATAAAATTGGCTATGGAATAAGATTCTAGTGGAAATGAAGCTGGTGGTAGGCATTGAATCATCTTCAAGGCATGTGCGGTTATGTGTGAAGAAAAGAAGGGCTTCAAAACTTAAAAACCGTGGCTTCATGCCATGAGAAAGTCAAGGGTACGGGGGAGTTAACATCTCCAAATTCTAAAACCGCATCTCAAAGGAAAATCAACAATAAAAGGATACTCTCTAAACTCTACTTTGTTTTCAATTTTATTTCATTACCTTATTGCTTCAAGAGACCCGCATTTTTCAATCTCAATGTTCATTCATGTTCTTTCTTAATTCCATGGCAAAATAATTCAAATATATCTTTAGATCTTTGGTTGAAGATTTAAAGGAAAGGAGTGATCATGGAAATTCTCAAGAGAATGGATTAGATGGCATGATGAGGTTCATGATGACAATTTCAAGGAGTGCTAAAGGAAATGAATACCCGGGAGAAGGAGGCAGTTCCAAAATCATAAACCAAGGTCAAAGATTACATTAAGCAATCATGAAGGCTACACTCTTTTTCCCTATGTAGAGTTTTATCCCATGAGGTTTTCTCTACTAAGGTTTTTAATGAGGTAGTTCTTTGTGTGTTGCAATCTTGTCCTTTGGTCCTCCTTTGGGAGTATTAGAGTGAAAGAAGGAATGGAGGGAAGGAGGCCGGAAGTGAGCAAAAGAAGGCCGAGTTCACTCCATCCAAATCAAACAAATGGCTTTGATTGTATGTTGCAATCCTGGCCTTTGGACCTTCTTCACAGTTCCGACGTCCAAGCTTGCAGGGGAGTATTAGAGAAGAAGCAAGAAAAGGAGAAGCGAGGCCGGAGTCTACTAGATGAGGCCGAAGCTCTCTCCATCAAGATTTCTTTGGTGTTGCACAAGAAAGGCCTAAGATGGGATCATTCAACTACAAAGATAGGGAAGAAGACATCAAGAGAGCCAGAGTCAACCCAATGAAGCAAGAAGGAAGAGCAGAACCGGATAGAACAAGAAGGGTCAGCCATAGCGAGTATGCAGCGGTCAAGTCCAGACCGTTGCAGAATCTTCTGAGTGTTCTGAAGAAGACGAAGCGGCCCTGTAGCGGTCTAAGGCAGGCCGCTACAAGTGTTCAAGAAGGCATAACGGCTCTGTAGCGGTCTAATATAGGAAGTGTTGATGCAAGGGTTCAACTTTCAATTTGTAATAGTTGAAGGGTTCGCAACAAAGTAAAGAAGCAAGAAGATTAAAGGGTTTCGTAAAAGAGATGTTTTATTAATGATAATAAAAGTTACAAAGAAAACTGTTCGGAGTGCCGAACAACTATTTTATCAAAGAGAAAGTACAAATAGGTCGGATTAAGCTAAGTCTCTCCCTTTGATTGTGTCCCCCTTTATGTCTTGGAGGGGGTGCATATTTATATGCCTCCTATAGTCGGTTCTTCATAGCTTGTGGGCTGGCCCAAATACTCAATAGTTTTCCTTATTTCCATATCATTAGGGATATGGAAATATACCAATTTCGTATTATTAAGAGATATGGAAATATTCCAGTTAGCCCGTGTTTAAGGGAATAAGGAACCATTCCTGTTTATCTAATCCGAACATAAACCCCGACTTCTAGGACCATACACCTTGTACTCCTTCCCGGCTTGATGATTAGCTTTCTGTAAGACGTTTTTGAGCAGAAACCGACCTCAGACGCGACATAAGGTCGGAAGTGGGCATAATGACTATCTCGGAAATACTCTGAGATCGTCCTAACCTTTAACACCCCCTTTTTCCCGGGCTTGTTCAATCATAGAGATCGGTAAGGACTTAATCTCAATTATTGCCTAGTTACTAAAAGGGGGTGATAATCTCGCCATCACCAGTAAGTCCCCCCCCCCCCCCCCCCCCCCCCCAGTTTGTTTGAGGATGGATCTTGGACAAGTCAACGAATTTCGAAAATGGCAGAGTAGCTCGGCGATAGTTGAGACTTCGGTTGTGAAGATTTTACAGTCGTACCCAAATCGGGTTGCTTACGTATCCAAAGATGGGATAAAGTCGTTACGTAGTTCATTTAGCATCAAGATCGGGCAAAAAATGGCTTCCGGACTCTTCAGTTGTTTTCAGAATATATCTTCGCCTGTTGTACTCCGAAACGTCGTTCGCGAGTTTTTCCGAAAATGAATTGACGTGTTGCTTAATTATCGGTCATTCTTTTGAAAAGACGTTTGGGCTGTGGTAACCGAAGCGTCTCTTCATACGATTATTCTCTTATAAATTCATTTGGCCCTTTCCCTTTTAAAAAAAACACTCAGCATTTGTGTACTTCCGAGGTAGCTATTTCTCTCTCTATATTTTCTGACTTCGTATTTGTCGCCAATATTATGTCTACCTCTATAGTCGAATCCGTGAACCATACCGTCTATGAATGGCCCAAAATCGAGGACATCAGATACTCGTTGTTCTCCGCTAATTCTGTTAGTCGGATAAAGAGATATGTCGAAAATTCGAGCGATATCAAAATCGTCGTTCCGAAATACAACCAAAGGATCTGGACCGCTCCTCCTGGTTATGTATGCCTTTATGAAAGCTTCTTCTCTGAATCCCGATTATGGTTTCCAATTCCGTAATTGCTAGTGAGTTACTGTGCAAGACGGCGAATGGCCATCTCTCAACTAACTCCGTCTTCGATCAGAAATATCTCTGGGCTTCTGGTTCCATCCTCACAATGTAATATTCGATTGAACTCTCAGAAGCTAGAAGAATTTACAACCCTTAGTCCCAACACAGACCGAGAAGGGAATATCAACATTAGAATGAAACCGAAACATCAGATCGTTACGGGTTTCCGATCTCAATCTAAGTTTTGGTTTCAGAACTACTTCTATGTTCGGATTAACCTCACGTCTATCTATAATCCTGCCGCATTAGTTATCCGACGTTGGACCATGGAAATCGGTAGTTATCTAGGATTTTACTTTTCTCCTTGTTTATTTTGGTACGACTTGCTAAACCTCTTAATTTTTAATTTTTTTTGTAGAAAAACCAATCCGACTTGGCCCATTCCCACCAAACTTTAGTGAAGAACACGAAGCACTCAAGAAAGTAGGAACTCTTAAGTGGGGAACAGTTGGTTTTCAAATTATCCGAAGAACTGCTGCCTGGGTTGGGAGAAACAACCAAGACAAAACCAAACTCCTTGCTCGGACTTCCTCTCTTCCACAATCAAGAATCTGTAATATGGCTCCGAAACGAAAAATTAAGGAAATCGCTTCTACAAGTAACCGGTCCGAACAACCTCTTGAGAAGAACAAAAATCTTCAGAGATTATCGAAATCCCAGATCCCGGGCAAATACTCAAGAATCACTACGCCTTTTCCTTTGAGTACGGAGAAAATAGTCTTCTGTGTCGGGATAAAGAGAAGTGCGATGAACTTATTCGAAAGGTCCAGAATCGTCTTCCGGAAAAACTTCAAGAAGCCAAAGTTTTTAATGCACTTTCTCGGTCGATGATCCATGTTTGCTTTCGAATCCTTCCTTCTTCTATTCTTTATATAGTCAATTTCTAAAAAAGTTTTGCTTGAAGTCTATCAGATCCATTGTGCAAACCTTCTCCCATTACGAAGGTCATCTTCTCAAAACCAAAACTGAGATCGAGAAGTTGAAACAAGAAAATGCTGAGCTCGAGAAAGCTTTGAAAGAATCTCAAAGCGGCATTGAAGCTGCTCGGGCTGAAGAGAAACTAACTTCAGGCCGTCTGTTTAAAGAGAACTCTCGACTATCTTCGGAGCTGGAAGATTTAAAGCGCCAAGTCCAAGATCTTTCCCAAAAACGAGATCTTGACACCGCAATCGTGGAATCCAGGTCTACGGATTTGTTTGAAGAAGGCAAAAGATAAGGTCGGAAGGAAGTTGTCGCAATTTGTCAAGAGAAGCTCGACAAAGCGCATACTGACATGAAGAGATTTGCGGAAACCTATGGTATTACAAGCTCGTACGGGCAAGCTCGGGCAGTGTCCGACGTCCTTCACTCTCTTCTCGACATTGGTGCAATCTTCCTGAAGAAACTGTGGTAGAAAAGGCAAGGCTGCTTCCATACCAGAAATAAAAGAAGACGATTTTAATCTTTTCAAGGACCCGATGCTTTCGGATAACTAGGCTAGGTTTTTTTTCGATCTGTCGATTGTAATTGGTTTTAACATGAACGTTTCTCTTGAATCCAAATTTTAATCTTATAACCCAATTCTTTTGTCGAATCCAATGAATACAAGATGATTGGCGATTTCTTCAATTGTTATTCAACGTTCTTATTTTCTTCCGAACCAACGTCCTCCTTGCTTCAATTTTATTTTCTGGGTATCATTTAATTAACCCGAGGTCTTCAGTTATTTTCCGATTCCGAGCGTGTATGTCTGATTGCATGAAATGCCTTCTATGTTTGTCTTACGTATTGAACTCTACTTTATCAAGTTCAACATTCTGACGTCTTCTCTTCAAGATTCATTATACATGTCTAACTGTGTATAATTCTTCTAATACTTTTAGTCTGCATGTCGGATTTTACTTTATCAAATCCGACACTACGACTCATTCCAAACAAGGGACGTAACACAAAGTCAACGTACTTATTCGGAATTTTACGAAACCGTTTGTGGACGTGACCCTACTTAACCCGAGCCAAACAGTGTATGATGCACCATAACATGTTTGCTCGGATCCGACTTGTTGTCCAGGGAAATGAAAAGAAAAAAAATAAACAAAGAAGAAAAATAAACAAAGTCTAAAAGAAAAATTACTATTATTTATTAACATAGTTTATATAAATAAATAAAAAATGCTAATGAATGATAACAAAACATAGATAATTATGTATTATCATTAACGGAATACTCAAATTGTTTATGTATGTATATAACGTTGGTGAATCACCCGGAAAGAAGAAAAAAAATTATTTGTTTGGTTTTATGTTTTTTTCCTTGAAGTTTTGCATGTGTGTGTCTTCAATTTTTTGTCATATTGAGTTCATTTTTACTGATTAAAAAAATGTACATAATGTTATCTACCGTTTGCGTTTTATTTCAACACAAATACAAAACTACAAAACAAAAACACCTCTGTTTTCCAGAGAACACTCAAATATTAGTAATATATTATACAATATATATTATTTTCCAAAATAAGCAATCATGCATATTTAATGTTTCAAAATTTGCTAATTCTCCTTATTAAATATAAAAATCACCTTATATATCTAAAAAATTCATATCCGCACACAGTGCGGGCCATCCACCTAGTTAATTTTATATTTAAACACTATCTCTTCCTTTTAAAAACACTCTCCAAAATATCTAATTTTAGACACTTTCTTTTCCTTTTAGACACTCTCTCCTCTCTTTACTCAAATTTTATTAATTTTATATTTTAATATACCCCCACAAAAACACTCTCTTTCTTCCTTTTACAACCATTTTAATAATTTTATATTATAAGAACCACATTCAATGCCCTTAGGGCTTGTTCAATGGTGACCTTTTGGGATCTTATGGAGTGTTCTTATAATATAAAATTATTAAAATGGTTGTAAAAGGAAGAAAGAGAGTGTTTTTGTGGGGTATATTGAGTGTGTGTTTAAATATAAAATTAATAAAAGCTGAGTAAAAGGGAGAGAGAGGGATCTAATATTGGATCTTTTGGAGAGTGTGTTTAAAAGGAAAATAGAGTGTTTAAATATAAAATTAATAAAAGTTGAGTAAAAGGATGAAATAGAAGGTATAAAGTTAATTAAAAGGAAGAGAAAGTGTGTGTTTTAATAATGTTATATTATAAGAACACCACATAAAATCCCGTGAAATCTGCATTGAACATGACCTTAGGCCATCAGCAACAGAGACCACAAGGGGTCTTAACCCACCTTTTTATAATATAAAATTATTAAAACACACACTCTCTCTTTCTTTTACTCAACTTTATACCTTCTCTTTCATCTTTTTAATCAACTTTACTCTCTTTCTTCCTTTTAGACACTCTCCAAAGTGTCCAATATAAGACATTTTCTCTACCTTTAAGACACTCTTTCTTCCTTTTACTCAACTTTTATTAATTTTATATTTTAATATACCCCACAAAAACATTCTCTTTCTTCCTTTTACTCAAATTTTAATAATTTAATATTTTAAGAACACCCCATAAGACCCTTTAGGGTCTCCATTGCTGATGCCCTTTGAGCATGTGCAATGGAGACATTTAGAAAGTGTCTAAAAATATAAAATTATTAAAATTTGAGTAAAAGGAAGAAAGAGAGTGTTTTCATGGGGTATATTGAAATATAAAATTAATAAAAGTTGAGTAAAAGGAAGAGAGAGTGTGTGTTTAAATATAAAATTAATAAAAGTTTAGGAAAATGAATAGTAAGTGTCTAATATAGGATTTTTTTGAGAGTGTGTTTAAAAGTTTTGGAGAGTGTTTAAATATAAAATTAATAAAAAGATAAAAGAGAAAGTATAAAGTTGAGTAAAAAGAAGAGAGAGTGTGTGTTTTAATAATTTTATATTATAAAAAAAGTGTTTTAGACACTTTGGTGTCTAGGTTGCACTTGCCCTTGCATCTCCAAACTCTAGGCTATCTTCTAGATCACTTCTTCTCCATCTCCGATCAAAGATCCGATTTCCAGAGCCCATCTCTGGGGTTTTTTTTTTTCTAAATGAAAAAGATGGGTTTTGAGAAAGGAAAGGCTAATGAAGACACACCTCGGTAACGGCACACCATTGTCGGGCCATTTCAAGACCTTCGCTAATGTCTTCATAGCTATAGTCGGAGCCGGAGTTCTGGGTCTTCCTTACGCCTTCAAACGAACCGGATGGCTCATGGGTTTGCTCACGCTCTTCTCTGTAGCCGCTTTGCTCAACCATTGCATGATGCTTCTGGTCCACATTCGCCGCAAGCTCGGTGTAGCCAATATCGGCTCTTTTGGGGATCTTGGATTCGCTGTCTCTGGCCCAATCGGGAGGTTGGTCGTTGACATTCTTATAATCTTGTCTCAAGCTGGCTTCTGTGTCGGATATCTCATCTTTATCGGTACTACTTTAGCTAATCTGTTTAACCCAACCACAACCGAAACTCTGAGTGTGAGTCTAAGGCATTTAATGGCTTTGTCTCATAAGAGTTCATACATATGGGGATGCTTTCCGTTTCAGCTAGGTTTGAATTCCATTAAGACGCTTACTCATTTGGCACCTCTGAGTATATTCGCCGATGTGGTTGATTTGGGTGCAATGGCGGTTGTGATTGTGGAAGATGTGAAGATTATTGCAGTGGAACAAAGACCTGAAGTTGTTGCCTTTGGTGGTATGTCTGTGTTCGTCTATGGTATGGGTGTATCTGTTTACGCCTTTGAGATCGTGGGGATGGTTTTGCCTCTTGAATCGGAGATGAAAGATAAGGACAAGTTTGGTAAAGTGTTGGCTCTTAGCATGTTATTCATCGCCGTGGTATATGGAGCTTTTGGTGTGTTGGGATACATGGCTTTTGGAGATGAGACAATGGATATCATTACGGCTAACTTAGGGACAGGAACAGTGAGCAGTCTTGTGCAGCTTGGACTGTGTATTAACCTCTTCTTTACTTTCCCTTTGATGATGAATCCTGTGTTTGAGATTGTTGAGAGACGTTTCTGGAGTGGAATGTACTGTGTTTGGCTCAGATGGGTTCTTGTTTTAGCAGTGACGCTTGTGGCTCTTTTGGTGCCAAACTTTGCTGATTTTTTGTCATTGGTGGGAAGTAGTGTTTGTTGTGCCTTGGGGTTTGTGTTGCCTGCTTTGTTTCATTTGATGGTTTTCAAAGAAGAATTAGGGTGGAAGCAACGAGCTTTGGATGGAGGGATTGTGTTACTTGGTGTTGTTCTTGCTGTTTCAGGTACTTGGAGTTCTCTCAGTGACATCTTTTAATGATGAAACCAGAGAGGTAGGTAAAAGAGATTTATTTGGACATGTTGTTTCTTTTTCTCTTCTGCCCATTTTGACTATTTTGTTGGAATATTTTTTCTACATTTCAATGAAAAAAAAATCAAAAATATTATTATTGTAACCATTGACTCAAGTGTGTTACTTTTACAGTATGTGTAGGTAGATGTTGTCATTTTATTCGATACTTGTTTACTGTCTTGTTGTTGAAGCCTTAGTGGTCTTGGTAATATTTCAACTTGTTTCATTTGGCCACGACAAATTTATTCCCAATCAAACAAGAATTCTTCTTGGAATGGTGTTTGTGGTTACGTAGCACGTTTGAATTCTACTCAGAAGGCTTTGTCACAACTTAGGTTAGAGGAGAAACTGCCACATGGTGTACATGTTACCTTAGCACAAGCCACGTATTCGTCTTGCACCGCCCAACTTCATAATCTATATAAATGTGGAAGAAAGGAGTGAGAAAAGAAAAGAAAAAAAGAACAAGACAAAAAAAATGGCAGACACAGGCAAAGGAAGCTCAGGTGGTAGCTGCAACGATGGATGTGGATGTCCTTCTCCATGTCCCGGTGGCGAATCCTGCAGGTTCGAACCTCTATATGGTCAAAGATTGATGTGTGTTTTGATTTTTAAAACCTGGTTCCAATTCGTGTAGGTGCAGGATGAGGAGTGAAGCATCTGGTGGGGATCAAGTACACGACATGTGCCCGTGTGGGGAGAAGTGTAGCTGCAACCCTTGCACCTGCACCAAGACTCGAACCTCCGCCAAAGCCAAATCCTCGTGCAGCTGTGGTGAGGGCTGCACTTGTGCCTCTTGCGTCGCTTAGACATGTGTCTATACCATCCTTGTGTTGTATTATAGGTACGAGCTAGTTGATTGTCTTTGAAATAAAGCTGTGTTTAATTAGTAGGTCCAAAGTACACAACATAACATATATAGTTATGCTCTCTTCTTTTACTGAAAACGCTTTGGCTCTAGACTAGACAAAAGGAAACGTACCTTGGGAATGATTGATGTTGAATATAAAGAATTCATGAACCACCACGGCCTCGTCTACTACTTAGTAACCTTTAAAATGGTCCACATGCCGCAAACTTTGTTTAACTTTACGAAATCTTCTGCAGCATCCTATTGTATATTGAAAAGGTTTGATATGGTACTGGAGTCGACAAGGAAACGCCAACTTTACAGGTCTTGCTAACATATGAAACCATGAATCTAAATTTCAAACTAGTCAAGACAATACCAAGTCTTGGAATAATCCAGCTATTGCACAAGTGAAAATCCAGAGCAACTCTCTGCATTTAATAATAAGTTTGGATTCTGTACTGAGAAAAAGGACTATCACAGAGGTCTTATGCCCCTATCGTCTAATTTGTTTATCCTTCTTTTATAGCTTTTAGAAGCAATATGCAGAGATAGGATTATTATACAAACACACACAGAACAATGAATGATGCAATATGTACTACACTATAACATTGCCTTATGTTTTATTACCATAACTAAATGTGTGCACATGAAATCAAACGATGTATAAATTTCTGATGTGAGAGATGAAAGCATCACACAAGAGGATAAAAAACACAAAAAATGTTTCATAAATTTTACTATTGCCATCTACCATGTCCCCTTTCCATAGTACAAGGATGAAGAAACAGTAAGTTGGTTGCAGAAAACATGAGATCACTCTGAAGCTGAAAAGATATTGTGAGAATCAAGAACAACTCTATGATTGATTGCAGGATGTTCTTTTCGGTTCCAAGGCTACTTCTAGTCATAGGGTACTGATATCTACTTCTTTTTTATGTTTGTAGTAGAATCTTGGCTCATGGTTTTCTCAATCCTGAATGCTAATAAACTGTAACTTTGTTTACTTTTCATCTATTTGAGATGAGTTTCATCACTTTTGGTGTGTAACAATGTTGGTGTTGTACATTGATGGATGAAATTGAACATATATCCAAGAACACAAAGACGTGTAAGGCTTGGTTAATGGTAATGAGTACATGAGTGAAGAAGAGAGATGGATTTGGGAAATTTGTCGGCATTAAGAGTGAAGGAGCAAATGATCCTTGAATGGAACTTGGAGGTAACAAGTCGTCCCAAAATGTAAGCTTTGGAACGGAGGACGAGAGTGAGATTAAGTGGCAATGAGATGAGAGTATGCACCACCGTCACTATGCTCTTTCTATTCTTCCTACCCACCGTGAACTGGTTCATCTCACCGGAGGAGAGTAAGAGATTAGAGTAGTGAAGGAGGAGAGGCGAAGCAGTGACGTGGACGGCGAAGAAAGTTGATGGGTTCCGGTACAAGATCCTGACCGTTGAGTTAAAAGACATCATGTCCGTAGGTACTCCGCTTAGATCATTACCAGCCTCACCAATATTCCCTACAAAACATTCCAATGCACACTTGTCCTTTAAAATTCACACTTTAGTATGCTACTTGTCAATCTATACTTTTTTGTTTTCATTACAAAAGTTTAAATTTTTTTGGCCTTTTGCCAAGTTGGTTAGGGAGAGGTCATGAGGTTTGTGATGGTTGAGTGTTTATTTATTGTAGTGAAGAAAGGAAGATTTCTGGTGTTCTTGAGAAAAGTTCGGATCCGTTGGTCTAAGGTGTGTACAAGTGGGATGGAGAACAATTTGGTGTGGTGATTTCGGAGTCGGAAACCATCGCCAAAAACATTTACCAGTGTTTTAAAATCCCCTTGTATTAAACCTTATGAAATGAAGCTTTCTGTTGCCAGACAAAAAAAAAAAAAGAAAAAACACCGATTCACACTACACGACTCGACTCATTCCGAGTCACCGAGTGAAATAATTTTTAAAGGAAAAAGGAGTTACCTTTACGACTATTTTAGGAGGATAAGATTTGCTAGCTCCCCAGACTGTGAACAATAGGACCAACGAGAGGATCAAGCAAGCGTAGAGGCGGACGGTACGGAAAGGGTCGTCGTCTGTTTCGTACCGGCGGCGAGCGCTACTACCTTCACGGATTGACTTGTAGGAGAAGAGAGCACGGTGGGAGATAAAGTGGTCTAATCGCCGAACGTTGCGGCCATGATAACGCCACGTCGATGCTTGTAGCTTCTGAGTCAGTCTTCGCATGCATGTCTCTTTCTCTCTTCTTCTTGTTTTGTGATTTTTTTTCCCTTTGGAACCGAGTGATGGAGGAAGAAAGCAAGCAATAAACACAGAGATTCTAGTGCCGTGTTTGGCTCAAACGCTTTTTTGTAACGAAACGTGGATAGACGTTAAACGCGAAAATGGTTTTGGGAGAGTGTGGAATAAAAGCGAAGACGTATGGGGCTTTTCGTAACTCTTTTTAAGGGAAAATCGCATAAAAAACCTCGAAGGGGCACTCACTAACACTTTAAACCTTGACGGTCAAACACTATCAGTTTTAACTTTGAAGATGGCAATGCTAACACAACCACAAACAGTTTTAACTTTGAAGATGGCAATGCTAACACAACCACAAACATGGTAAATTTGAATGGAGGAGGAGGAGGTTCTCTCTGCAAAAAAATCTTTTAGTGAATTTTCCGACAGCGAAATCACCTCCAGATTTCGAATCGTACTGAGAGTCGCCGGAAATAAACCGGTGAGTGAATTTTCGGTTGCGGTGAAATGTACAAGCGACGAACAGTTGTAAGCGATGGTGAAATGTTCTAGCCATAGATACTTTAACTCTTGTAATTGCCCTAAACTCGCCGGAATCTCGCCGGAGAAACGGTTGTAAGAGAGGTTAATGAGCTGTAACGAAGACTCCGCCGTAAAATTCGCCGGAATCTTACCGGAAATTGAATTAGAAGACAAATCGACGTAACGGAGGCTTTTCGAGACGGTCATATCGGAGATGTTTCTGGTAAGTGAGTTATGAGCAGCATTAAGGACTTGTAGATTCTTGAGATTGAATATCTCCGGTGAAAACTCGCCGGAGAATGAGGTTGTTGTGTCGCTTTAAAGAAGACGCAACGGGAAAGAGAAGATGGAACGACGCCGTTTAGAGAGTTTGAGTGGAGACTGAGTTTACGGAACTGAGTTAACTCGACAAGTCGAGTTGTGACGTGGCCGGTGAGTCGGAGACGTGGAAGACGAAGCTCATGGACTTTTCCGGAGAAGCAGAAGACGCCGTGCCAGTGGCATGGAGCTAATTGAGAGGATTGGTTCCAGGATTCGAGTGCGGTTAATAGAGAGAATAAATAATAAATAAATATTTTAATTATTAAAATTTCAACGAAGTTACTTTTCCGTTAACGGATTCCACTATTCTATTAACGGAGTCTACTATTCCGTTAAAATTTTTGGTGTCCCATTCAAATGTGTCATGTTTGTGGTTTAATGTGTTAACATTGCCATCTTGAAGGTTACAACTGATAGTGCTTGACCGTCGAGGTTTAAAGTGTCAGTGAGTGCCACCTTCGAGGTTTTTTATGGGATTTTCCCCTCTTTTTAAGCAAGCTGGTCCCGTTTTTTGATGTTTTTACTAACGGGCAACAACACGTGGTTGAATACAAAAAGGGTAGCTGGAGGAAGGTGGTTTTCACGCGCGGAATAGGCGCGTGGTAAGTGTGAAGGTGGGAATGCAGGCAACTGTACTGACAGTAACCCAAAATGTCTTTCGAGATTCAATAAATAGAATTTGCGCTCTATATACACCAAAAAACGTATATTTTGGTGAATGGCCTTGCTACAGGCAAAATTTTTTAATTCCCATAAGATCCCTATAATAGCATTCTGAAGCTAGTTTGTAGGGTTTGCGTGTGTAGACTATTGGAACTGTTCGACTGACATCCTTTATGTCGAATCGAGGAAAAATATTCAATTTTGTAATAATTAATTAGGAAAAATGTTCAATTTTGTAATAATTAATTATGTTTGCAGTTGCATAAAGAGAGGAGTAGAATTTAGAGGGGATCATAATCGTGTTTTCTCTTTATGTTTTAACTCTTCTGTTCTTCCTTCTCGAGTGCATCGAACCCAGTTTACCTCGACCTTGTCCTTATTTAAATTCGCTTATTTAAACATAAAACATAATCTTGTTTTCTCTTTCAGATTCGCTCTTTTGGGGTGGGGGGCGGTGGGTATTAGCATTGAAATTTGTTTTTTTTTGTTTTTTTTTTCAATTGCGTGGGTGTGATGGATTTGCCAGAGAAAATGTTTGCTGCTGGAGAAGAACCGGTTGGTACCAGAGTTACTTCTTATGGTCCTTCTAGGGGTATAAGGACTATCATGGATGCTTTGTCTGAAGAAGTGTGTATTTTGTGGTTGTAATTGCTTAGGGTCTGGGTGGTTTGGGAGGAGGGTGTGAAGAGATTCCTCCTTCTCAGGTTTGTTAATCTGTCTTTGTCTTCGAATATGATTATATTGAGTTTGTTATCGCGCGTAGTATTAGTGTGCAATTTTTTTTGCAGGATAATGATACCATCGGAAACAATACACACCCGTCATTTTCTCTTGGCTTTTCTCAGCCTGGAAATGCTGCTGATATTGGTGATGATGATTTTATTGATGATGGTGGTGTTTTGGGCATTATGGGACGTAAGAGCAAGCGTCCCAAGATACTACCAGCTTCTTTGGTTGGCGATTACCAATGCGACAAGCGTTTGCTGGAAAGAGCTAGGGAAGTTTTCCTGGTCGGCTTGGGTTTTGGCCCCCTTGAGTCCTACGAAACCAAATATGAGATCATGGCTGCAAAGTTGAAGGGCATGGGGTGAGTAATTGTTTATAGTTTATAGTAGTTTGGTCGATTCTTATTTGCTTTTACATAGGTTGGGATAAGTTTGTTAATAACTCCTACGTTGTGGATTAGATGTTTGAATTTATAGTTTACCTTTATTTTATAAATTGTCTGGATATTTTCATATGATGGTTGCTAATGTTTGAATTGCCTGGTTATTTGGTAATATGGTTTGTGTAGTTTCACATTTGAGGAGGGTTATGTTTTATATGGCTGTATTAACTGTATTATTATTCATATTGTATAGGAACATCAAGATTGGGGGCACTGTAATTTCAGCCAAAGATTTTCTTGATATTAGTGCTCGTGCTAAACCATCTAATTCAAAGGTTTGCGTTGCAAGATTTAATATGTTTTAAAATTGTTATATTATGTGTATGTTTGTGTAAGTTTCAATAATGTGTTGTTTTGTATTGTAGATTGTTGATTTGTTGATGTGGCACACTAGGCTTTTGTTTGGGAAAAATGTGTCTACTCTGTTGAGGAGAACAGTTTTCTTGGATACCAAGTTTGTTGCTAATTTGGTGAAGCAATTTCCAAAATTTTGCAAAACCGAAAAAAAAGAGAACTATCTGTTCCTCAAGGCTGTTACGCAGTATTTCTGTGGCGACAATGGTGGTAATCTTGAAGCTGAAAGGTTTTATTTCCCCTTTAACTTTGACAAAACACATTGGGTAGGTATTTGTGTGGATGTCAATGCTTCAAATCTTTACATTTTGGACTGTGACATTGATCTTCGTAATGATGCTGCAATTGCGAAAGAGCTGTTGCCTGTTGCGCATATGTTTCCATATTTGTTGAAGCAGGTTGGTAAGAAACAAAATGTTAAGGATTTGAAGGTGTATTCTATAGAGAGGCCGAAATCAGTTCCACAAAACGGCCGTCACTTGGATTCGCTTGTCACTTCCATCTTGTTTATCCAAGCTCATGCGATATCGGGTGTCCCAGGTTGTAGGGCTATCAATTCCGACATTTTATCAATGGAGGTGAAAAGATTATCCGTCATTATGTACGAGGACGAATGTGAGGCTCTTTGAGAGCTGTTATGTGTATGGGCAAAGAATGATTTGAACTTGTGATGTAGTGGTTGTTGTTTGTTAAGAAACTGGTTTGAAGATTTGTTGTTGTGTCGTTGGTTGACATTTTTAAATGTAAGGATATGGTGACTCTTAATTTGCATGTTTTTATCACATATCTTGATTCCAACGTTAGGTGACCACATATAAATTTGAATAAAATGTATGACTTGTAAAACAAAATTTCTTTCCGGGATTTGATTACCTATGTTAGGAATTGTTAGACATTTTCGAACTTAGCATAATCATTAGCAGATAAAGTATATTTTGGACGTTATTTTTGGAATTGTTAGGCATTTACATACTTACCTTACACATTAGCAGATAAAGTATGTTTTCCGACGTTATTTTGGGAATTGTTAGACATTTTCAAACTTAGCAAATACATTACCATATAATCATCTTATTATCACAATACCACATATTTATTGTTATCAGTCTCATCTGGGATGGTTCAGGTATTTACAATACATAGTATTACACATAAGCTTTGCTGACCCAGGTACAACATTTATTTGATGGCGACTGTGAACCATCGTTTCACAAACATCTTCTCCCCTTGCTTAAGAGATTGGCATCTTACAAGTAGCCTAGATTGACATCTTATAAGTAGCCTTGTTGTGCCCAAGTCCTTTGCATCGGCTACATGTTGAAGTTCGCTTTGGCCTGCGTGACTAAACAATAAAATGAAGAAAAATTAGAATGTTTCTTGTTATAAACTAAGTTATATAGTACGTTAGATCGCATCTTACGAGTGTTTCACCACGGGAAGGGAATCGCTTCTTTCGTGGCCTACCGGGGGGACGCTGCGTCTTTGGTGGTAGAAGTTCCAGCTTTGACAATTCTGATTGTATAGCAGGGTTACCATCTAGTTCAATGGGCGGGTTTATAGGTTGTGTGTAAGATTGTCTCCAGTAGGTTGTTCTGAACTCGTCTGCCACTAAGGTGTCAACAATAACTTTGGAGCTCACAGCAGAAGCAACAACGTGGGAACAAGGTATGTGTAGCATTTGGAATTCGAGGCATGAGCAGGTCCTTTTTGCAAGGTCCACATGGAAAGCCTGACCATCAGGTGTAAGGATTTCAAACGTTTGGTCTTTGATTTTGTTAATTTCATAACCTGCTGAAGTCTCGAAGTTTTTTGCGATGATTTCCAGGACTTTAGATGTGATTATTTCCTTGAAACTTGAAGATGCATCACGACGTTTGGCAAACCAATTCATCAACTTCGAATGGATATACTCAATTAAAGCCATTATTGGATACTCTCTAGCTTGGTGGAGCACTGCATTCCATGATTCAGCAACATTTGATGTCATTATATCATACCGCTTCCCGGGGAAATGGGAATGGGTCCAGTGCTCGAACCCAATATCTTTCAAATAAGTGGCACACTTTGAATCAATGGTTTCTATTTCACCAAAATAATGGAAAAAGTCGTTTTGCTTGAATGCCCTTGCAGCCTTTGATGTTAGGTATGGAAGATATGGCCCCTTGAAGTGCGTTGTGATATTTCGTTGTAGGTGGATGATGCACGCTGCGTGTTTAGCTTCGGGAAATATCTGGAATCAATCAGTAGCTGGTTAAGTAATATAGTAGCATATATTTCGAAAGATAGCTGGTTACGTAAGTAATGTAGCTGGTTAAGTTATCTAGCTTGTTAAGTAATGTAGTAACATATATTTCGGAAGGTAGCTGGGTAAGTAAGTAATATAGCTGGTTAAGTAATATAGTAGCATATATTTCGGAAGGTAGCTGGTTAAGTAAGTAATGTAGCTGGTGAAGTAAGTAATGCAGTAGCTGGTTAAGTAAGTAATGTAGCAGCATATATTTCGGGAAATATCTGGAATCAATCAGTAGCTGGTTAAGTAATGTAGTAGCATATATTGCGTGACCTATATAAAAAGAGAATTTTTACCTTCCGTAGACCAACATAGATTGATGCATGGCGGTCAGAAACGAACACCAAGTCTTTCTCATTGGGCACAAACAAAGATAATTTTTGGAAAAACCAGGTCCAAGAATCATCATTCTCACCATCTACAACTGCATAAGCTAAAGGGAAAATGCTATTGTTACCATCTTTAGTTGATGCTGTTAGGAGGCAGCCTTTGTGTTTTCCCATAAGGTGTGTTCCATCAATGACAACCACCTTACGCATGTACTTATACCCCTCAACGGATGCTCCCATTGCCAAAAATAGATATTTGAATCGATCGCCCGACCCTTCTTCAAACTTGGTTTCAAGTCCAATAAGCGTTCCTGGATTTGCAACAACCAATTTTTCTAGGTAAGTTGGGATTTTTTTGTATGATTGTTCCGAAGTTCCATTTACGGATTCCATAGCAATTTGTTTTGCCCGCCATGCCTTCCAGTATGATATTCGCACATTATGATCTCCTCTCATAATGTTTTTTATTTCTCGTGGGCTTTGTCCGTTCGCACTACCTCCATACTTGTTTCTTAAGATGTCACCAATAATTGATGTTGTTGCTTGACGCTGAAAACCGCCTCGTTCATCCACGGTGCAGGTGTGGTCTAAGTTTGTTGTTCGAATTTCGTAAAGTTCAGAATTGTCGACTTGTGCTGCGTAAATTCTCCAGTTGCAGTAAAAGCCCCAGCATTTTAAGTCCATCTTTCCGGGGGCCGAACGTTTGTGGCGGAACTGGAACTTGTTGTTAATTGCGTATATGGCCATATGTTGTCTAAATGCTTCGCGGTTTTCGAATACCATGCCAACATACAAGTCAGTTGGATTGTTTTTAGATGATCCTACAAGTACATATATATGTATTAGATGGTTCATTTTGTATAGTAGGTTTTGGTAGTAGGGAAATCTGCTATTTAGGAAGCAAAGTCAAACATAATTATACATAATGATTCCACAAGCCAAATACAAAGTAAAACCGATTACAAACCAGAAGGAGATAATTAAGTAAAGTATTTCACAGCAAAAGATGGTCCATCTTATGGAACGTGCTTGGAGCACTCAACCGTTGAACGCAAACATTTAAAGCTTCACCAAAATATTACACAAGAACAAAGAGGTTGGTGTTGTCACTAATACCCACCATCATGATTCGGCCCCTCCGAGGAACTTTCTTCATCATCAGTTCCACTGAATCCACTTGGATTGTTTGCAAAGGGCAGACCCATACGAGCTGGGGTTATGGGTGGCCTTGGCATCATGGGGCTGTTTGTGATAACAGGTTCAACGCCTGAAGGGTTGCAAACTGCATTGTTATCCATATATAGTATATGTTAGTCGATATTTACTAAATTATCTCAAGTGTTTCGAAAATATCTAACCATGTCTATTATTAACCGATATTTGAGTTTCTACACGTACACAAAACAACATGTCAATATATTGTTATCCATATATAGTATATGTTAGTCGATATTTACTAAATTACCTCAAGTGTTTCGAAAATATCTAACCATGTCTATTATTAACCGATATTTGAGTTTCTACATGTACACAAAACAACATGTCAATATATTTTGTTGCAAACATAAACACGAAAAATATTACCTGCACCGCCGTTTCCTTGTGGTGGAGTACATTGCTCATTTGACTCAGCGGTAGGTTGTGAAGAATGCAGGAGAGCTAAGTTGTGTTCTGCCTCGAAGTTCTCGATGAGGCATATCTCTTCAGATGAATCAGTTGAGGAAGAGTCATTGTCATCTGATGTAAGGAGGACAATATTGTTTGTTGGAGACATGCTCATTGACATATCAGACATGGATTGTCTCCCATCCACCGTTGCTGCTACAGACATATGGGTGTCAGGATCGAAAGGGACGTTTATTGGACTTGTCCATATCATCTGAGTGCGGTCGATGGTTGCACCATTTTGCACTCTATTTCCATCGATACCAAGGTTTCCATTGTTATTACTTGTGGATCCCAAATGGTAGTTGGCATTGGTTGAATCGGTAGGGCCTGGCGGGAGTCGATAACGATCACCTGGGGTTGAAGCTGTGGAAGAGTGTAATGAGATGTTACATTATTGTAAAACTTTAGACATGCTACCATAGTAAAGCTAAGACTTTAACTAACCAGATAATTCGGTAGTCTGGGTCCCTGAAGGTATGGTTCCACTTGATGGTTGAGTTAGAGATAACACCAAGGTACCATCATCAGACAGCTGGCGGGAGGAATTGTTGCTCATTATCACCAGAATTCCCTGGAGGAGTCTCATCTCTAACTTGGTTCACGGGGTTGGAGCACAACATCTCTAAGTGAACTCTGAACAAGGCCAACAATTCATACTCGGTGAAGATCTCTTCAAGAATACTCCTTGACCCCATGATTCTTCGACCACCAATCAGATCTGAAGACACCGAGTGTTTGTTAGTGGTTGTAGCTGTAGTCAAAATCTTTCAACATTGATTCATTCACTAGGGTTTTGTATTGGGAGAAAATTGAAGTAAAAGTTATAAAGTAAATAAAGGGACTGTTTTTTACCATTGTATTCGGCCAAACCCCTCTGTCGGTCCGTCTCCGTGTAGGTATGGTGGAGATAAGTTCTATTCCCCACGGTGAACGGCCTCCGGCATGTAAATTCATATGTTGCCACCGGTTCTGCCCCAAAAGTTACGCACATTATCAGGGAGGGGCAACAGGTACTTAAGGCCATGAATAGCGATACATCCTCATCGGAGCTAATATCACTTGGCGGGTGGGCCGGGCGAAATGGCTCTGGGTACAGTTCTGGTAGACGATAGGTCAGAGAGATTGGAGTTCCTGGTTGTAGAAGATAGCGTCTCCGAATACGGGCATCCAGAGAGTTCATGTTCTCTGTATTTCCGAGGGTTGTTCCAAAGCCCAGGTCGGCGGGGTGGCTACGAAATTCCCATCGGCCGTAGCTGGAGATGGTCCAATCGCCGCGGAGAAGACGAACCATGTGGCCCATCTGGATAGAATAATATAATTTTCTTAAACAAATTTTGTGATTGGTAATGAAAAAAACAATTTTTTTGAAGAGAGAAATATGAACCCTAATTAATATCAGAGGCAAAGCATGTCTACCTCATATCGAGTTTGCTTACAATCACGCTAAGCATTCTTCTATCTTTTTCTCTCCTTTTGAAATTGTTTACTGGTTTAATTCCTCTCCCCCATTAAACTTGATCTATTTGCCTTTGAAAGAAAGGGATTGTTTGGATGGCAAGAAAAAGGCAGGGCAGGTGCGCAAGATTTATGAGAAGGATAAGGAGAATATCGAAAGGAGGACCAAGCAATATGAGCATGCCAACAAAGGAAGAAAAGAGCTGGTGTGGATCCACTTGCGAAAGGATCGATTTCCAGAAAAGAGGAAGAGCAAGCTTATGCCACGAGTTGAAGGACCAGTTGAAGTCATCAAGAGGATCAACAACAATGCTTATCAGATTGGTCTCCAAGGTAAGTATAACATATCTCCATCGTTCAATGTTTCTGACTTGCTTCCCTATCTTGCAGGTACAGATTTGAGGACAAATCCTTTTCAAGAGGGAGGGGATGATATGATCGTGGATAACAAGTAAGCTGAGGAACCAGAAGCTGAGGAGGAACCGGAGATAGTTGGAGCTAAGGAGATGGCTAAGGAGGCTCATGCCTACATTGCCGCCGAAGACATCAATCAACTAGAGGCTAACCCACACGTCGTCAACATTTCTATCCTGGAGAACGAAGAACCCGGTAATGATGACTAAGTGACTTAGGTGAGGAGTCTGTACTCTTTTTCCCATGTTTGAGTTTTGTCCCAATGGGTTTTCTCAGCATGGTTTTTAATGAGGCAGATGAATCGCTACGTCGAGTTACTTAGGAGTCATTGCTATTGGGTAAAATGTACAAGTCACTATGGCTTTGTACTTAGTAGTTTTGAGGCGCACCACTTAGGTTCCTGTGGGAAGGGACGCCTCGCTGTTTTATTTAAAATTCAAACTCTTTGTTGTTTTATTTCGAATTTCTTGTTGTTTATTTCTTTTTAGGTTTTGCAATTTCTCCTCTATGATTATATAAGGAGATATCGCTGTTTTGTTTCTTGTTAGCGAAGAACTTTGATGAAACCTTAATGGCGATTGTTTCTTCCTCAATCTGATTCTTGATTATTGTTCATTGAATCCGAGATTCTCATACACTTTGTGATCGAGAAGCTCTTCTATTTGATCCTCTTATCAAGCTTAAGCTTACAAAGAGATCTTCTATCTTCATCATTCCTCATCATCACAACGATTCCATTCATCTCCATCACCACGCCATCATATCACATTCATCACGCCACCAGATCACCATCATCATCATACCACTAGCCACCTTCGCAGCCCTTTGCATCATCTTCACGCATTCATCTTCCATTCCTCATCGATCCATCAGCCTTCTTCGGAGTTGATCTAGGGCGATCATGGCTTCGGCCTGCCCGTTTCCCTGTGGGTTTCTCGGCGTGGATTTGTTGAAGCGGATGGCCCACTTGGAGCAGAAGTCCTCAAATGTCTTAGAGATGAACTGAGATTCGTTGTCTGCGATGATCTCGTACGGGAGTCCGTGTCGGCAGATGAGAAATTTCCATACGAAGTTCTGAACATCTTTTGCTCAGATCATCGCGTATGCTTCGGCTTCGACCCACTTCGTGAAATAGTCGGTTATTACGATTACGAACCGCTTCTGTCTCGACTTTGGGAAAAGGCCGATGATGTCCATCGCCCAACGCATAAATGGGTAAGCCATGGTGGCGGTCGTAAGCGGCTCGGCTGGCGACTTGATCATTGGCCCGTGGCGCTGACATTTTTCGCAAGAGCGAACATGGTCGGCACAGTCCTTGAGCATGGTCTGCCAGAAATAGCCCAGCTTTTTAATTTTGAGGGCGAGCGTGCGAGAGCCCGAGTGGTTTCCGCCTCCCCCTTCGTGGGACTCGGTCACTACGGCTTCGATTTCTTCATTGGCGATGCAGCTCAGTAATGCTCCGACTGCGCTCCATCGGTATAACCTTTTGTCGATTATTACATAATGAGCTGCTTAGGTTCGAAGCCTGCGGGCAGCCCACTTGTTGGCGGGTATTTCTCCGTGTTCGATGTATATGATGATCTCCTTTCTCCAGTCGAGGGCGGGTTTTGGGAGCGTGGGTGAGGTCCCTTCTGGGGGCTGGGGTCCCTAGTCGTTCTCGTCGATAACGGCCATGACCCTGCTATTACCCCTTGGTAGGGATATGCTAGGATCCGAGATGATCTCCATGGGGATGGTGCGACTTGTCTCGGATCTTGAGCTTGAGGCGAGCGTGGCGAGTGCGTCGGCGTTGGCATTTTCTGCTCTGGGGATCTGGGTGATCCTGAAGCTGTCCAGGTTCCAGAGGATCAGGTCCTCGGTTAGTTTCCTGTATGCCTCCATCCGCTCACTCTTCGTGTCATAGTCGCCGTTGAGTTGGTTTGTCACAAGCTGGGAATCACTGTAGGCGTGGATTCTTTGTGCTCCGACTGCTTTGGCCAGTCGAATCCCAGCGATGAGGGCTTCCCACTCGGCTTTGTTGTTGGTGGCGAGGAAATCCAGTCGGAAGGATTGCTCGAGAACTTCCCCAGTGGGAGAGATAAGGTGGATTCCTATTCCCACGCCTTGTCGCGATACGGAGCCGTCGATGTAGAGGATTCACTCGACTTTGGCTTTTTGCGACGCGGGCGTATCCTTATCCGGGGGTAACTCGGTGATGAAATCAGCCTGGACCTGTGACTTTGCGCTGGTCCGGTTCCTGAATTCGATGTCGTATTCACTGAGTTTGATAACCTATCTTGCCATTCGTCCTGATTGGCTCGGACTGTACAGAATTGTGCGGAGCGGTTGGGAAGACATGACTGCGATTGTATGGGACTGGAAGTACGGTCGTAACTTCCGAGCAGACATGATCACGGCAAGAGCCAATTTTTCCAAGATGGGATATCGTGACTCAGCGCCGTCAAGGGATTTGCTAACATAGAAAATAGGCTTTTGGTCTCCCCGATCCTCTCGGACGAGAACTCCACTCACGGCCGCTTCCGTTACCGATACGTAGAGGTACAGTGTCTCGCCCGGCTCGGGTTTGGCTAGGACTGGGGGCGTCGTCAGATACAACTTCAGTTCTTTGAACGCTTTCTCGCAGCGATCGTCCCAGATGAACTCTTTATTCCCTCGCAGGAGTTGATAGAAAGGTAGACTCCGATCAGTCGAGCGGGAAATGAACCGGTTTAACGCGGCGATTCGACCGGTTAGGCGTTGGACTTCCCTCTTATTCTTCGGGGAGGGGAGGTCCATGATCGCCTCTAGGAGCTTAGCGACCTCGTCGTTTATGGCCTTGGCCCGCTTAGGTCCAAGCTTCCAACGCTTTTGTTTGATTAGCTTGTATGTCGGGTCGACATTGAGTTCATGACTCGTGACATATGGGTTGATGCCTTTCATGTCGTCAATCGTTCAGGCGAAAGTATTGACGTTCTTGGTCAAGAAGCTGATCAGCTCGGCCCGAATGGGCGCGTCAAGCTCGGATCCGATGCTTATCCTGCGAGCGGGATGTGCTTGATTGATGCCTACTTGGGTCGTAGACTCCTGTTTGGGCTCGGAGGAGCTGGCTTCGTCGATTGGATCGATACGGAGATTGGCCATTCGCAGGTGCTTTTCGGCGACAAAACATGCTCGGGCAGTCTTTTGGCTTCCTTGGATAGTGAAGACTCCGGTTGGGGTTGGGAATTTAACGCATTGGTGGTAGACTGAGGCTATCGCTCGGAGGGAGAATAACCAGGGGGTCCCCATGATTGCGTTGTATACAGCCGGTTTTTCTACCACCATGAATTTTGTGTCTCGAGAGGTATCGCCCACGTGCACGGTTAGCTTGATCGATCCGACCGCCGTGGTGGTTATACCGTCGAAGCTAGTCAAAGGCTGAGTACCCGGTTTGATCCGATCAGCTGGGATCGACATTTTCTCCAGGGTTTCCATGAAGATTAGGTTGACGGAACTTCCAGTGTCGACTAGGATTCTGCTCACTTCGCAATCGTCGATGTTTAGAGTGACTACGAGTGGGTCGTTGTGAGGCATGACAAGATTCTCGATATCATCCTCGCTGAAGATGATCGGCATATCTATCTGGCTACTCTCGAGGTGGCTTTGGGCGACTCTCATTATCTTTTCGTATTGTTTCAGGGATCTGACTGAACTATGAGTCGAGTCGAATCCTCCCATGATCATTAGGACTCCTCTAGTCGGATCGGCAGGCGGGTTGTGCTCGCCGGGGATGAGAGCAAGATTGTCCGTGTTTATGGGGCTAGGGTTTTCTCGCTCGGGAACAAGGGTCGCTCGCTGGGCCACCGGAGTGTTAACGCCCTGAGCGCTTTTTCCCGAGGAGTGTGTCCTCATGCTCGCTTCCTTGTTTAGATCCATATCTCGTAAAAAGAAATCCTCTTGTAGATGCAGAAGATTATCAAATAAATCCCCTACCTGGCGCGCCAAATGTTGATGCTCGGATCGAGATCGACACTAAATTTGTATTAGGTTCGGGGAAATCTTTGATAAGTATGGATCAAAGGAAGGTTTGTGATGAGGTTTATGAAAAGGTATGCTCGGATGAACAGTGACCGAGAAGGATGAACAGTACCCGAGTTGGAATTACGGATTAAAGTATACTTGGAGAGGAATAAAATGTTCTTGGCAAAAAGTGTAGTGTATTTTTCCTTGGTTGTACACAAATGATGGTACAACTATATATAGTACATGGAGATTAGGGCTTTTGATACATATGATTACATTCTATCCATATGACCATAAAATAACCCTTAATGAGTATAAAGTAACTATACTAAGATAATAAGTAACCAAGCATAGTTAGCAAAATAATGAGTTGAGCCTTCTTACTTGATGGGCTGTGAGTGGGATTTTGCCTTGGGCTAAATCATGGTGTAACAATACACATTATATTTATGTAGGGGAAATTTATAAATGAGTTACTATTCCACAGAATATGATGATATGTGTGATGCAACATACAACTGCGATCATTGTGGGGCAATATTCTGGTACGATGAGCGAATAGAGAAAAGAAGGACCAAAGTACCTCCAAAGTTTTCATTATGTTGTATGCAAGGAAAGATCAAGCTTGAACCGCTACGAGCTCTTCCTCAAGTACTAGCTGATTTGATGTTCAAAGGTGACATAAATAGTAAAAATTTCATCGACTTTATAAGACCTGCTAACTCGATGTTCGCCTTTACTTCTATGGGAGGTCAAATTGTCAATTCTATGAACAACGGTCGTGGCCCTCCAGTTTTCATACTTCACAGGACAAATTATCACTACATTGGCAGTTTACTTCCTATGGATGGATCCCCTCCAAAATTTATGCAACTCTATATATATGATACCGAGAATGAAAATGAAAACAAAGTTGCAGCATACATGTTTCTTATTCCATCTCACTTTGTACAACTATACTATCTTTTATTTTTATTCTAACAATTCTTTGTGCAACTATACTATCTTTTATTTTTATTATGTCAAACGAATGATGTAGTTGATGAAGTGAACAATCACATCATGAATCTTCTCCCATGTGATGCAAAGGAATATTTTAGTTCAGATAAAGTATGTTTTTTAGATTCTAGCACTGCAAGAGACGCAGATATTTCGACGGAATTCCTTAATGCCCTAAAGTGTTATGGATTGCCTAATCATAAGATCTTTTTGAAGAATGGCATGCTTGTTATGCTTCTAAGGAACATTGATCAGAAATATGGATTGTGCAATGGAACCAGATTGCAAATATTTCATTTGGGAAATCATGGGGGTGGATGCAAAAGTTCTCACAGGAGATAACGTTCATAAAATGGGTTATCTTCCTAAAATGGTTCTTACACCGTCAGATGCCAAGTTACCATTTCGCTTCCAGCGACGACAAATCCCTATTGTGCCTTGCTTTGAGATGACGATTAACAAAAGTCAAGGACAAAGTTTGTCTCATGTGGGAATCTACTTATCAAGACTAGTATTTTCACATGGCCAACTTTATTTGGCAGTGTCAAGGGTCAAAAGTAGAAGAGGTTTAAAAATCCTTATCACGTATGAGGATGGAAATAGGAAAAATTCAACAATCAATGTGAGGAGTAATAACGATGAAGAAAACATAATAACGAACCCTTGTATTGAAAACAGGAGAAGGACCTCAGATATCACAATGGATTCTTTCTAGAGGTCGAGTTGCTACAAAATCCGAAGATAAAAAAGGTAGATTGGTGCTCTTGCCCAGCTGACACGCCTCACATAACTCGTAACTTTCTCTTACTTTCTCTGAAAAATCACCTAAACTTTCTCGTGAGAGTTGAAGAATGATTGGCTTAAGTTCTTTAAGTTTTTTTGAAAAACGATACAAGGCCGAAGTAGAGTAAAACAACGGCTGAGTATTTTTCCAAAATTCCTCCACCGCAAGTAAAAACTCAGGTAGCTTAGAAACTACGTTTGCGAACTTAAACAGCTTCTTCTTCAAAGAATTTGTTCCTGATTTTATGTAGAACCGACACCTCAAATGATCGTAGCAGCCCCCTCCTTCAAAAGCACAGTACGACAGAGGTAACTCATGAAGCCAATGCTCATTGATAAGAACCTGATCCAACTTTCTACAAATTAATCCATCACTCCGCTTATTACACCAGGTGAATAGCAGCCAATGGTAGCTCATATCCGTTAGATAACAAGCTCGTAAAACATCCTGAAAATCAATCATACCTTGATCAATAGAAGAGGAGGATCTTTGATTTGATCGTTCTTCAAGAGAAGAAATCTCATTAAAATCCCCCATTATAGCCCAGCGCATACGACCATAAACAGGAGAACTATAGTGATTTCGCAGTTCCTCCCACAACACCTTCCGTTCTCCTTCATCATTGGATGCATAATCAAACGAAACAAGCATTTCCGAATCTTCATGAGGCAGCTTGACCAAGACCGATATGAGATGATTACTTTTGAAAACAAGGGTGAGCCTAACTGTATCCTTCCACACTACCTAAATCCTTCCCAAATGATGATCTTCATAGTTTTGCATTGAAGACCAACGCGGAAAAATTTCAGAAATAAGCTTTGAACTTTTTTGCTCCTTTACACGTGTTTCCAAAATCGCACCAAACTCTAAATTATTCGCATAACACCATTTCTTCACAACATCATGCTTAGATTTTTTATTAAGACCTCGAATATTCCAAAAGAACCCCGACATTAATGATGATGTTTGTTTGACGAACCCATATTCTTCTTATTTCTCCTACTTTGGCCTGAAGAGCTCGATTGAGGAGAATCGGAAACCGTTTACTTATTATGATTTTTCAAAACCTTATGCGATGATTTCGAGTTTCTTGGGAGAGAAACTCATTCCAAAACCACCTCCTTCTGTTTCCCATTATTTCTTTTTGATTTGGATGTGTCCTTTACAGTCACCTTATTGTTCGAAGCAGCAAAATATAGTTTGTAATGAAATCCTCATCTCCGCAGATGATTTCTTCACCAACATCATCCTCAACCTCATGACCCTAAAGAGAAGAGTAGCATGACGGAGAATAATACGAAGTCTCAATGTTGGGATCCAAAAGCATCTTAGCTTTCTTACCCGATGAAACTGTTTTCCAATCATAAGAAGTGGACTCTCCCTGAGCATCAGAAAAAGACGGAGATTTCTCTACCGTTTTCTCCAAAGCTGAAGGCGGTTACAGAACCTGGTCAGGAGGAACCCCTCTCTAATTCAAAGGAGCAGTACAGCCAACAGTCAACTCCTCTTCTACTCTAGATGATTGTGAAACAGTTACTTTTACTTGCTGGATATCAACATTAACAGCAACCTTTACCAGAGTCACTTGCTTCTTAACAGGAGAACAATCACCCGGAGTCTCTCTCTGTTTAACCAAAGCAGAGCTATCCCCAGCCATAACATCCACCTCTCGGGTGACGAGAGCAGGAGAACCTGGAAGTGCATTTTTCAAACTCGCATCGTCTACAATCAAGGATTTCTTTGGACTTGCAGACCTCTGTTTTACAGAATTATGTGTTGTTTCCCCATTACCACCAACTGGGGAAGAAGAGGCATCCCGTTTAAGAATGGATAACGAACCCGGAACCTCCAAACAATCTTTGGCAACATGGCCCCATTTATTGCAAGAGCAACAACGAAGTGGAAGCCATGGAAATTCATAAGTCACCCTTTGCTCACCCCCATTTTTCAGAGGAACATTATAAAACTCCGGTAACTTCTTCGATAGATCAACGTTTACAAAGATCCTTGCCTCTTCAAAACTTTTACACCATAAGGTATCCGGGTGCAATCTCTTTGGCTCACCAAAAGAACTTGTTAATCCGCTGAATCCCTTCCAAGAGTACAATGAACTTGGGACATTCCGCATCACAACCCATAAAGGAATGGATTTCAATTGCGGTTGTGCATCCTCCACCACGGGACTCCATCACGATACTACAATCAGGATATTCTTTATATTCCACATTCCTCGATTAACAAACCGATTTCGGACATTAGCATCATTGATACGGAATTTCACCGTAACATCGTTAACAACAAACACCTCAACCTTAATGATCTTATCACCTAGTGACCAAATACGATTCACTGTCGCATGAATAACAGCGACATGGGGAGCTTTTGAGTCGAACTTTCCATTGAGACAATTGTCCCATAGAGGTGCCTCATCAAAAGCACAATCCGGGACGTGTAGAGTTGGAACTCCATTAACATCCTCCACCGAGACCGCCAGCTTCTCCAGAAAAGGCGAAGACTGGACAATCTTATACCATGATACGCTTTTCCCTCCAATACCAGCTCTCTTGGCATCAAAAACTTTCTCGTGCAACTCCTTGGAAAGATTTGTGTCACATCCACTTCCAGCCTGGTTCCCCGTACAATCTCGGGTACAACAGTTGGAGAGACTAACTCTCCATCCTCCTTCAAATTGGAAACCTTTAGATTCACCAAAACCCCTTGATTCGAATCACTAGCCGGCCCCCGAACGTCCAAAATCGCCAACTCCTTCGCTTCCCTTTCCTAGCCGGGTCTTCATCTTCAAGGTAAAGTAAGGCATGGGGCCCATGTCGGCCCCATAATAGTAAGTAGAATCTGGGTCGTTAGCCAGAGCCTTGAATTATGTATTAAATCCTCAGCCCTCTCCCTTCTGTATTCAATAAATAACCTGCCAAGTCTTGCAAAAAGGGTACAAAAAGCCATAAGGCACGAAAGCCGAAAAGAGAAGCTCGGCCTCTGTACTACCACGCCAGCTAAGTATTCACTCACTGTAATTACCTCTGAGTAAACTTGAAAGATTTACCACACCAACGAAAACTTTCTGGCAACGTTTAGTACATTTCCATGTGTCAGATACGCACGGGTCAAAAGGCCAGTTTGGAGACCACGCTCGCCTCGATCACACCAAAAGCACTATGAAGGACTTTGTCAGCAGACTATAGATGTTACGAAGCATCACCCATACCCGTCTGATACGGACCCATGTGCTTCGGGAGTGGACGATATGCCAACTGGCTAAGACGACATAAGTAATAGGTAAAAAGCACTCAAGTGCATAATATGAACCATTCTGGTACCACTGAAGCATCCGGATGACAACCCAACCAGCTCTACTGGACCAACTCGGTATGCTAACCTGAGTGAGGTATCTTAAATAAATACAACCCTCCCTCACAATAAGAAAGGGTCGATTATTCATTTACTCAAAGATTAACATAAGTTTTCTCTGTTTTCCTTTGTTTTCTCAAAGACTCTTGTTCTCATCTTGACTCGATTTTCACTCGCTTCATTGCTCGGATTCATCTGTGAGTTATGGAAGCTCTCATTGAGTACTTCTCGAGAGCAGTCGTATTTCCAACAGGCTCTTGCTGAAATATTGTGGTTAATCCTCAGACCTTTAAGTGTCAATTCATGATCTTTCTCAATCAAAACCCTTAAAATGACCGATCTATCTAAAAGACACAAACTTTGAGGAGAATCCACTCCAAGACCACATATTTCAAATCTTATCACTACGGAGGATTGCTCTTCCTCTGCGACAAGTCTATTTCTTGTAACTTCATACCATGCTTGACCCAACTACGCACCTTTATTTGTTATTTCCACCTGAAACAGCTCCCTAACTACATATAGTTTTGGCACCGTCCTTTGTTGTGGACTATAGCTAAACGAACTCTTGTTTGTCCTCATTATCCCGATATCTATTTTGTTTTCCGGCCTCAGTCTCGTGGTCCTATTACTGACTTAAGTGTCGGAGAATCTTCCAGAAACACACCGCCATCGTGTTTTCCGGAAGACTTCACACGGTTTCCGCTGTTGTAGGAGGTTTGCTTCCATGTGGGATGGACCCCGCTGTAGAAGTCTTTGGACCACCCTGGGGTGAGTCAAGAAGTAGCCTAAAGTAAATAACTTCCTTCTGACCCGCTCACAGCCTCGCAGCCTCGAAGTCCCGGAGAGCCAAGAGTTCACCCCGGGTGAACCCAATAGTGGATCACAAGAGTAAAGAGCTCTTTACAAGCCCGCCAACATTCAAAGAGTAAAGAGCCGATGCCCACGTGATTAGAGGCCTAAGCAACTTGAAGCTCCGCAAACATCGTAGGCTGAAATTTTTTTACCCGAAACAGTTTGGCTCTAGTAGAAATTGTTATTGCTCGAAACTACACTCCGTTCTCGCAGCTCGAAGGGCCAATACGCAAGTCGTGGGGCGAATCTCCTCCGTTGCGGCAACCATCTCATGAGGCAGTTTTTATGGAATAAAACCTAAATGTAGTAATCTAAATTACCTCTCTAAATGATGCAAGCTTGCAATCACTCCGTTTCTTACAATCACAAGTTATCGGAGATAACAAGCTTGTTGCGAAAGTGGGTGTAGGTTGAGATGGATGATGAAAGTTATCGATCGAATCTCACGATCAATATGAGATAAGAGAGTTTGCTTCTCACAAACAGTCCTAATCCACCGAACAAAAGAGCAAGTGTTCTCTCACAATACTCAAATGAACAAGACAAAAAAATCAAAGGAAAACACTTTGATAAATCAAACAATTTTTATATATTTTTACTATAAGATGGGTGATTACAAATGAGAACCTATGAGAGCTTATATAATGCTCTAGGCTAAGACAATTCTAACGGTAACAAAACTTAAAATAATAAACTAAATAAATTAGATTAAATGTATGTGGCCGTTGGGAAATTGATCCCATATAAGTCAACATTGGAAGCCTTGGACATGCCTGTATACCTTGATAATTTAGTAATAAATCCATGCATCAACATCCTTCTAGAAGCTTTATTAATTCTAGAAGAATAAAGAGCTCTTTACAAGCTCGCCAACATCCGAAGAGTAAGGAGTCGATGCCCACCTGATCAGAGGCCTAAGCAGCTTGAAGCTCCGCAAACTTCGTAGGCTGACAATTTTTTACCCAAAACAGTTTAGCTCTAGTAGAAATAGTTATTGCTCGAAACTACACTCCGTTCTCGCAGCTCGAAGGGCCAATACGCATGTCGTGGGGCGAACCTACTCCGCTGCGGCAACCATCTCATGAGGCAGTTTTTATGGAATAAAAACCTAAATGAGGTAATCTAAATTACCTCTCTAAATGATGCAAGCTCGCAATCACTCCGTTTCTTACAATCACAAGTTATCGGAGATAAAAAAGCTTGTTGCGGAAGTGGGTGTAGATTGAGATGGATGATGGATATTATCAATCGAATCTCACGATCAATATGCGAACAAAAGAGTTTGCTTCTCACAAACGGTCTTAATCCACCGAACAAAAGAACAAGTGTTTCTCTCACAGTACTCAAATGAACAAGACAAGAAAAATCAAAAGAAAACACTTTGATAAAATAAAAAATTTTATATATTTTTACTAAAAGATGGGTGATTACAAATTAGAACCTATGAGAGCTTATATAATGCTCTAGACTAAGACAATTCTAACGGTAACAAAACTTAAAAGAATAAACTAAATAAATTAGACTAAATGTATGTGGCAGTTGGGAAATTGATTCCATATACAGTAGAAACTCTATAAATTAATACTCGATAAATTAATAAACACGATAAATTAATAAATTCCTCCGGTCCCGAGTTGGGCTTGTGTAAAATTTAACAAAACTCGATAAGATAATAAGATAATAATTTTTTAGAAACCTCCATGTAAATATATGGTCCCAATAATATCATAAATTAATAATTAGGTATATAAATTTATGCATAGTTAAGCGATTTAGTAAAATATGATTCTAGTGTTGTTTGTTTTGTCTCGAAGCTCAAATCTCGTTGGAGTTCATCTCTAAATTTTCTTATTAGTCGTCTTCTCGAACCGCATAAACAATTGTCAAAAGCTCTAAATGTGATAATTTCTTCCTTATGTGTAACTGCTTCTAAAGGTACAATAATATCATCTTCAGTCTCATCATCAGCATTAACGATTGTGGCCACAACTTCTAAACTCTTAACTTCTGTATCATTTTTACCGGGATAGTCCAATAGGCTATTGACATTCATTCTATTGTGGTCACCGATATTATTAATCATAACCTCAAGTTCAGGTAGCATGTCATCCTCATTGGTGGATTGATCTAAATTCTTTGATACAACATCCTCTGAATGGATTTTGCAATGTCGGAAACAATTTTTTATTGTCTTTTCTTGAATATTAATTGGAAAATAGAAGAAAAATGATATAGAAGATATGGATTTATCTCTTTAAATTAATAAATATTAATTTATCGATAAATTAATAACTCTATAAATTAATAAAATATCGCGGTCCCGACATTATTAATTTATAAAGTTTCTACTGTAAGCCAAAATTGGAAGCCTTGGACGTGCACGTGCCTTTATACCTTGATAATTTAGTAATAAATCCATGCATCAACATCCTTCTAGAAGCTTTATTAATTCTTGCCCCAAATGAATTTGAATGTTGGTGATTTATAGCTTCTTTTAGATTTATGAAAGGAAAGTTGTATTTTCATTTAATCCTCTTGATTCTTTGGTTAAGTGGACATGAGTTGGAGATGCTGAGATCCTTTGATGTGTAGAGAGACTCTCCAGGATGCCAATATAATTGTAAGATAATCCAAATATGGAAATTCCTTATTTGCTCGGTTTACGGTCCATCGGATTGAATGTTGATTCATGCTCTCCTCTCCAAGTCTCATGAGCTGGGTTGATGATGACTTGATGTCTTCATCACATCCCAAAAAAAAGGGAAGATCCTCATCACATCTTAAAAAAGGGAAGAAGACGGGCATAGGGCATAGAATGGGGACAAATTTCACGTTCAGGGAACATATCCAAACATTGCAGTGGTCCAGCAAAAAGCTGGCAGAGCGGATTGGCTTTGGCAGCTGATACAACCCCTCAGAGGCACAAAAATCTAAGCAAAATGCTGAATTAGGGGAGAGGGTGATAAGAAGGATAAACCAGAGGAGGATAGTAAGCGAGTAAATAAAAGAAAAGACAAGAGAGACAAAGAACTAGGCCAACCCCAAGAAGAAGGAAGTGACGAAGGCCCATGGTAAGAAACTCATCGTCAGGAAAATTCCGTCCCAAGGGAAGGACGACCAGAGAAATGCTTCCAGTGGAAGGGCAACAAGTGGATGTTCAGAAGAAAGAGGGCAACAAGTTGATGTTCAGCAGAAAGGGGGCAACCAGTGGGGGTGGGAAATTCCATAGACCATCTTCCCTGACATCAAAGCATCAGAGAGGTTGGATAACACCTGGAGAGAATTCAGCAGCCCCCACGCTTGTGATTCCAACTGGGCAGTGCTATCCCTTGAAGTGAGCAGTACTCACCGAGGAGTTGGGGAATAACCTGTCGGAACCCGACGAAGTATAGAGAAAATATCACAGTTTGGTAACCAGAAGGGTATCGGTCATGACGGTCGCCACTTCGAGCATTCCAAATTGTATTAGAATAGCATGAGCCACAATTGGCTCCGCATTGCGCGGTGAAGAGGATTCCTTGGACAAGTTAAACACCATGAGATAGGTGGGAGTCTGCATACAGGGGGTCCCGCCAAGGGAGACATTTACTTTTCTTCGGATTGGATAATCCCTTAGGGGGTGACACCTCATTGAACGTTGGATCGGATTTTTCTAGTGTTGGTTGCGAACTTGAAAACCGGTTAGGATGGATCCAGTTCCTCTTAGGGTGTCACCACCTTTGAACCACTCGGCAGGGTTCCAGTACCCCGGGTTCCGCGCCCATGTCTCGTCATTAAGGGATTCCAGCACCTCTCGGGATATAACTTCCAGGCTTCGTGCCTCCAAGGTGCGGTTCTCGGGGTTCATGACTTGTAGAAGCCACATATCCAGCCTTCTTCAAGCCCAACTTCAGCCTTCACTGCCATTCAACTTATCCAAGGTCAGTAGAAGGTAAAGCGAGAATAATGAATCTAAAAACCTTTTCAACATATTGTAGTGTGCTCCTCTCTAAAAAACTTTTAATAACCTTTGAGCAACGCGGCTGATAATATGAATTGTAATAAAAAAAACAAATAAATACATCCTTCACAATGTAAATTGGATCTCCATCTCAAACGTTGGAGGAGGCACACTGTTGGGGTAAAGTAAGGATTGGGGCCCCAGAAAGGTAAGTTGAATCCGGGTCCAACCAGGGCCTCATAGTAGGTAGTAAATCCTCAACCTTCTCCCTTATATATTCAATAAATGACATGTCATGTCTTGCAGGAAGGGCACAAAAAGCTAAAAGGCCTGAAAGTCCATAAGTGAATCTCGGCCTTTGCATTACCACACCAGCTAAGTATTCACTCACTATAATTACCTCTGAGTAAACTTGAAATATTTACCACACCAACGGAAAATTTCTGGCAACGTTTAGTAAATTTCCAAGTGTCAGGTACCCACATGTCAAAAGGCCAGCTTAGAGACCACGCTCGCCTCGTTTGCACTAAAAGCACGCAGAAGGACTCTGTCAGCAGATGATAGACAATATGAAGCACCACCCAAACCCGTATGATACAGACCACAGACACCTCGAGAGTGGACTATATTCCAACTAGCCAGGACAACATAAGTGGTAGGTAAAAAGCACTCGAGTGCATAGTACAACCTAACCGGCTACTACCGGAGCATCCGAATGGAAACCCAACCGGCTAAATCGGACCAACCCAACTACCCGGTATATTAACCAGGGTCAGGTATCTTCTAAATATACGACCTTCTCTCATAGAACTCTTGTTCTCATCTTGACACGGTTTTCACTCACTTCATTTCTCGGATTCACTTGTGAGTTCTGGCGGCTCTCGTTGAGTACTTCTTGAGAGCGATCGTGTCTCCAACAGGTTTGGGCTTAGATCTTGTGGTTAAAACTCCGACCTTTTAATGTAAATTCTTGATCTTTCTCACTCAAAACCCTTAAAAGGACCGATATTTCTCTAAAATATACGAACTTTGAGGAGAATCCAGTCCAAGACCACATCTTTCAAACTTTATCGCTACAAAGGATTGCTCTTCCTCTGCGTCAAGTCCTTTCTTGTCAGTTTAGACCCTACCTGGCCCAGCTTCACTCTTTTCTCTGTTCTTTCCACCTCAAACAGCTTCCTAAACTACATATAGTCTCGGTACCGTCCTTGTGGGTCAGAGCTAAACAAACCCTTGTTTCTCTTTGTTATCCCGATATCTATTCTAGTTCCCTGGCCTCAGTACCGTGCCCTTATTACTGACTTGAGCGTCGGAGAATCTTTAGGAAACACACCCCCATTGTGTTTCCCCGGAGAATTCACACGCTTTTTGCTGTTGTAGGACGTTTTCTGCCTTGCGGGACAGACCCCGCTCTACATCACATTCCAGCAATACCTCAAGAGGTCTTTGGACCACCTTGAGGTGAGTCCAGAGACAGTTCAAAGTTAATAATAATTAAATGCTTTCGTTTGAATCAATTTATTTAAATCCAAAATCGAAACAAAGTTAATAATAATTATATGGCATGGCATGGCAAGTTAATTATCAAAAAAAAAGTATATGGCAAGGTAGTCTTGTTTTTTTTCCTATTGAAGGAGAATTGTACTACGGTTCATCTTTAAACTCCTTGAAAGATCTTCTCTTGTTTTAATTCAGTTCACCTTTCTGGTTGTTGATGCTTCATGTTTTCTCTAATTCTCTCCAAGACTAAGAAGCTTGAAGTTGATTTGGGAAGAATTACATTCGAAAACAATGGATGATATACCCTGCCATGTACTTTCTTGATTCATATGTATTTTAGGAAAAACTATCTTTCACTATGTGCATGCTTTTCACCTACCTATTTTTTAATGGGAAAACTGCCAACTAATACATGTACTAATTCATTAAGACCAAAAAATACTCAGACTGTATATGTGGCCAAACAATACCTCAATTCTTGTTGACTTTTTCAATTTCAAAAAATCAAGAGTTGACCTGGCCAGTTTGGACACTCCCTTATCTCAGCTAACAGAGCAATTAGATGGCGTTAACTCTGAGGTTTACTGTGTCGTTAGTCTGAAAAGATGTCGTTTTGGCCTAAGCTTTGTTTAAGAGAACATCGTAAAACGACGTCGTTTCATATTAAAGCGAAAATTAAATCCCGAGAAGCCTGGGGCTCGAACTCGGGCCTCGTATGCAATGGTGAAGGGGTTTGTCGCCACTGAGACAGTGGCATTTTATTGATATATGCTGTAAGTTAATAATAATTAAATGCTTTCGTTTGAATCGTTTTATTTAAATCCAAAATAGAAACAAGAAACCCCTAAAATCAGAAATTCCCAAATTGTTTTCACTTGTTGTCTCGCTCGATGAAACTCTATTCTCAGGGATGAGTTCAAATTCAGAGGACTTATGTGTGAATACGTTCGGAAATAGAGGCTTTCCGACGAAGTGTGTGCGGTTTGGAGTCGACCATCTTCACCTACCAAACAAAGACGGATCCGGGCAGACCTTTTCTTCAGGTGTCCGACAAGAAGATGAGTAAGAATTTGATGGAGTTAGTTGTAATTTTCGTTGATTAATAAGATATTTTCTTGTATTGATACAGTATTTGATGTTGTGTAAGATCATTTGTTCAAATGGGTTGAGGAAGCCGTATTTGAAGAAGTGGAAGATGCTAAACCTGAGTTTTCCAAAGCAAAAGCAGACATTGAAGCAATGAAAGATGTTATTAGTGAATTGAAGGCAGAGGTGATGACTACGAAAATGGAAGTGAAGAGGTGTAAAGTGCTTTTGAAGGTTTGTGTAGGAGTGATTTTCTTGACCATGTTGGTGCCTGTTGTGATGATGTTTGGCAAAGCTAAGGTGGGAAGAAATGTTATCAGTTACTAGTTGAAGCTGAGGATTAGAACTCTTGAGCTTTGTATTGATAAGTTGTGTATTTTTTTGTTTCTTAATTTGTGTTTTCACTGACATTGTGTTAAATCCTTGTTTGACGAAAATGATGTTAGCTTTCTTGCTTCAAACTAGTTTATAATGTGGCACCAAACATACAATAGCAATAGAGTCTTCTTGATTCAAATATCCCCATAATACATCACAAGAGCAAAAAAAACAACAAAGTCTTCTTAACATCACTAAAGCAACAAAAGTGTTTCTAACATCACAAAAGCAACAAATGTGTTTTAACATCACAAAAGCAACAAGTCAAAAGATTGTTTTAACAAGCAACACACGAAAGCAACAATAACAAAGCAAGTTTTAAAGGTGACAGCTCAGGAAAACCAACTGCTCCACCCACCACTTGGATTGCGTCTAAGTTGAGCAATTTCTTCCCACGGTGAGCTTTGGTTATGAGATTGAGCTTGTGAGCCTTGTGGGACTTCCCATGTAGAGGCTTATGAGCCTTGGGAGGCTTGTGGGACTTCCCATGTAGAGCTTTGATTGAATGAGAACTGAGATTCCTGAAATTGAAGTCCCTGCAATTTCATAAAACAATGAGTTAAACAATTTCATTAAGTGATTAAGCAAAAGTCAACCGGATGATCTACCTGGTCTTTCTTCGGTCTGCCTGCTGGTTTCCTTGCTGGCTCAGTCACAAAATCATTTTTGCAAGTTTTCTTATTATGACATGCCTGTTTGCAGTTGGAACAAGTGATAACTCGATTCATCCGGTCTAGCTTGGTCTCATCCTTCACCTTACTCTCTGTTTCAATCTTCCCCTTTAACCTATCATGGTTTTTTGGCCTTCTCGGATTACCTTTTCTCATACGCGGTGGGAGAACACCTAATCTTCTAGTGACAGGCCACTCTAATATTCCATTAAGTGGTTTAATTCCATATCTATAGTGACAGGCCACTCTAATATGTGGTAGTTCGATAACATGGAGCAACAAAGTCAGAGAGGTATTTATCCATGGAAAGAATCACTTTAGCCGCGTGAATACATGGAATGCCATTCATCTGCCAACCTCTACACGCACATGTTTGCTTTTTTACATTAACAACATATTTGTGTCCCTTGTAATTCACTTCAATATCTTCTCCTACATCCCAGTGCATCTCACACTCCTTAGACTTCTTCTCTACTCTATCCAATTGACGCTGAGTTTTCTTGGTAAACTCAGTCATCCACCTACCAGCTAACTTAGCCCTCTCATAGTTTCTAGTCATGCATTGTTGCCTAATTTCTTCTAAGAGGTATATCGGAGGCTTCTTTTGAGAATTTCTTATGGTTTTATTAAAAGACTCCCAAAGATTATTCAGATTATCGTTACAAAATGATCCTAACCTGAAGAAGGCTCGTGACCAAGTTTCCGGGTTAGTTTTCAAGAGAGCATCATAAGCAAGATGATTATATTTCTTCAGTTCCTCCATGTTGTGCAGGTACACTTCGGTATAACTCCTTGCAATCCACCTTTTGCAATTTCAAATCGATGCCACCTTTCCTCCAATTCTCATAGATATATCTGCAGCATTGTTTATGCTCAGCGTTGTTGGGGTCGGTTTTCACCCCCTCAGCATTAACATCTAAAGGCAAACCAATTGAGGAAGTGGCCCTCCAGATCCTGAACAAAGGATGCCTAGCGGAACCCAAATCTTCCTGCGGAGCGGAGCACATGGAAATGGGAACTTAAGCGAAGCGGGGAAGGACCGGGTCTAGGCGAGGCCGACCGAGCACTCGGGGCCGACCGAGCACTCCGGACCGACCGAGCACTCCGGATCGACCAAGCGCTCCGGACCGACCGAGCACTCCGGACCGACCGAGCGCTCCGGACCGACCGAGCACTCCGGACCGATCGAGCACTCCGGACCGACCGAGCACTCCGGACCGACCGAGCCCTCGGTCGCGACCCGACTGTCGGCTCTCCATGGGCCGATCGCTCACTTCACTCCTCAATTGCAGTGTCTATCCAAAAGCCTTCGAGCCCAGTAACGTGACGATAGCCCGGTCCGGACACGAAGCCCATGATGATGTGACCGACTCCGCAGAAGATGGGAAGATGCAGCCGCCTTAGGAATAGCTATAAATACTTCTTTGTATCAACCCTAAAGGGGATCCGAATTCTTATACACAAAAACTTGTACTCAACGTTTCAAGGCAATAAACAACATCTCTTTCTCAAATCCTTTGCAAACCCTAGCTTACCATAGAAATCTCCGAATTCCCTCACGAACTCTTACAAATTCAAATTGTGTTGGTTTCGACCCCCACAATTTGGCGCCGACTAAGGGGACAGACTGCAGATTTCTGACACTCAAGAGTTAGGGTTTTCATCACACGATCACGATGTCAAGCAACACCATGAGCAACGAAGGATCTTCGTCTCACCAGCACGACGAGGAAAGAAACAACTCCGTGGAGAACACCGCGCCTCGCGCCGCTAATCACCCAGCGGATCTCGCGGAGATCAAGCAGATGCTTGAGACTCTGATGAAGAAAACTGAAGATATACAGCGAGCGAGCTGCAATCGCTCAAGAGAAGAAAGCGCAGGAGGTCCCGTGTCTGTCCGACACGCCTCAGCTTCGCCACGCCTCGAACCAATCAGAGGGTTCGACACGAGGAGCTACCACCTAGGGCTGCTCGCACAGACCCAAAGGATTTGCCTCCACCACCGCCTCGTCGGGAATCCGATCTAACTCCCGAGCGCATGATCGGAGAATCAGATGAGGATCTGCCTCCTCCTCGAAGACGTGCCCGTGACGACCTAGAAGTTGATCATGCTACGGCCGCAGAAGAAGGGGATGCGATCATAGCAGAGCTCTACAGGAGGGAACAAGAGCGCAGGGCTCCGCAAGGCTTCCAAGATGGAGAGGTCGCTGCGCTAAAAGCCCAGTTAGACCAGGTCGCCTCTGACCTAAAGGCAACCCAACTACATATGTACCGGAGCACGGCGAAGGCTCCTGGGATCGCCTCTGTGCTAGAGAAAGCACGGAACACACCCTTCGCTGAGAGGGTCGCGAGAACTCCAATCTCCGACCCCGGAAAAATCAAGCTTCCAATCTATGAAGGAACCACTGACCCTGCTATCCATCTGATGGAATTCGAAGTCGCCTTAGGAAGGACAAACTTCACAGAAGCCGAGAAGGATATCGGCTACTGCAAACTGTTCGTAGAGAGCCTAAAAGGGCCTGCCCTCCAGTGGTTCTACAAGCTGGAGAAGAATTCAATCCACACCTTCCATCAATTCTCAGAGATGTTTGTGCAGCATTACAACATCTTCGCTGAAGGAAAGATTTATGATGCGGAGCTGTGGAGGAACAAGCAAGGTGAGAATGAAAGCCTGCGATCATTCGTGACAAGATTCAAGCACACGCTGTCAAAGGTAGACGGTATTACGAACACGTCCGCGTTGGAGGCCTTGAGAGGAGCGCTTCGATGCCCTTCTCCATTCTGGCAGGAATTGACTGTCAATCCACCCGCGACCATCCAGGACGCTCTCCACCGCGCTGCAGACTTCGCTCGAAGCGAAGAAGAAGTTCGCACTAGGAGGGGCGGGAAAACCAAGCCAGTGGTCGATCCCACCCAGTCCGCTGCGACGCCACCACCCTCTTAGACGCTCTTCCAATGAACTACGAGGCGACTTGATCCCTGCAAAGGGTACGTAGGCAGCCTCTCTTCGGATAGGTTCAGTTGCCCCCTTCCATCAAAAAGGGGGGGATTATAAGCCTTGTCTCCGGATGAGCTCCATGATCTCCTCCGCCTTATGGGGGGGGATTGAGTGTTTTCACCACCAGCCTTTAGACGAAGTCAGCATCCTCCTTCGTCTCAAAGGGGGGGGGGGGGAGTGGGGTACCCGTACTCCGCTCTTCCGCAACAGCCTCAGCATGAGAACAACTTCATCATTCATGAGCTTCTCAACGCTTCAATCAGAGTCGTTCCGTGTTCATTGCTGCTGGCCACAGCGGTGATGCGGGAATACGAACACAATGACATCCACAACGGATTCAGCGCGCTATATAAATATCAGTGTTCAGTACTGGGGCGGATGTACCCACCTGAACACTCTGAAACCCAACAAACGTCGTTGGTAATGCAGCTGCTAATGACCTCCGTTTGGCCTATACCCTGAATGTGTCATTCAGAAACCCAGGATGCACTCTGGTCATAGGGTGAACTTGCTCTCGGACAGACGTGTCTAGAAGAGCAGCACCAACACACAGAGCCCAACAGCAACGTTGGCAAATAAAGAGCTTGAACGGATTTGCGTTTTCACAGCCTTAAATAGAGCCTCACTCATGAGCATCCAAAGCCTCATTCATGAGCATACAAAGCCTCATTCATGAGCAAACAAAGCCTCATTCATGAGCGAACAAAGCGTCATTCATGAGCAAACGAAGCCTCATTCATGAGCAACTGACAAAAACGCATAACAGTCCAAAGAATTCCTAAGTATAGGAACAACATCTAAAGCAACTAAGTCACGAACGGAGAGGAGTGGTCACTCATCGGCCTCCTCCTCTTCATCAACTACATCCTCTAAGATCTCTAAGGCTTACCTCACGCTAGAGACAAAATCATCAAATCCTCGTCACCACTAGGCCTCCACTCCTCCTCAATCTCTGTTAAGTCAACAAAAACGTCCTCATTACCTTCATCGAGTCCGATAAGATAAGGCCGTGGAACCGTGAGCTTACTACGGAGCAGGATCCCAGCGCTAATGTTCTCGTGACACGCTTTCGCAACCACCGGCAAGGACAATGACGGGACCATGCCCACGGTGCGGCTTGAGGATGCGACAAACGGAGTCGGCTTGGTGTGATGATGTGACCACGAGGTCGGTTAGGATTGGCAACGCAAACATGCGGTCGCTCCCATCCGACACCGCGACCATGCGGTCGCCCCATCCGAGACCGCGACCATGCGGTTGCTCCCATCCGACACCGCGACCATGCGGTCGCCCCATCCGAGACCGCGACCATGCGGTCGCTCCCATCCGACACCGCGACCATGCGGTCGCCCCATCCAAGACCGCGACCATGCGCTCGCCTCCACTCGAAACCGCGACCACGCACTCGGTTGAACGTGCGACCAAGCAATCGATTGGAGGCGCGACCACGCACTCGGTCGAACGTACGACCACGCGATCGGACGGTGGTACGATCACACGATCGGTCACGACCACAGTTTTGGACTCGCACGAAATCACGACCGAGGAGTCGGTTCCGTTCAAAACTGTGGCCAGGGGATTGGTCCGAGTCGGAGCCACGGCGACATCGTCGTCTTGACACAACAACACCGCCAATCCACCGCGTTCGACTGAACCGGGTTTCGTTTTATCCATAACGCTATCAAAGATCTACGATAACCCAAAGAAAGGATCAAAAAGTGAATTTTGGTACTTTTCCATCAAGAACAAGATCTATTCTTAAACAAGCTTCAAAGGAAATTCTCATCGCATGGCTATTACCCGGAAACGTCATTGACGTTAGCAATCGCGTCACGGAGTCTTAAAATCTCCATAGGAAAAAACGAAGTCTTAAAATCTTCGAGTAAAAAAAAAAAAAAATCTTTTTACATAAAACGCAGTAGCTTCAGCGAAGGAAGCGCGAAGTCTTAAAATCTTCATAACGTTTACAGAGTCTTAAAACCTCTTGCGAAAAAGTCACTCTCTACTACTGTAGATAGACAAGTGCTTTGACTTCAAAAGTTAACGCTGATATTCAACACATCTTTTAACTCGGCACCATTATTGGCTCTAATATTACCGAGCTGGGGGGCTAACTGTTGGGGTCGGTTTTCACCCCCTCAGCATTAACATCTAAAGGCAAACCAATTGAGGAAGTGGCCCTCCAGATCCTGAACAAAGGATGCCTAGCGGAACCCAAATCTTCCTGCGGAGCGGAGCACATGGAAATGGGAACTTAAGCGAAGCGGGGAAGGACCGGGTCTAGGCGAGGCCGACCGAGCACTCGGGGCCGACCGAGCACTCCGGACCGACCGAGCACTCCGGATCGACCAAGCGCTCCGGACCGACCGAGCACTCCGGACCGACCAAGCGCTCCGGACCGACCGAGCACTCCGGACCGATCGAGCACTCCGGACCGACCGAGCGCTCCGGACCGACCGAGCACTCCGGACCGACCGAGCACTCCGGACCGACCGAGCCCTCGGTCGCGACCCGACTGTCGGCTCTCCATGGGCCGATCGCTCACTTCACTCCTCAATTGCAGTGTCTATCCAAAAGCCTTCGAGCCCAGTAACGTGACGATAGCCCGGTCCGGACACGAAGCCCATGATGATGTGACCGACTCCGCAGAAGATGGGAAGATGCAGCCGCCTTAGGAATAGCTATAAATACTTCTTTGTATCAACCCTAAAGGGGATCCGAATTCTTATACACAAAAACTTGTACTCAACGTTTCAAGGCAATAAACAACATCTCTTTCTCAAATCCTTTGCAAACCCTAGCTTACCATAGAAATCTGCGAATTCCCTCACGAACTCTTACAAATTCTAATTGTGTTGGTTTCGACCCCCACAAGCGTCAGGGAGAATTGTCTTGATTGCTTTCACCAACCCCGGAAAATTCATAAAACACATACATTAGAAGAGCTGAATCAGTTAGTATTTAAACAACCAGAAACAATTGATTACCTTATGTTTATCAGACAATATGGTATACTCTTTGCCAAGTCCTAATTCCAAATCCTTGGCTAGCTGTCTCATGAACCAGTCCCAATTAGTGTTGTCTTCAATCTCCACTACTGCCCACGCAATTGGAACAATCTTGTTGTCTCTGTCTCTCCCCACTGCCCCAAGTAGTTGACCCTTTATATCCCACTTCAAGAACGCGCCATCTAGTCCGATAACAGGCGTACAAGTCCGTTTCCATGACAACTTCTATGACTCGAAACACATGCCCTGGAATCGTCTCGATCTCAAAAGTAGAACCTGGATTTTGCTTCAAGACATCAGCTTGATAATCCTAAATTATGTCAAAGTGTTGTTCTTGTGTTCTCTTCCTCCCATTCATCAGTTTCGCCTTAGCTTTGCTACAAGCACTACAAGAAAATTGAGCATTTATAGCGTCCGAAAAACGCTATAAAAAGTTTTTATAGCGTTTTAGAAAGCGCTCTATCTACGCCCGTTATAGTAGGTCAGACACTTTTTATAGCGTTTTTTTTGTATGATATAATAGAGTTTCTTATTATAGCGTTTTATTTAGTGCTATTATAAAATTTTTAATAGCGCTTTTTAAATGTTGTGGTTTCTATATTTCTATTTTTGTAATGCTGTGATTTCTGTTTTTATTATAGCATTTAAATTTTGTAATGCTGTGATTTTTGTATTTTTTTCTATTGAAACTTGCTTTGAATACTGATATTCCCAAAATATCATGATAGAAAAAAGAACATAGTTATAAACATTAGGCACAAAACATCTTATAACAAGTTCAAACCAATTGTTATAACATTTTAGAACAAGTTCTTAGGGTAGTCAATCATCTAGAAGCCTAGTAATAATCTAGTAGGGTTTGGAAGGTTTTGGACATACTCATAAAACATGTCGCGAGTGACATCTTGACCTGTAGTGAGAAGACAGAGGGCACGTGTGGTAGCTGAAGCTCCCATCGTTCGCCTTTGGAGTTCAAAACTTCTCCAAGAGTTATGGCACGACCATCACCTAATTAGCGAATGGCCCGGATGTGCTTTATAATTGAGAACAAGTTACGCCGAGCAAGTCAGACCAATGATACTCCCATGATAACCAATCTGATCGAAGGCCGACCTTCGACAGCCGAAATCTTTTCAGAACTCCTCGAAACAAGTTTTAGTGCGGAACGACGGCCAAGCAAGAAGCAGCACAAGCTCATTTAGAGGTTGGCTCTTCGGAGCAAAAAAAATGGATTCTCTGAGAAAATTATTCAGGAACTGCGGTAGTTCTCGGATTTTTCCGGGGAGGTTCTAATGGAACTATGTGTGGCTTGATCCCTTCCGAGGGTACGTCAAAAAAAAAATTCAATTTGATAAATCTGGGCTTCTTAAACATCGGTACCTTGATCACGTATCCGATATCAGTATCTGAAAATAGTACTCTCCTAGAGTACGACCACTGAGGAAATCGGAGGCCGATAAAGTAAGGCCGAGAAATCTAATAGTGTGGGATTTCGCAGAATCTTTGCACACGAATTGAAAGAAAAATAGGTGTGATATTTTCTTTCAATTTGCACACGAAATTTGAATATGTAGTCTACCCAGAGTAAACCGGATTTAAACCGAATTGAAACCCGATTTGACCCAAATTTAAGATCCAAACCCGATTATAATCCGACCCGATTGAAAAAAAATTATGTGTGGAATTTGACGTAAAAGTTTCGGTTTGGATTAGAATTGGCAGTTTTCCCTAATTAAAACAACCAAAAAATCTTATCAACGAATGAAAGCCTCTAGTAGAAGAAGAGAGTTTTCCCTAAGGGGAATTTTTTTATCATATGTGTGAGCTCGCAGGCTGCTTAGGGTTTCCTTAGTTTTTCTTATCTCAAGCCTCTCTCTCATCTTATTTCTTTTCATCTTTCGCTTCTCATCTCATCATTCTCTCTCGTACTCAGATAGCTCGTTGCTATCACTTTCCTTGCCGAAGAAAAGGAATGTGAAATTCTGGTCGATCCATTTGTTTAATCGAAGATAACCCACAAAATCAAATTTCAATTTTGTCGCTGTGACGGAGGAAACTGATATGGATGCGAAAGAAGTGTGTTTGTCCAAAGCTGCGGAAAAGATCGATCTCTCAGATCTTGCGGCTTTCCTCGCCGGAAGAAACGTATGTGAAATTCTGCTCAATCCATTTGTTTAATCGATAGCCCACAAAATCGAATTTCAGTTTTGTCCTTGTTTGTTATCAGGTTGTGCCGGATTTGGGTTTATGGAGATTTTACTTTTACCTTGAGGAAGAATTTACCCAAGTATCATTACAATGGTTGAACGTGTTCAAGGAATCTCCTTTGTCCGATGTGAGCCCTTTCTTTAACGTTTTTTTGTGATATTGTCAAATCCTTAATAAGTGTTCAAGAAAGCTGATATATTGCGTGCATGATACACAACAGGTTCCATTAACTCATATTCCTAAATCTGTCTACGAAATATCAGCCGATTGGATCAAGCAACTTCAAACTGATAAACACTCTGATTTCGTAATGTGGGCGCTTGATCGCATTCTCATTGATTGGGCAGCACATCAAGCAGATGCCAAAGGTGCACAACCTGCTTCTTCCAAACCTCAGGTAGGCATCAATTTTTGTGTCATTGAATGGTGTGTTTTTCAGTTACCTTTGTTTGACTAACTCCATTGTCTTGTACTTGTAGGTGGCAGCATTTGTTGCATTAGCGATGGTTTTGCGTAGTAAACCTGATGCTTTGACTTTTATTTTGCGGATGCTGAGGGACAGACCTAGGTATCAAGGAGAGGACAAGCTTCCGGTTATAGTTTGGATGATGGCTCAGGTTACTGTCATAATATTTTTATGTGAACTAGGACCAATAGTGTCCAAATTTGTGTTTTGTTAAAGTTTTTGAACTGTAAAATGATGACAGGCCTTCCAAGATGATTTCTCTGCTGCCTTGTATTCATGGGTGCATAACTTGTTACCACTAGTCGGTAATAACAAGTGCTACAGCCCTCAGTCAGTGGATCTCATCCTGCGATTTGTTGAGATGTGAGTCCAACTTTTTTTTTTTTTTTCCCCCTTGTGATCGCCTCTGGTGTATATCTATTATGTAACAACCACCTGATCTTGTTTATGCACTTAAGGATTTTGTCGAATCCAGAGGCTCCGACCATACTTGTAAATGAAGCTGTTAGGGAGGGAGAGCGGCTGATTCCACCTTGTTCATTTGAGGTCTTGGTGCGGCTCACATTCCCTGCTTCATCCGCTAGAGTAGAGGTAAGTAGTAAGTAATTGAAATTACATAAACAAAACAAAACCTTTGATGCCATTCTCCATTCTGATCACAGGCAACAAAGAGGTTTGAGGCAATATATCCCTTGTTGAAGGAAGTAGCCCTTGCACCAGGAAGCAAGGCAATGAAACAGATTTTCACTTTTTCCTTGAAATTAGCTGGAGAAGGTGAAAACTTTGAATCCTTTTTTTCCCTCTCCCTATTCTCCACATAAGAGTCTTTAATGTATTACTGTTGTTGCAGGCAATCCTGTTCTAGCCAAGGAAGCTATAGCAATCGCTCTCTGTTCTGTGACCAAAAACGTTGATTGCTTTAAGCAATGGGGTATTCTCTACAAGGAGAATATAGAAGCTAGTGTTGATCTTCTTAAAAAGATTGTAGACGAATGGACGAATCATTTCCTCAAACTATCATCTTCACCAAATGATACTTCCACTGTCAATGATACTATTTATCGCTTCAGGATAAAGGTAATGCCACTCTTCTAAGCTATGACTATTTTCATCTCTCACCTCACCTGCTATGTCTGTAGAATAAAGAAGCCATGACTGAAGGAGTAGCCAATTGTTTTCTTTACAAAGAAGCTGACAAGTCCTGCAAACTGATCTTGCTGGCACTCTCCCGTGACATGGTTTTTGATACTTTAGCCGCAGAAAAGGTATGTGAAATTCTGGTCGACCCATTTGTATAATCGATGATAACCCACAAAATCAAATTTCAATTTTGTCCTTGTTTGTCAACAGGCTGTGGCGGAGGAAACTGCTATGATAAGATTTCTGCGTAGGGTGAGATTGAACAGTGATGGTGCGGCGGCCTAAACCAAAAAGGCGATAGGGTCATTGTCTGATGCTGCGGCGAAGATCGATCCTACAGAGCTTGAGGCTTTCCTCTGCGAAGTAGTGGTTAGTGAATGCGAGGCTAAATCTGCTTGTTTTATTCGATAACCCAGGAATTAAATTTTTAAGGTTGTTTGTTTGTTAATAGGACAATCACTGGCCTATTCCGGAGAAGCAGATATTGATATTAGTCGATTACTATGGGAAAGTTTTTCCCCAGGTATCGTTTCTATGGGTCAAGATGTTCACGGAGTCTCCTTTATCCACGCTGATCGACGTGAGAACTTTTTGTGTGCATCTATGGTTAGATTCTTGAAGCTGATGATTATCTTGCTTAATAAACAGGTTCCGTTTTCTCAGATTCCTATACCTGTCTTCGAAAAAACAGTTGATTTTATCAACAAACTTGGGTTTGAGACACTAGTTGCCTTTGTACTGTGGGCGTCTGATCTCATTCTCACTGAATCGCCAGGAGTTGTCAAAATTGCACAAGTTAATTCTAACAAATCTAAGGTAAACTTGGAAAACGCATGTGATTGAATGGTGAAATTCAGTTAACTAGTTTGTTTGACTGACTCCATTGTTTTGTACTTGTAGGTGGCAACATTTGTTGTATTAGCGATAGTGTTGCGTAGTAAGCCTGATGCTTTGATTACTTTTTTGCCAATGATGATGGAGAGACCTACGTATCAAGGAGAGGACAAGCTTCTGGTTATAGTTTGGATGATGGCTCAGGTTACTGTCATAATATTTTTATGTGAACTAGGACCAATAGTGTCCAAATTTGTGTATTTCACCTGTAAAATTGTGACAGGCCTCCCAAGGTGATTTATCTGCTGGATTGTATTCATGGGCACGTAACTTGCTGCCACTAGTCGGTAGTAACAATTGCTACAGCCCTCAGTCAATGGATCTCATCCTGCGATTTGTTGAAATGTGAGTCCTGTTTTTGTTTCTTGTGATCTCCTCTGGTGTATATCTATTATTATGTAACAACCAACTTATCTTGTTTATGCACTTAAGGATTTTGTTGAATCCAGAGGCTTGGACCATACTTGTAAATGAAGCTGTTAGGGAGGGAGAGCGGCTGATTCCACCTTGTTCATTTGAGGTCTTGGTGCGGCTCACATTCCCTGCTTCATCCGCTAGAGTAGAGGTAAGTAGTAAGTAATTGAAATTACATAAACAAAACAAAACCTTTGACTCCATTCTCCATTCTGATCACAGGCAACAAAGAGGTTTGAGGCAATATATCCCTTGTTGAAGGAAGTAGCCCTTGCACCAGGAAGCAAGGCAATGAAACAGATTTTCACTTTTTCCTTGAAATTAGCTGGAGAAGGTGAAAACATTGAATCCTTTTTTTCCCTCTCCCTATTCTCCACATAAGAGTCTTTAATGTATTACTGTTGTTGCAGGCAATCCTGTTCTAGCCAAGGAAGCTATAGCAATCGCTCTCTGTTCTGTTACCAAAAACGTTGATTGCTTTAAGCAATGGGATATTCTCTACAAGGAGAATATAGAAGCTAGTGTTGATCTTCTTAAAAAGATTGTAGACGAATGGAGGGATCATTCCTTCAAACTATCATCTTCACCAAATGATACTTCCACTGTCAATGATACTATTTATCGCTTCAGAATAAAGGTAATGCCACTCTTCTAAGCTATGACTATTTTCATCTCTCACCTCACCTGCTATGTCTGTAGAATAAAGAAGCCATGACTGAAGGAGTAGCCAATTGTTTTCTTTACCTAGAAGCTGACTTTTTCTGCCAATTGATCTCGGGGAGACTCTCCTCCGTGTAAGTGGCCCCTCAAAATAAATAAAAAACTTTTTTTCACTATGGTTATAGCAGCTGCCGGCAAAATGACACCCGTTTACCACTATGGTTATAGCAGCTGCAGGAGGAGTAGGAGTAGGAGTAGGAGTAAGAGGAGCTGCTACATACTACTGAAGAAGAAATCGAAATTGCTCAAGAAATAGCCACAATCCTAGACGGACGATGATCAAGAATTGGCTCTCTTGACCCTTCAAATATTTTCTAAAACCCTCCTCTAATCTCACAATCATCATAGACATCTTAATCTCTACTTTGTGGCTTGGGTTTGTATATATATATATATATTTTATTTAAGATGCAGCGACTTGTCTGGCTTCTTGTAGCCCCTTTCTTTGAAGCATATTCTATTAAATAAAATTTGAGATTTTATTCGTAGAATAGATAGTAAATGAGGTGAGTCGGATTCGGTGAGGTGAGGTGTATCGGAGCTGGCTGGGTGGCGGTGTGTTTCCCCTTTGGCGTTCATTCCGGTCTCCCCTCCTTTTCCGGCTTTGGTGATGGGTCCTTCAAGACCATGAACCACCTCTTCCCTTCTCTTTGCTCCTTCCTTCGGTTCTTTTTGCAATCATCTCCCCTACGATGGTGGAGCTAGACCGGTCCTTACTTCGGATCCGAGAGTCTCGTACCCTTGACAACCACGAGCTGTCTGTCTGATGCCGGCATAGTCAGGCAAGCTCCGAAGCCCTCACTCTCTATCTCTGGCCGCTCGAGGACGGTGTGCTAGATGGGGGAGTTTTTGTGGATCGTGTGCAATCTAATACCACACTACGTGTGTTCTCCGGCGGGCTCGCTGGTTCGTTATAGAGGTTGTGTTACGGATTTGGTGCTAAACGATTCGGTGGGCGCGTGCTTGGTCCCTTCAAAGTATTCGTATGTATGGTACGAGAACAACCTTCGTCGGTGCTTGATACCCGGTCTCTTCACCCTCTTTTCGTCAATATATCTGTGTGACCTCTGTTTCGCATCCGCATCTCGGTTCCCGAGTTTTTTTGTCTCTGCCTTTGTGGTTTCAATCGTAAATCTCAGTGAACGGGTAAAACCAGTCTTTAAGCTTCCTCCGGTTTGTAGTATCGCAGCTCTAAGGTCTGTTGGTTAGAAGCTTGGTCTTCTGAGGTATCGGTGTTTTAACTGTCAATCTCGGACCAATTTCTCCATCTAGACAATAGATGAGTTAATCGATCAGGGTTGAGAATTTTCGCTTGGATCTTAGTCGGCGGATTTCTAGTCAGACTATAGTCTTTTTGTAAGTTGGGAGTGGATTTAAGCTTTGAGGTATCGCGGTTCTCCTGAAACGCGTGAATCTCGGTTTAGTTCATTTCTCGGTTCTATTACTTTTGTGTTTGTGGCATGGGTTCCTAAGGATTGTACTCGCGGGATAGCTCAATTTGGCAATGTATGCGCTGGTTTTGTCCAGTTAATGTATACCTTCGCAGTGGGCGGGTAGTATTAGAGCTTTGGTTTGTTTCCAAGCTCCTTAAAATCATCGTTGTAAGACTCTGCTCGGTATGAGCTTTCAATATAATTCATATGATAAAAAAAAAAGATAGTAAATGAAATGATTTATTTACTCCGTAACTCTAGCGAAGAAAGAAGCTATGCCCCACCATGTCTTTGGCCCATGGGCCTGTTTAATTTTGATAGGATGTCCAATAGTCGGTTTTCTTCCCTTCCGGACCGTACAAATTCATTTTGGTCAAATACTGTACTATTGTGCATTCGAGAAGAGTAAGATGAAGCTGCTGGTCAAGACCTACTTTAACATTCACACTCGTGAGAAAACAGGTAAACAACTTGAACTTGAGTTTCGTTTTTCTGTAGGATCTAACTGCTTTTGTTTGAAATTTAAATATAGGAGATTCTAACATTCTACAAAAGGTATCCTATTGCAAGTCTATTTTCTGAGAGGCTTAGGTTGAATCTGAAGATCACTGCTAAAGAGATTGCTGCAGAGATAGCGAGAGAATACCATATGAATGTCAGTGAAAATTCTTGTAGCAAAGCTAAGGCGAAACTGATGAATGGGAGGAAGAGAACACACGAACAACACTTTGACATAAGTTGGGATTATCAAGCTGATGTCTTGAAGCAAAATCCAGGTTCTACTTTTGAGATCGAGATGATTCCAGGGCCTACAGTAGGAAGTAAACAAAGATTCGACCGCTTGTACATGTGTTTCGAGTCACAGAAGTTGTCATGGAAACGGACTTGTACGCTTGTTATCGGACTAGATGGCGTGTTCTTGAAGTGGGATATAATGGGTCAACTACTTTGGGCAGTGGGGAGAGACAGAGACAACAAGATTGTTCCAAATGCGTGGGCAGTAGTGAAGATTGAAGACAACACTAATTGGGACTGGTTCATGAGACAGCTAGCCAAGGATTTGGAATTAGGACTTGGCAAAGAGTATACCATATTGTCTGATAAACAGAAGGTAATCAATTGTTTCTGGTTTTTTAAATACTAACTGATTCAGCTCTTCTAATGTATGTGTTTAATGAATTTTCCGGGGTTGGTGAAATCAATCAAGACAATTCTCCCTGACGCTGAGCATAAACAATGCTGCAGACATATCTATGAGAATTGGAGGAAAGGTGGTATCAATTTGAAATTGCAAAAGGTGGATTGCAAGGAGTTATACCGAAGTGTACCTGCACAACATGGAGGAACTGAAGAAATATAATCATCTTGCTTATGATGCTCTCTTGAAAACTAACCCGGAAACTTGGTCACGAGCCTTCTTCACGTTAGGATCGTTTTGTAACGATAATCTGAATAATCTTTGCGAGTCTTTTAATAAAACCATAAGAAATTCTCGAAAGAAGCCTCTGCTATACCTCTTAGAAGAAATTAGGAAACAATGCATGACTAGAAACTACGAGAGGGCTAAGTTAGCTGGTAGGTTGATGACTGAGTTTACCAAGAAAACTCAGCGTGAATTGGATAGAGTAGAGAAGAAGTCTAAGGAGTGTGAGATGCACTGGGCTGTAGGAGCAGATATTGAAGTGAAGTACAAGGGACACAAATATGTTGTTAACGTAAAAAAGCAAACATGTGCGTGTAGAGGTTGGCAGATGAATGGCATTCCATGTATTCACGCGGCTAAAGTGATTCTTGCCATGGATAAATACCTCTCTGACTTTGTTGCTCCATGTTATCGAACTACCACATGGCAAGAGACCTAAAGCTATGGAACTAAACCACTTAATGGAATATTAGAGTGGCCTGTCACTGAAAGATTAGGTGTTCTCCCACCACCTATGAGAAAAGGTAATCCGAGAAGGCCAAAAAACCATGATAGGTTAAAGGGGAAGATTGAAACAGAGAGTAAGGTGAAGGATGAGACCAAGCTAGACCGGATGAATCGAGTTATCACTTGTTCCAACTACAAACAGGCAGGTCATAATAAGACAACTTGCAAAAATGATTTTGTGACTGAACCATCAAGGAAACCAACATGCAGACCGAAGAAAGACCAGGTAGATCATCTGTTTGACTTTTGTTTAATCACTTAATGAAATTGTTTAACTCATTGTTTTATGAAATTGCAGGGACTTCAATTTCAGGAATCTCAGTTCTCATTCAATCAAAGCTCTACATGGGAAGTCCCACAAGCCTCCCAAGGCTCACAAGCCTCTACATGGGAAGTCCCACAAGGCTCACAAGCTCAATCTCCTAACCAAAGCTCACCGTGGGAAGAAACAGCTCAACTTCAATGCAACCAAGTGGTGGGTGGAGCAGTTGGTTTTCCTGAGTTGTCACCTTTAAAACTTGCTTTGTTATTGTTGCTTTCGTGTGTTGCTTGTTAAAACAATCTTTTGACTTGTTGCTTTTGTGATGTTAAAACACATTTGTTGCTTTTGTGATGTTAGAAACAATTTTGTTGCTTTTGTGATGTTAAGAAGACTTTGTTGCTTTTTTTGCTCTTGTGATGTATTATGGGGATATTTGAATCAAGAAGACTCTGTTGCTATTGTATGTTTGGTGCCACATTATAAACTAGTTTGAAGCAAGAAAGCTAACATCATTTTCTTCAAAAAAGGATTTAACACAATGTCAGTGAAAACACAAATTAAGAAACACAAAAATACACAACTTATCAATACTTATATATTAGTATTTTGGTCTCTTTTATTTATCGTTTCTTTAGTATTTTTGGTTCTTTCTAGTTTATTTTGTGTCTTTGCAGGTTCTAGGAGGTTCTCAAGCATGGATTGGAGTCAATGGGGGTCATTGGAGCAAAAGGGACGAATCTGGAGAAAAGATGGCGTTTTTCATAACCGAGCACCTGCTCGGTTTGGAAGGAGCACCTGCTCGCTTGAAGACTCAAAGAAGCCGAAGGTCTCCGAAATCAGACCGGTCGATCCTACCACAGGACCGACCGGTCCACACCCGAAGTCCCGAAGCCAAAACTCTCTGGAATCCGGACCGACCAGTCCGTATGAGAAGACCGACCGGTCCCAGACGTGAAGACATGCCGAATCCTGACACGGACCGACCGGTCCGGAACAAGACCGACCGGTTGGGCACCCAGAACCAAGTTGCCCTAAATTTCCCTATAAATAAGTTGCAGCCACTTTCCTAAACCTATGTTTTATTTTCTCTGATTATTTTCCTTTAGACCTTTTTGAGAGGCTGAGACTACTTTGTTCCATTTCTTTGAGACTTTAAAGTGTTTTTCCATTCCTTTGATTTGCTTGCAATTGGAGGATCATCCACAAATTCCTATTGACAAGAATTCTTATCCCTTATCTCTTTATTTATTCATGATGAATCTTTCTCAATTGTTTGCTGCGTTTGTGATTTCCATGGTTGAGTAGTCTCATAGCTAGATTAGGGAATTTCAATGGTGAATTAGGATGATAGTGACTGAGCCAAATATGAAATGATATCATTTGTCTTCATCAATTGGGATACATACTGATTAGGCTAATTTGATCACCTAGTCTATGTTCTCAAGCTAAACTTATTCATGACAGTGCTCTAGGTTGCTAGATAAACTGTTGATGAGCAATCGGTGTGTAACTAACGACAGTTGATTGTTACCATCGATTGTGAACAAATTGAACCATCTTGTTAATGCTTATCTTCATCTCTGAATTCAAACGACAATTTAGATATTTAGGATGTTAGATAAAGATATTGATGCATCACGACAGTGAGGCAATATTACGTTCATGTTCGAGTTCTAGACCGCGCTAAATTGAATCCTGAATAGTTTGCTCAGTCCTTAATCCGAAGTCACCAGCGAATGTCTCTGATCTAGTGCCTTTCTTCTATTGAATTTACATCATTTTTATTTGCTATTTTGTTCGTTATTTCATATCAAACCAATCCCCATTTTATCTTAGCTTTAAACATAAGTCCATATTTTCATATAGTAACCTTGGTCTCTGAGGATTCGATACTTAAAATACTACTGCTTTTGTTTGTACACTTGCGGATACTATTTAGGTTTAAAACTTCACGTATCAAATACAAAGCTCAAGAGTTCTAATCCTCAGCTTCAACTAGTAACTGATAACATTTCTTCCCAGCTTAGCTTTGCCGAACATCATCACAACAGGCACCAACATGGTCAACCAAATCACTCCTACACAAACCTTCAAAAGCACTTTACACCTCTTCACTTCCATTTTCGTAGTCATCACCTCTGCCTTCAATTCACTAATAACAACTTTCATTGCTTCAATGTCTGCTTTTGTCTGTACACTTGCGGATACTATTTGGGGTTAAAAATTCATACATCAAGTTTTTGGCGCCGTTGCCGGGGACCAATTGTGTTGCCTTTGAATTTCGATTTAGTTTATAGTCTAAGAATTTATTTTTGCTAATTTTGTTTTCTTTTATTTGTTTCCGGTGTGTTTCAGGTGCATGACCAGTAGGAGAACAAGGAGAAACATCACCGAATCGTTAATCCTTGTTTTGAACGAAGAGCTAGCAAGTATTGAACGGGAAAACCGTCGGCGAAGAAACTCACCTAATCCGGATACTATGGCTAATCAGGAGGAGATGAATGCTCAATTACAAGTGCTAAGGGATCAGATTACTCAATTGCAAGGAAATCAACTACATGCCCCTCCAGCACAGCCGGGTATAGGGGATACGGATAATCCCCATGCCTTCTATCAGAACCGTTCGGCCATTGTGATTCCGACTATTCAGAGGCAGGATTATGAGATCAAGCCTCAGATGATCTCATTGGTGAAACAGCATCTATTCCACGGATTACCAGCTGAGATACCAATGGATCACATTGAAAACTTCGAGGAAATCTGCAGTACTACGCGTTCCAATGGGGTACCAAGCGAGTTCTTGAAATGCAAGTTGTTCCCGTTCTCACTCTCGGACAAGGCTCTTAGATGGTTAAAGTCATTGCCCGCTGGTTCTTTGAAGACATGGGATGAGGTTAGAGCCGCGTTCTTGGATCATTTCTACACTAAGTCCAAGACGGCATCTTTAAGGAACAAGATTTCTCCGTTTCAACAACATTCGGGTCAAGCTTTCTGTGAAGCTTGGGAGAGATTGAAAGAGTACCGTAGAGAGTATCCTCATCACGGTTTTAAGGATGAACAGATTTTGGGAATATTCTACGATGGAGTCGAATGGGATTATCGGAATGCCCTAAATGCTGCGAGTAATGGAAACTTTATGACCAAGACTAGAGATGGTGCTTTTGAGCTAATTGAGAACCTTGCTTCGAGCTCTAGCAACAAGGCTCCTGAGTATGATAGGTCTAGGAAAGTCTATAGTGTGGACACTCAGAAGATTGATGAGCTGACAGCAAAGGTGAATCTACTTTTACGCGAGAATCAGAGACCGGTAAAATCTGTGGAAGAGAATGGGGTTGCTCCTATTTCTCAAGAGTTTAAAGATTATGAAGTCGCCGAAGTACGAGAGGTCAACTTTGTGAATGGTCAAGAATTTCAGAGGTTCTACTCTAACAACGCTCAAGGGAATCAGTTCATCCCTAACTAAAATCAGAATCGTTTCCAAGAAGGGAACCAACAACAATTCGCTGCGCCACAACAAGCTATTGTCGCGCCTACATCTCAGGATGAGATGAAGAGTCTGATGCAGCAACTGATGGTTATCCAACAGAAGGCGTCCACCGAGATTAATGACAAGGTATATCACATGTACGATGATCTGAATGCAAAGTACGAGGTTGTTACTGCGCATGTGAAGAAATTGGATACACAAGTCGCTCAAACTGCTGAGACGATTAAGAGACCGGCTGGAAATCTCCCAGGGAAAGGAGAGATGAATCCTAAGAATGGGTATGTCAATGTTGTAGAAATCACGAGAGAAATTTCCGAGCACCCAGGTTTTCATACCCGAGCACCTGCTCGCCAGGATGCTCCTGCCGAATCTTCAGAGATTTCTCCAGAGAGAGTTTACGTACCCAGGATACATCAAGCACCACCTCTCCAAGAGAATAGACTTGAGCTCATGATACAGCAGATTCTAGATGGGCAAAACAAGAGTGCACGGGAAATGAATGAGAAGATAACCTCTCTTGACGACAAGATAAACGTCATGAACAACGAACTCAGCTATAAACTAGAGAGTTTAACTTGTCAGGTTGACTTTCTTGATTCACAAGTTGCTTCTATGTCCCAGAGTAAAGCGTCAGGTTCTGCGAAAAAGGTTGCATTGATTCATGCGGACGAGCCAGATCGATCGATCCCATTTGAACCGGCTACGGATCCTCAGAGTCAAAACATGGATGTCACTCCAGGTAACACTCAGAAACCATTATTGAGGCAACTGCATAAGCTAGAGGATCCATGTAAGTTTGTTGTTCCATGTTTTATCTTTGGAATTGATTTTGAAGATTCTCTATATGATTCTGGATCTAGTGTTAACCTCATGTCAAGGGATTTTGCAGAATCTTTAGGTATTGTTGATATCCAGACTTCTCAGATGTCTATTAGGTTTGCGGATGCCTCAGTAACAGCTTCGCAAGGATTCATTGGGAATTTAGATGTCCAGATTGGGGATTGCTTGATCCCAACTGATTTCCAAGTTGTGGAGATGAGCAATGGTTCATACATGCCTTTGATTTTGGGGAGACCTTTCCTTACGACAGCAGGAGCAGTTGTTGACTTACCAAACAAACGGATTGTTTTCTCTAACATCGACAAGCGGATCTCTTACAACACTATTTCAGATGGGGACAAGTATGGCTCTTGTGTTGCCATAGACGATGTAACGGGAAGGGTAAGTGTCCTGCCAGCTGCAGAACTTTGTAATAAGAATGAGGTTAATGAAGTCCTGGATGGAGACACTCGTTCTTATGAAAGGAAACCCAAGGAAGCAAACAAGCGGGACAAACCAAAGCGCGAGAAGAATGTTACAGTTTCGAATATAACCTTGACACCGCAAAAATGTGTTGGAAACATAATTGAGTACAAGCTAAAGAGCAAAGGCATGTCTAGGCCTTTCTCTAAGGTCAAAGCTATCGTTACTCTGAAATTTAAGGAAAAGGGTATAGCAGCTATGGATAGTATACTAAGCAAGGTTCTGCAACTGAATATAAGTGATCAAAGAGCAAATCGACCACGCCTTAACCCACCTCCACCAAGCCCTGATCCGGACAAGAAAGCCTCTAATCCTCGAGCCTAAATGGCCAACAAAGTCGAGCTAACGACTTAAAACAAGCGCTTGGTGGGAGGCAACCCACCGGTACGTTTTCTAACCTTTTTCATTTTGATTTCTTTTTCTACTAACTTGGTTTTAAGTTTTGAGTTTTCAGTTCTAAAAAAAAAAAGGAGGAGGAACCCGCCCAGCAGCCCAGCAGCCCAGACCGGTCGGTCCGCAGGACAGACCAGTCGATCCGCCAATTTCAACAGACCAGAAGAGGCCCTTGGAAATGGGACCGGTCGATCCAGTTAATGGGAACGGTCGGTCCCCAGTCTAGTCCCCTAATCGAGCACCTGCTCGCAAGGCATCGAGCACCTGTTTGACGACGACGCGGAGGCTTCTATGCGGTGATATCTTTTCACCCTCTATCATTATTGTTTTATCCATTTTTGCTTCTGTTTTTATTGTTTTCTTGTGTCGCCAATCTCTTGAACTTTTTCACACCGGTGACGATGTGATTTAAGTCCGGGGGAGCGGTTTGTTATCCGTTTTATTCGAATTTTTATTGAGTCTGTTTTTGCATTTTATCGAGTTTTGGAATTATGATCTTGATCTGTTAGAATTATGTTTAGATTAGGGATTACTTGCATGACTTGTTTGGCTAAAGCTCTGTATCGGAAAGGTTATGGGTGGATAAATTTTTCCCCAAAGCCCATATTCATCGGGAATTAGGTGGATCCAATATTGTCTCAAGTCATTATTTGGTTAATCTTGAATTTTAATTTCTTTTTCAAGGGTTTAATGTTCATTGGGCAAGACTTTTTCGAACCATACAAGACACCGCAACTCTCCACCACGTAAGCTCTTTACTCTCTAACTCTCCTCTCTTTTATCAAAGCAACATGTCCAGGTGGCCCAAGGGACTACGCGAATAAGCCCGTGTATCTTTTGGGACTCGCGGAAGGCATGTTGTAAGGAAAACTAAAAGATTCGAAGTGAACCACGAGATGATGCGTAAACCCGTATCTCCTTTGCGACCTCATGAGAATCGTCCCATAAAAAATAAATAAATAAATAAATAAATAAAATTCTAGAGGGAAACTTTAAGTTTCGAGGTGAGCCAGGGGACGATGCGTAAACCCGTATCTCTTCGCGGTCTCATTTCGATCCGTCATTAAAAAAAAAAAAATCATTATCAACCAATTTAACCATTTAAGAGAGGATTTGAGTTGAGAAAAAGAGTATACAGGAGAGGGTCTTGGTTAGGAAAAGTCGGCACCCCTTGAAACGATCCCCCTTGGGTAAGATCAATGTACTTAATTTTCATTAATCCTATTTAAGAGATGATATTGTGGATACCGACGTTTTGATGGGTTGTGGGTGATTAAGTTTAGGTTATGAGCCCCATGATTGATTATGATACATGTTCTAAGGCCTGATGACGAAAGTATGAAGTCTAAAATCTTTCCAACAAGCGAGTGAATTCCATCCGCGTTTTCAAACCTTTCTCCTTTGCTTATTTCTGAGTTTGTTTGAGGACAAACAAAGATCTAAGTCCGGGGGAATTGATATATTAGTATTTTGGTCTCTTTTATTTATCGTTTCTTTAGTCTTTTTGGTTCTTTCTAGTTTATTTTGTGTCTTTGCAGGTTCTAGGAGGTTCTCAAGCATGGATTGGAGTCAATGGGGGTCATTGGAGCAAAAGGGACGAATCTGGAGAAAAGATGGCGTTTTTCATAACCGAGCACCTGCTCGGTTAGGAGCGAGCACCTGCTCGCTTGAAGACTCAAAGAAGCCGAAGGTCTCCGAAATCAGACCGGTCGATCCTACCACAGGACCGACCGGTCCACACCCAAAGTCCCGAAGCCAAAACTCTCTGGAATCCGGACCGACCGGTCCGGATGAGAAGACCGACCGGTCCCAGACGTGAAGACATGCCGAATCCTGACACGGACCGACCGGTCCGGAACCAGACCAACCGGTCGGGCACCCAGAACCAAGTTGCCCTAATTTTCCCTATAAATAAGTTGCAGCCACTTTCCTAAACCTATGTTCTATTTTCTCTAATTATTTTCCTTTAGACATTTTTGAGAGGCTGAGACTACTTTGTTCCATTTCTTTGAGACTTTGAAGTGTTTTTCCATTCCTTGGATTTGCTTGCAATTGGAGGATCATCCACAAATTCCTATTGACAAGAATTCTTATCCCTTATCTCTTTATTTATTCATGATGAATCTTTCTCAATTGTTTGCTGCGTTTGTGATTTCCATGGTTGAGTAGTCTCATAGGTAGATTAGGGAATTTCAATGGTGAATTAGGATGATAGTGACTGAGCCAAATAGGAAATGATATCATTTGTCTTCATCAATTGGGATTCATACTGATTAGGCTAATTTGATCACCTAGTCTATGTTCTCAAGCTAAACTTATTCACGACAGTGCTCTAGGTTGCTAGATAAACTGTTGATGAGCATTCGGTGTGTAACCAACGACAGTTGATTGTTACCATCGATTGTGAACAAATCGAACCATCTCGTTAATGCTTATCTTCATCTCTGAATTCAAACGACAGTTTAGGTATTTAGGATGTTAGATAAAGATATTGATGCATCACGACAGTGAGGCAATATTACGTTCATGTTCGAGTTCTAGAACGCGCTAAATTGAATCCTGAATAGTTTGCTCAGTCCTTAATCCGAAGTCACTAGCGAATGTCTCTAATCTAGTGCCTTTCTTCTATTGAATTTACATCATTTTTATTTGCTATTTCATATCAAACCAATTCCCATTTTATCTTAGCTTTAAACATAAGTCCATATTTTCATAGAGTAACCTTGGTCTCTGAGGATTCGATACCTAAAATACTACTGCTTTTGTCTGTACACTTGCGGATACTATTTGAGTTTAAAACTTCACGTATCAAATACAAAGCTCAAGAGTTCTAATCCTCAGCTTCAACTAGTAACTGATAACATTTCTTCCCAGCTTAGCTTTGCCGAACATCATCACAACAGGCACCAACATGGTCAAGCAAATCACTCCTACACAAACCTTCAAAAGCACTTTACACCTTTTTACTTCTATTTTCGTAGTCATCACCTCTGCCTTCAATTCACTAATAACATCTTTCATTGCTTCAATGTCTGCTTTTGCTTTGTAAAACTCAGGTTTAGCATCTTCCACTTCTTCAAATACGGCTTCCTCAACCCATTTGAACAAATGATCTTACACAACATCAAATACTGTATCAATACAAGAAAATATCTTATTAATCAACGAAAATTACAACTAACTCCATCAAATTCTTACTCGTCTTCTTGTCGGACACCTGAAGAAAAGGTCTGCCCGGATCCGTCTTCGTTTGGTAGGTGAAGATGGTCGACTCCAAACCGCACACACACTTTGTCGGAAAGCCTCTAATTCCGAACGTATTCACACATGAGTCCTCCGAATTTGAACTCATCCCTGAGAATAGAGTTTCATCGAGCGAGACAACAAGTGAAAACAATTTGGGAATTTCTGATTTTAGGGGTTTCTTGTTTCTATTTTGGATTTAAATAAAACGATTCAAACGAAAGCATTTAATTATTATTAACTTACAGCATATATCAATAAAATGTCACTATCTCAGTGGCGACAAACCCCTTCCCATTGCATACGAGGCCCGAGTTCGAGCCCCAGGCTTCTCGGGATTTAATTTTTGCTTTAATATGAAACGACGTCGTTTTACGATGTTCTCTTAAACAAAGCTTAGGCCAAAACGACATCTTTTCAGACTAACGACACAATAAACCTCTGAGTTAACGCCATCTAATTGCTCTGTTAGCTGAGATAAGGGAGTGTCCAAACTGGCCAGGTCAACTCTTGATTTTTTGAAATTGAAAAAGTCAACAAGAATTGAGGTATTGTTTGGCCACATATACAGTCCGGGTATTTTTTGGTCATAATGAATTAGTACATGTATTATTTGACAGTTTTCCCATTAAAAAATAGGTAGGTGAAAAGCATGCACATAGTGAAAGACATTTTTTCCTAAAATACATATGAATCAAGAAAGTACATGGCAGGGTATATCATCCATTGTTTTCGAATGTAATTCCTCCCAAATCAACTTCAAGCTTCTTAGTCTTGGAGAGAATTAGAGAAAACATGAAGCATCAACAACCAGAAAGGTGAACTGAATTAAAACAAGAGAAGATCTTTCAAGGAGTTTAAAGATGAACCGTAGTACAATTCTCCTTCAATAGGAAAAAAAAACAAGACTACCTTGCCATATACTTTTTTTTTGATAATTAACTTGCCATGCCATGCCATATAATTATTATTAACTTTGTTTCGATTTTGGATTTAAATAAAATGATTCAAACGAAAGCATTTAATTATTATTAACTTTGAACTGTCTCTGGACTCACCTCAAGGTGGTCCAAAGACCTCTTGAGGTATTGCTGGAATGTGATGTGGAGCGGGGTCTGTCCCACAAGGCAGCAAACGTCCTACAACAGCAAAGAGCGTGTGAATTCTCTGGGGAAACACAATGGGGGTGTGTTTCCTAAAGATTCTCCGACGCTCAAGTCAGTAATAAGAGCACAGTACTGAGGCCAGGGAACTAGAATAGATATTTGGATAACAAAGGGAAACAAGGGTTTGGAGTGAGAAAGATCACGAATTTACATTAAAAGGTCGGAGTTTTAACCACAAGATCTAAGCCCAAACTTGTTGGAGACACGATCGCTCTCAAGAAGTACTCAACGAGAGCCGCCAGAACTCACAAGTGAATCCGAGAAATGAAGTGAGTGAAAACCGTGTCAAGATGAGAACAAGAGTTCTATGAGAAAACAGAGGAAAACAACGAAAACTTATGTTAATCTTAGAGTAAATGAATAACTGACTCTTTTTTGTGATGAGAGAAGGTCGTATATTTAGAAGATACCTGACCCTGGTTAATATACCGGGTAGTTGGGTTGGTCCGATTTAGCCGGTTGGGTTTCCATTCGGATGCTCCGGTAGTAGCCGGTTAGGTTGTACTATGCACTCGAGTGCTTTTTACCTACCACTTATGTTGTCCTGGCTAGTTGGAATATAGTCCACTCTCGAGGTGTCTGTGGTCTGTATCATACGGGTTTGGGTGGTGCTTCATATTGTCTATCATCTGCTGTCAGAGTCCTTCTGCGTGCTTTTAGTGCAAACAAGGCGAGCGTGGTCTCTAAGCTGGCCTTTTGACATGTGGGTACCTGACACTTGGAAATTTACTAAACGTTGCCAGAAATTTTCCGTTGGTGTGGTAAATATTTCAAGTTTACTCAGAGGTAATTATAGTGAGTGAATACTTAGCTGGTGTGGTAATGCAAAGGGCGAGATTCACTTATGGACTTTCAGGCCTTTTAGCTTTTTGTGCCCTTCCTGCAAGACATGACATGTCATTTATTGAATATAGAAGGGAGAAGGTTGAGGATTTACTACCTACTATGAGGCCCTGGTTGGACCCGGATTCAACTTACCTTTCTGGGGCCCCAATCCTTACTTTACCTTGACCTTGAAGTGCTCTATCCGTGGTGTTTAAAGATGAAGACCCTACTGACTAACGGAGGCTTCGTTAGTCAAATTCGGGGACTTTGGAGGAGTTTTTAGTCTTTTTAGAGTAATGGGTGGGGGGGTTTACCCCAACAGTGTGCCTCCTCCAACGTTTGAGATAGAGATCCAATTTACAGTGTGGAGGATGTATTTATTCGTTTTTTTATTACAATTCATATTATCAGCCGCGTTGCTCAAAGGTTATTAAAAGTTTTTTAGAGAGGAGCACACTACAATATGTTGAAAAGGTTTTTAGATTCATTATTCTCGCTTTACCTTCTACTGACCTTGGATAAGTTGAATGGCAGTGAAGGCTGAATCCTGGGCTTGAAGAAGCCTGGATATGTGGCTTCTGCAAGTCATGAACCCCGAGAACCGCACCCCTGGAGGCACGAAGCCTGGAAGTTATATCCCGAGAGGTGCTGGAATCCCTTAATGACGAGACATGGGCGCGGAACCCGGGGTACTGGAACCCTGCCGAGTGGTTCAAAGGTGGTGACACCCTAAGAGGAACTGGATCCATCCTAACCGGTTTTCAAGTTCGCAACCAACCTTAGAAAAATCCTATCCAACGTTCAATGAGGTGTCACCCCCAAGGGATTATCCAATCCGAAGAAAAGTAAATGTCTCCCTTGGCGGGACCCCCTGTATGCAGACTCCCACCTATCTCATGGTGTTTAACTTGTCCAAGGAATCCTCTTCACCGCGCAATGCGGAGCCAATTGTGGCTCATGCTATTCTAATTTAATTTGGTATGCTCGAAGTGGCGACCGTCATGACCGACACCCTTCTGGTTACCAAACTGTTTTATTTTCTCTATACTTCGTCGGGTTCCGACAGGTTATCCCCCAACTCCTCGGTGAGTACTGCTCACTTCAAGGGATAGCACTGCCCAGTTGGAATCACAAGCGTGGGGGCTGCTAAATTCTCTCCAGGTGTTATCCAACCTCTCTGATGCTTTGATGTCAGGGAAGATGGTCTATGGAATTTTCCACCCCCACCGGTTGCCCCCTTTCTGCTGAACATCTACTTGTTGCCCTCTTTCTTCTGAACATCCACTTGTTACCCTTCCACTGGAAGCATTTCTCTGGTCGTCCTTCCCTTGGGACGGGATTTTCCTAACGATGAGTTTCTTACCATGGGCCTTCGTCACTTCCTTCTTCTTGGGGTTGGCCTAGTTCTTTGTCTCTCTTGTCTTTTTTTTATGTACTCGCTTACTATCCTCCTTTGGTTTATCCTTCTTATCACCCTCTCCCCTAATTCAGCATTTTGCTTACATTTTTGTGCCCCTGCTGTGGTTTTTCCTGAGGGGCTGTATCAGCTGCCAAAGCCAATATGCTCTGCCAGCTTTTTGCTGGACCACCGCAATGTTTGGATATGTTCCCTAAATGTGAAATTTGTCCCCACCTATGCCCGTCTTCTTCCCTTTTTTAAGATGTGATGAGGATCTTCCTTTTTTTTGGGATGTGATGAAGACATCAAGTCATCATCAACCCAGCTCATGAGACTTGGAGAGGAGAGCATGAATCAACATTCAACCCGATGGACCGTAAACCGAGCAAATAAGGAATTTCCATATTTGGATTATCTTACAATTATATTGGCATCCTGGAGAGTCGCTCTACACATCAAAGGATCTCAGCATCTCCAACTCATGTCAAATTAACCAAAGAATCAAGAGGATTAAATGAAAATACAACTTTCCTTTCATAAATCTAAAAGAAGCTATAAATCACGAACATTCAAATTCATTTGGGGCAAGAATTAATAAAGCTTCTAGAAGGATGTTGAAGCATGGATTTATTACTAAATTATCAAGGTATAAAGGCACAAGGCACGTGCACGTCCAAGACTTCCAATTTTGGCTTATATGGAATCAATTTCCCAACTGCCACATACATTTAATCTAATTTATTTAGTTTATTCTTTTAAGTTTTGTTACCGTTAGAATTGTCTTAGTCTAGAGCATTATATAAGCTCTCATAGGTTCTAATTTGTAATCACCCATCTTTTAGTAAAAATATATAATTTTTATTTATTTTATCAAAGTGTTTTCCTTTGATTTTTCTTGTCTTGTTCATTTGAGTACTGTAAGAGAAACACTTGTTCTTTTGTTCGGTGGATTAAGACTGTTTGTGAGAAGCAAACTCTTTTGTTCGCATATTGATCGTGAGATTTGATCGATAACATCCATCATCCATCTTAATCTACACCCACTTCCGCAACAAGCTTTTTTTATCTCCGATAACTTGTGATTGTAAGAAACAGAGTGATTGCGAGCTTGCATCATTTAGAGAGGTAATTTAGATTACCTCATTTAGGTTTTTATTCCATAAAAACTGCCTCATGAGATGGTTGCCGCATCGGAGTAGGTTCGCCCCACGACATGCGTATTGGCCCTTCGAGCTGCGAGAAAAGAGTGTAGTTTCGAGCAATAACTATTTCTACTAGAGCCAAATTGTTTTGGGTAAAAAATTGTCAGCCTACGAAGTTTGCGGAGCTTCAAGCTGCTTAGGCCTATGATCAGGTGGGCATCGACTCCTTACTATTCGGATGTTGGCGGGCTTGTAAAGAGCTCTTTACTATTCTAGAATTAATAAAGCTTCTAGAAGGATGTTGATGCATGGATTTATTACTAAATTATCAAGGTATAAAGGCATGTCCAAGGCTTCCAATGTTGACTTATATGGGATCAATTTCCCAACGGCCACATACATTTAATCTAATTTATTTAGTTTATTCTTTTAAGTTTTGTTACCGTTAGAATTGTATTAGCCTAAGCATTATATAAGCTCTCATAGGTTCTCATTTGTAATCACCCATCTTATAGTAAAAATATATAAAAAATTGTTTATTTTATCAAAGTGTTTTCCTTTGATTTTTTTTGTCTTGTTCATTTGAGTATTGTGAGAGAACACTTGCTCTTTTGTTCGGTGGATTAGGACTGTTTGTGAGAAGCAAACTCTCTTATTCTCATATTGATCGTGAGATTCGATCGATAACTTCCATCATCCATCTCAACCTACACCCACTTTCGCAACAAGCTTGTTATCTCCGATAACTTGTGATTGTAAGAAACGGAGTGATTGCAAGCTTGCATCATTTAGAGAGGTAATTTAGATTACTACATTTAGGTTTTATTCCATAAAAACTGCCTCATGAGATGGTTGCCGCAACGGAGGAGATTCGCCCCACGACTTGCGTATTGGCCCTTCGAGCTGCGAGAACCGAGTGTAGTTTCGAGCAATAACTATTTCTACTAGAGCCAAACTGTTTTGGGTAAAACAATTTCAGCCTACGAAGTTTGCGGAGCTTCAAGTTGGTTAGGCCTCTAATCACGTGGGCATCGGCTCTTTACTCTTCGGATATTGGCGGGCTTGTAAAGAGCTCTTTACTCTTCTGATCCACTATTGGGTTCACCCGGGGTGAACTCTTGGCTCTCCGGGACTTCGAGGCTGCGAGGCTGTGAGTGGGTCAAAAGGAAGTTATTTACTTTGGGCTACTTCTTGACTCACCCCAGGGTGGTCCAAAGACTTCTACAGCGGGGTCCATCCCGCATGGAAGCAAACCTCCTACAACAGCGGAAACTGTGTGAAGTCTTCTGGAAAACACGATGGCGGTGTGTTTCTAAAAGATTCTCCGACACTTAAGTCAGTAATAGGACCACGAGACTGATTCCGGAAAACAAAATAGATATCTGGATAATGAAGACAAACAAGAGTTCGTTTAGCTATAGTCCACAACAAAGGACGGTGCCAAAACTATATGTAGTTAGGGAGCTGTTTCAGGTGGAAATAACAAATAAAGGTGCGTAGTTGGGTCTAGCATGGTATGAAGTTACAAGAAATAGACTTGTCGCAGAGGAAGAGCAATCCTCAGTAGTGATAAGATTTGAAATATGTGGTCTTGGAGTGGATTCTCCTCAAAGTTTGTGTCTTTTAGATAGATCGGTCATTTTAAGGGTTTTGAGTGAGAAAGATCATGAATTCACACTTAAAGGTCGGAGGATTAACCACAATATTTCAGCCTGAGCCCGTTGGAAACACGACTGCTCTCGAGAAGTACTCAATGAGAGCTTCCACAACTCACAGGTGAATCCGAGCAATGAAGCGAGTGAAAATCGAGTCAAGATGAGAACAAGAGTCTTTGAGAAAACAAAGGAAAACAGAGAAAACTTATGTTAATCTTTGAGTAAATGAATAATCGACCCTTTCTTATTGTGAGGGAGGGTTGTATTTATTTATGATACCTCACTCAGGTTAGCATACCGAATAGTTGGGTTGGTCCAGTAGAGCTGGTTGGGTTGCCATCCGGATGCTCCAGTGGTACCAGAATGGTTCATATTATGCACTTGAGTGCTTTTTACCTATTACTTATGTCGTCTTGGCCAGTTGGCATATCGTCCACTCCCGAAGCACCTGGGTCCGTATCAGACGGGTATGGGTGATGCTTCGTAACATCTATAGTCTGCTGACAAAGTCCTTCAGAGTGCTTTTGGTGTGATCGAGGCGAGCGTGGTCTCCAAACTGGCCTTTTGACCCGTGCGTATCTGACACGTGGAATTGTACTAAACGTTGCCAGCGAGTTTGGTTTGTGTGGTAAATCTTTCAAGTTTACTCAGAGGTAATTACAGTGAGTGAATACTTAGCTGGCGTGGTAGTGCGGAGGCCGAGCTTCTCTTTTCGGCTTTCGTGCCTTATGGCTTTTGTACCCTTTTTGCAAGACTTGTCAGGTTATTTATTGAATACAGAAGGGAGAAGGCTGAGGATTTAATACATGCTTCAAGGCTCTAGCTAACAACCCAGATTCTACTAACTATTATGGGGCCGACATGGGCTCCATGCCTTACTTTACCTTGAAGATGAAGACCCAGCTAGGAAAGGGAAGCGAAGGAGTTGGCGATTTTGGACGTTCAGGGGCTGGCTAGTGATTCGAATCAAGGGGTTTTGGTGAATCCAAAGGTTTCCAATTTGAAGGAGGATGGAAAGTTAGTCTCTCCAACTGTTGTACCCGAGATTGTACGGGGAACCAGGCTGGAAGTGGAGGCGACACAAATCTTTCCAAGGAGTTACAGGAGAAAGTTTTTGATGCCAAGAGAGCTGGTATTGGAGGGAAAAGCGTATCATGGTATAAGATTGTCCAGTCTTCGCCTTTTCTGGAGAAGCTAGCGGTCTCGGTGTAGGATGTTAATGGAGTTCCAACTCTACACATCCCGGATTGTGCTTTTGATGAGGCACCTCTATGGGACAATTGTCTCAATGGAAAGTTCGACTCAAAACCTCCCCATGTCGCTGTTATTCATGCGACAGTGAATCGTATTTTGTCACTAGGTGATAAGACCATTAAGGTTGAGGTGTTTGTTATTAACGATGTTACGGTGAAATTCCGTATCAATGATGCTAATGTCCGAAATCGGTTTGTTAATTGAGGAATGTGGAATATAAAGTATATCTTGATGGTAGTATCGTGATGGAGTCCCGTGGTGGAGGATGTACAACCGCAATTGAAATCCATTCCTTTATGGGTCGTGATGCGGAATGTCCCACGTTCATTGTACTCTTGGAAGGGATTCAATGGATTAACAAGTTCTTTTGGTGAGCCAAAGAGATTGCACCCGGATACCTTATGGTGTAAAAGTTTTGAAGAGGCAAGGGTCTTTGTGAACGTTGATCTATCGAAGAAGTTACCGGAGTTTTATAATGTTCCTCTGAAAAATGGGGGTGAGCAAAGGGTGACTTATGAATTTCCATGGCTTCCACCTCGTTGTTGCTCTTGCAATAAATGGGGCCATGTTGCCAAAGATTGTTTGGAGGTTCCGGGTTCGTTATCCATTCTTAAACGGGATGCCTCTTCTTCCCCAGTTGGTGGTAATGGGGAAACAACACATAATTCTGTAAAACAGAGGTCTGCAAGTCCAAAGAAATCCTTGACTGTAGACGATGCGAGTTTGAAAAATGCACTTCCAGGTTCTCCTGCTCTCGTCACCCGAGAGGTGGATGTTATGGCTGGGGATAGCTCTGCTTTGGTTAAACAGAGAGAGACTCCGGGTGATTGTTCTCCTGTTAAGAAGCAAGTGACTCTGGTAAAGGCTGCTGCTAATGTTGATATCCAGCAAGTAAAAGTAATTGTTTCACAATCATCTAGAGTAGAAGAGGAGTTGACTGTTGGCTGTACTGCTCCTTTGAATTAGAGAGGGGTTCCTCCTGACCAGGTTCAGTAACCGCCTTCAGCTTTGGAGAAAACGGTAGAGAAATCTCCGTCTTTTTCTGATGCTCAGGGAGAGTCCACTTCTAATGATTGGAAAACAGTTTCATCAGGTAAGAAAGCTAAGATGCTTTTGGATCCCAACACTGAGACTTCGTATTATTCTCTGTCATGCTACTCTTCTCTTTAGGGTCATGAGGTTGAGGATAATGTTGGTGAAGAAATCATCTGCGGAGATGAGGATTTCATTTAAAAACTAGATTTTTCTGCTTCGAACAATAAGGTGACTGTAAAGGACACATCAAAATCGCAAATAAATAATGGGAAACAGAAGGAGGTGGTTGTGGAATGAGTTTCTCTCCCAAGAAACTCGAAATCATCGCATAAGGTTTTGAAAAATCAGAATAAGTAAACGGTTTCCGATTCTCCTCAATCGAGCTCTTCAGGCCAAAGTAGGAGAAAGAAGAAGAATAGGGGTTCGTCAAACAAACATCATCATTAATGTCGGGGTTCTTTTAGAATATTCGAGGTCTTAATAAAAAATCTAAGCATGATGTTGTGAAGAAATGGTGTTATGCGAATAATTTTGAGTTTGGTGCGATTTTGGAAACACGTGTAAAGGAGCAAAAAAGTTCGAAGCTTATTTCTGAAATTTTTCCGCGTTGGTCTTCAATGCAAAACTATGAAGATCATCATTTGGGAAGGATTTAGGTAGTGTGGAAGGATACAGTTAGGCTCACCCTTGTTTTCAAAAGTGATCAGCTCATATCGGTCTTGGTCAAGCTGCCTCATGAAGATTCGGAAATGCTTGTTTCGTTTGATTATGCATCCAATGATGAAGGAGAACGGAAGGTGTTGTGGGAGGAACTGCGAAATCACTATAGTTCTCCTGTTTATGGTCGTATGCGCTGGGCTATAATGGGGAATTTTAATGAGATTTCTTCTCTTGAAGAACGATCAAATCAAAGATCCTCCTCTTCTATTGATCAAGGTATGATTGATTTTCAGGATGTTTTACGAGCTTGTTCTCTAACGGATATGAGCTACCATGGGCTGCTATTCACCTGGTGTAATAAGCGGAGTGATGGATTAATTTGTAGAAAGTTGGATCGGGTTCTTATCAATGATCATTGGCTTCATGAGTTACCTCTGTTGTACTGTGCTTTTGAAGGAGGGGGCTACTACGATCATTTGAGGTGTCGGTTCTACATAAAATCAGGAACAAATTCTTTGAAGAAGAAGCTGTTTAAGTTCGCAAACGTAGTTTCTAAGCTACCTGAGTTTTTACTTGCGGTGGAGGAATTTTGGAAAAATACTCAGCCGTTGTTTTACTCTACTTCGGCCTTGTATCGTTTTTCACAAAAACTTAAAGAACTTAAGCCAATCATTCTTCAACTCTCACGGGAAAGTTTGGGTGATTTGTCGGAGAAAGTAAGAGAAAGTTATGAGTTATGTGAGGCGTGTCAGCTGGGCAAGAGCACCAATCTACCTTTTTTATCTTTGGATTTTATAGCAACTCGACCTCTAGAAAGAATCCATTGTGATATCTGAGGTCCTTCTCCTGTTTTCAATACAAGGGTTCGTTATTATGTTATCTTCATCGTTATTACGCCTCACATTGATTGTTGAATTTTTCCTATTTCCATCCTCATACATGATAAGGATTTTTAAACCTCTTCTACTTTTGACCCTTGACACTGCCACATAAAGTTGGCCATGTGAAAATACTGGTCTTGATAAGTAGATTCCCACATGAGACAAACTTTGTCCTTGACTTTTGTTGATCGTCATCTCAAAGCAAGGCACAATAGGGATTTGTCATCGCTGGAAGCGAAATGGTAACTTGGCATCTGACGGTGTAAGAACCATTTTAGGAAGATAACCCATTTTATGAACGTTATCTCCTGTGAGAACTTTTGCATCCACCCCCATGATTTCCCAAATGAAATATTTGCAACCTGGTTCCATTGCACAATCGATATTTCTGATCAATGTTCCTTAGAAGCATAACAAGCATGCCATTCTTCAAAAAGATCTTATGATTAGGCAATCCAGAACACTTTAGGGCATTAAGGAATTCCGTCGAAATATCTGCGTCTCTTGCAGTGCTAGAATCTAAAACACATACTTTATCTAAACTGAAATATTCCTTTGCATCACAAGGGAGAAGATTCATGATGTGATTGTTCACTTCATCAACTACATCATTCGTTTGACATAATAAAAATAAAAGATAGTATAGTTGTACAAAGAATTGTTAGAATAAAAATAAAAGATAGTATAGTTGTACAAAGTGAGATGGAATAAGAAACCTGTATGCTGCAACTCTGTTTTCATTTTCATTCTCGGTATCATATATATAGAGTTACGTAAATTTTGGAGGGGATCCATCCATAGGAAGTAAACTGCCAATGTAGTGATAATTTGTCCTGTGATGTATGAAAACTGGAGGGCCACGACCGTTGTTCATAGAATTGACAATTTGACCTCCCATAGAAGTAAAGGCGAACATCGAGTTGGCAGGTCTTATAAAGTCGATGAAATTTTTACTGTATATGTAACCTTTGAACATCAAATAAGCTAGTAATTGAGGAAGAGCTCGTAGCGGTTCAAGCTTGATCTTTCCTTGCATACAAAATAATGAAAACTTTGGAGGTACTTTGGTCCTTCTTTTCTCAATTCGCTCATCGTACCAGAATATTGCCCCACAATGACCGCAGTTGTATGTTGCATCACACATATCATCATATTCTGTGGAATAGTAACTAATTTATAAATTTCCCCTACATAAATATAATGTGTACTGCTCTAAGAGTACTTGTACCTATGGAACTTGAATGTGGTTGATTTGAACCGGACGATGATACAACATCTGCGAAAGGAAACAAAGTTAGTGAAAGATACAATCTGTAAGTATTGAAGAATACAATTTATTAAACTTACATGATGGTCTTGTTTGGCTAGTGCTACCAATGTTCAAATCATTGTTGAATGTAAATCTTTGACTTGAGCTGCTACCAATGTTCAAATCATTGGTGAATGTAGAGCTTTGACTTGAGCTGTTACGTGGCAGGGTAACTGTGAATGAAAATGATAAAATTTTCTTCTAGTTAGTCATATAAGAACAAAAATCCATCCTCCTTATATAAAGTAGAAGTCAGTGACTGAATGATTTACATGATCGTGGTGCCTTCTTTTTGTTGTATTATGGTGTTCTTTGGTGCAATTGGTCAGATTCACCCTAAACATCATATGAACAGATCTAGGTTTTTATGCTTAGAAACATAGGAGATCTAGAACCATACCTTAAGAGTTTTGCAGCGGAATTTGATGGTATATTCGAGATCAATGAGAGCCTCAGATGTTGCTCTTCCGTTTGTATCCACACGCACGCGAGATCCAGAACCAGACTGCTAGATCTGATGGCAGAAATGGGACGATCCAAGGGAGAGAGGAGGCCGGATTTCTTGCGCAAGTTTGATGCCAAAACAAGCCAAAGAATTAGGTTAAACTTAGGGCAAAAATGTCTCCTACTTATCCTTATAAGTGGCGAATTTTTTAATCCCTTTGGCCTATGGGCTTTTGGGCCTGAAGCCCAATCAGACATATCCTTATGATTCTGTCTAGCCCATTACATCTCTCCTTACAGTAAATGCCGTGCATATACTTATTTGATCTCCTAGTCATTTTTCCTGGTTGCTTAGGTGTGTGACCCTACGGGATCATACGATATTGGTAACAAGTCCTAAGACTTGTAGATCAAGAGCGGACTTTAGCTAGCCATCATGACCACCCAATATATATGACTTATGTCTGATCTCGACATACTCATACTTTCTAGAGTCAGTACAGAAGATTTCAGGACATTCCCTTCAATCTCCCACTTGTACTGGAATCATCTATATTTCATAATCCTTTTGTCTCTATATCTCGATCTGGCATAATGCAAGATGAGTGTCATCCTTATCTAGCCAAAGATCATGTTTATTGGTCTCTGATTTAAAGCACACGAAGCAAACGACTTGGGAAAGTCTGTTTGAGTACGGCCGTACATTTTTCTCAGCTTATAAATCTCCGATTGGCCTTGAGATATTTATCTCCTAAACAGGAGGGACCAAATCCTTTCCGTCCCTCACTGTAAAATACATACTTCATAATATGCCCAATCAAAGTCCGTATTACTCCCTGTTATGGAAAGTGTTAGACAATGGTAAGCGCATCAATTCATGTGTATCCTACACGTGATGAACTCAGGTCTGAGGACTATACTCTATAGTCGTACAGAGAAACTCTTATGACACAGATTTTTATATCTTGTAGAGTTCTCAGCTACGGGTCATGTCCCGTCATATGTACCCTACATATACCTATGTATTGACTTTTATGCCGAGCATCTGTGACGCCATGAAACATGGTCACAAGTCACATACAATCCAGTCTCACACGGTTTGTTGGTGTTCCAATCCAACAACCTTCGACCAAGGACAATATGATCTAAGTCATCTGTCAAATATAGGGTCTCATGATCAAGTCAATCACTTTGACGACTTCGATGACCTATAAAATGACATAGATCATTTTGGAACAATTATTAAATCACAATTATAATAATTCTTGAACTTTCTTTTATAAACATAAATTAAAATATGTTTACATGAACATTTCGAATAACTAAATAAAGCCCTTTACAAACTCCCACTCAAATTAAGACTACATCTTAATATCTTTAATTCCTACAGCAACAGTATGAGACTCGTGCTTAGGTCTCGGTAGTGGCTTCGTTAGTGGATCAGCGACGTTGTCATCTGTTGAAACTCTGTTGATCACCACGTCTCTTCTATCAACTATTTCACCGATTAGGTGAAACCTTCTCTCAATGTGTTTGGATTTCTGGTGTGATCTCGGTTCCTTGGCCTGAGCTATGGCACCATTGTTGTCACAATACAATGCCATAGGCTCAGCTATGCTAGGAATCACTCCAAGTTCAGTGATGAACTTCTTTATCCAAACAGCTTCCTTCGCAGCTTCTGCAGCTGCGATGTATTCAACTTCAGTTGTGGAGTCAGCAACAGTGCTTTGCTTGGAGCTTTTCCAACTGATTGCACCGCCATTCAGACAGAAGATGTAACCGGACTGTGACCGGTAATCATCTATGTCTGTCTGGAAACTTGCGTCTGTGAATCCACTGACTTCAAGCACCTCACTTCCTCCGCACACCAAGAACTTATCCTTAGTATGTCTGAGATACTTAAGGATATTCTTTACGGCAGTCCAGTGATCTTCACCCGGGTTTGACTGGTACTTACTCGTCATGCTTAGCGCAAAAGCTACGTCAGGACAAGTACATATCATGGCATACATGATAGATCCAATTGCCGACGCATATGGGATCTTACTCATGCGCTTAAGCTCATCAGATGTCGAAGGACATTGTTTCTTGCTTAGCGACGTGCCATGTACCATTGGCGTGAAGCCTTTCTTGGAATTCTCCATGCTGAATCTATGCAGGACTTTGTCGATATAAGAATCCTGACAAAGTCCATTCAGCCTGTTAGGTCTATCTCTGTAGATCCTAATTCCAAGAACATACGCAGCTTCACCCATGTCCTTCATGAAAAGCAACTCCCGAGCCAGTCCTTTACCGACTGCAGCATCGGGATGTCATTTCCAAGAAGCAGTATGTCATCGACATACAGTATGAGAAATGCAACTTTGCTCCCACTAGTTTTCTTGTATACACACCATTCCTCTTCGTTTCTAATAAAGTCAAATTCTTTGATCGCTTCATCAAAACGAAGATTCCAACTCCTCGATGCTTGCTTCAATCCAAAAATGGATCTATGAAGCTTGCATACTTTATTAGCATTCTCGGGATCAATGAAACCCTCACGTTGTGTCATATACACATCCTCTTCCAGAATACCATTGAGGAAGGCGGTTTTCACATCCATCTGCCATATCTCATAATCGTGATATGCAGCAGTTGCTAAGAGAATCCGAATTGATTTCATCATGGCTACTGGCGAATAAGTTTCATCATAGTCGATTCCTTGAATCTGCTTGAAACCTGGACATTTTCGTCCACTCGATGGCTTTTGCACCAACGGGTAAATCAACCAACGAAAATACTTGGTTGACAGACATGAAGTCCATTTCGGATTCAGTGGCCTTTCGCCACTTAGAGGAATCTGGGCCAATCATGGCTTCTACGAAATTCGAAGGTTCGTCACCATCAATGATCAGAAAATCATGACAGTTAGTCACGAGAATTCCCTGATATCTCTCGGGTTCGTGACGGATCCTCCCGGATCTTCGAACTTCTGGTACTACAGGTTCAGTCTCCACAATTTCTTGTGGATCAACTTGCTGCTCTCCCCCATCAGGTTGAGCAGTTTCCTGATCTCCTCGAATTTCTTCGAGTTGTACCTTACTCCCACTGTCTTTCTTAGAAAGAAATTCCCTCTCAAGAAATGCACAATCCCGAGCAACAAATATCTTGTTCTCGGATCTGTGGTAGAAGTAATAAGCCTTGGTTTCCTTAGGATAACCAATGAAGTAGCATTTGTCAGATTTAGGTGTGAGCTTGTCTGAGATTAATCTTTTGACATAAGCCTCACAACCCCAAATTCTGAGAAAAGACAAAACTGGAGCCTTTCCAGTCCACAATTCATGTGGTGTCTTTTCTACTGCTTTCGATGGCACTGTGTTTAGTGTGTAAACTGATGTTTGTAGAGCATATCCCCAAAGGGATATTGGAAGGTCTGTGTGACTCATCATTGATCGAACCATATCCAAAAGGGTTCGATTCCTCCTCTCAGAAACACCATTCCATTGAGGTGTTCCAGGAGGTGTGAGTTGGGAAATTATCCCACACTCTCTTAGATGATCACTGAACTCTTTGCTCAAGTATTCTCCCCCTCGGTCTGACCAAAGAGCCTTAATACTTTTGCCTAGCTGGTTCTGTACTTCATTTTGGAATTCTTTGAACTTATCAAATGATTCCGACTTGTGCTTCATCAAATACACATAGCCATACCTACTGAAATCATCAGTAAAGTTTATGAAGTACTAATAGTTTCCTCTTGCATTTGTGCTCATTGGGCCACACACATCAGTGTGTACCAGTCTCAATAAGTCACTGGCCCTTTCATTAACCTTGTTAAAGGGGGCCCTTGTCATTTTGCCCATTAGACACGATTCGCATGTTTCACATGACTAAAAGTCAAATGATCCGAGAAGCCCATCAAAATGAAGCCTCTTCATGCGTTTCTCGCTAATGTGCACTAAACGACAATGCCATAGAAACGTTTGGTTTTCATCATTTGATTTAAACCGTTTTGTATTATTGTTATAAACTGGTTTCGATTGATCGAGCACATATAGCCCATTCTCAAGAGGGGCACAGCCATAGAACATACCATTGCGATTAAAGGAACAAATTTTATTCTTAATAGAAAAATCAAATCCTTCCAAATCCAATGTAGAAACAGAAATAATGTTTCTGCTAATCGCAGGTACAAAATAACAATTATGAAGTTCTAAAATCAATCTAGAAGGTAAAGACAACATGTAAGTGCCCACAGCCAGCGCAGAAACCTTCGCTCCATTGCCAACTCGCAGCTCTACTTGTCCTTTCTTTAACCTTCTACTGTTTTTGAGCGCCTGCATATTAGTACAAATATGAGCCCCACAACCAGTATCTAATACCCAAGTGGTATTATCTGAAGTAGTTACATTAACTTCAATAACAAAAATACTTGATGAAGAAGTCTCGTAAGTCTTCTTCAACTTCTCTAGACCTTCCAGGAAATCTTTGCAATCCTTTCTCCAATGCCCCGCTTTCTTACAGAAACGGCAGACGTTAGTAGGCTTAGCCTTTGACTTGGGATTGGGCTTGGGCTTGTCCTTGTTATTCACTTGGACAGCTTTCCCCTTTCCTTTGCCATTGGCGGGTTTCTTAAAACCCTTACCCTTTTGTACCATGAGTACATTAAGGCCGGCTTTCTTGACATTCGGCTCTGCAGCCTTGAGCATACCGTGTAGCTCAACAGTTGTCCTTGTCAAATTATTCATATTAAAATTCAGTATAAACTGATCATAATTTGACGGCAAATACTGCACAGTATGATGTCACATGCAAGCTCCTGGCTAATCGGACAGTCCAGTTTCCCCAGGTTATCAATGTAACCCATCATTTTAAGGACATGGGGACTTACTGGAGCATTTTTAGCCAGCTTGCAATCCAATAGAGATCTGACCGTGTCATATCTCTCAGTGCGAGCTTGATCCTGAAATAACGCTTTCAGGCTCGTGATTATCTCGATGGGGCACCTCACTAGCTCGAACTGCTTTTGCAGCTCCGAGTCCATGGTTGCCAACATTAGACAAGTCGCGTCAATGACATCAGAGGAATGCTTCTCCCAAGCATTTCTATTTGCCAGCGAGGCATTATTTGCTGGTATCTCGGGGAGAACTCTTTCAAGGACATAGTCCTTCTTCTCCTGCCTGAGCACAATTCTCAGGTTTCGGAAATGGGTGTCAAATTGTAGGCCCAATTGTTTTAATTTCTGGCCCATGACCAGAAATTGGCCCATGTGATTCACATGGCCCAATTGACCTTAATTTGAGATAACCGGGTTGGTTTATTAATTCTGGTTCAACCAAATTAATAACCCTAATTGAACCGGTTATTAACTAAACCAGATCATCTCAATTTATTCGGTCCAACCGAATCAAATTAGACCAATCTTTGGTTTAGGTAAAAATTCAATTTTTGAATTTCTAATCCGGTTTAACCAGAAATTAATTAATACCAATTGTATTAATTCAATTTCCAGCAAACCGCGATTTTGGTTTTGTGATCCAAAAATAAAATCTGCAATTCACGGTTTAACCGCTTTCAACCGCATTGAACCGCCCAAGGCAAATTCAACCGCATTGAAACGGTGAGTGCGGTTTGAACACTCGGGTTAGGGTTTTCCCCGCCGCTCACACACGCTCAGCCACGGCGATTGACGCGGTGCGGCGAGGAAGTGGCGGCGATCACGACGGAAGCCCGGAGGCGACCTCGATCACGCGCGCAGAAGAGGTGGAGCTCGGCGACTTGTGGCTCGCACGGTGGCACGTGACACAGCTAGCAACAGCAGCTCGTGACACGGCGCAGCAGGCGGAGGGGCGTGGCGGAGCACGCGATCGAACTCGACGGATCGTCCGAGTCAACTCGCGGCGGCGCCATCGAGTCCGGCCGAGTCCGAGTTAGGGTTTTAGGGTTTCAAAAATCAAGTTTATGCAATCCAAATTTCAATCAAATTTGATTCATAAAACATCTAAACACCCTATTATGATCCTAACACATAAAACCTATTGAACCAATGGCTTTGCTACCACTGTTGTATTATGGTGTTCTTTGGTGCAATTGGTCAGATTCACCCTAAACATCATATGAACAGATCTAGGTTTTTATGCTTAGAAACATAGGAGATCTAGAACCATACCTTAAGAGTTTTGCAACGGAATTTGATGGTATATTCGAGATCAATGAGAGCCTCAGATGTTGCTCCTCAGTTTGTATCCACACGCACGCGAGATCCAGAAGCAGACTGCTAGATCTGATGGCAGAAATGGGACGATCCAAGGGAGAGAGGAGGCCGACTTTCTTGCGCAAGTTTGATGCCAAAACAAGCCAAAGAATTAGGTTAAACTTAGGGCAAAAATGTCTCCTACTTATCCTTATAAGTGGCAAATTTTTTAATCCCTTTGGCCTATGGGCTTTTGGGCCTGAAGCCCAATCAGACATATCCTTATGATTCTGTCTAGCCCATTACATCTCTCCTTACAGTAAATGCCGTGCATATACTTATTTGATCTCCCAGTCATTTTTCCTGGTCGCTTAGGTGTGTGACCCTACGGGATCATACGATACTGGTAACAAGTCCTAAGACTTGTAGATCAAGAGAGGACTCTAGCAAGCCATCATGACCACCCAGTATATATGACTTATGTCTGATCTCGACATACTCATACTTTCTAGAGTCAGTACAGAAGATTTCAGGACATTCCCTTCACTTTTTCTTCTTATCTTTCAATATATGCATTCGGTGGATTATGGGAGATAAGTCCTCTGCATAAATTTTTACTGATTAATGTTATATTGCGAACTAATTTCAACTATCTATAAAATGTTACATGTCTTACCATTTGTAATATCGCCCAATGGTTGTCTTGAATATGTACTTCTCAATAATGGTGATGTAGATGTGACATTCGTGGTGTTAAAAATGCTAACGTTTGGAGCTATATTTTCAGCATTTTCTGCAGTTTCTTCATCATAGAGATTTATAGAGATTTATTAGAAGGCATTACTGATGTAAAACACATGAGGACTAAGATAAAGAGGTAGGCGGTTAAAAGCTCACCTCTTGATTTCTGCCTTTTACTTGCTATTATTTTTGACCGAATCAATATGTGCTTCTTTGTTGATGAGATATCCATGAAGCATTTGGTTAGCAGAGATAAACGAAGCGAACGGAGTTCAACGAACAAACTTCACAAAAAAACATGTATCAAATTCAGGGAAATCGAGAGGAGGCTTGACTGAAACTAAAGAACTTGCGGTTATGGATTTTGGTAATGTATCTCCACGTAAAAGTTATAAGTAACTGCTAAGAAGTGGGCATATTTATACATGTGTATATATAATTAAGTATGGCTTCCATGTAAAAAAAGAGAAAAAATAGTATGAGTGTGTAATATATATGTGAAAGAATAAGGTGACTAAAGGAATGATTTTCTGTGGTACGCCCCATTTTTTGTATTGAATTATTTGTTTCTTATAAACTAAACTTTTTTTTTCCCTTATTATGTGGAATCAACTTTTCCTAGTTCCCTTTTGCTTAAATCGTTATCAACCATTGATAAGTGCATAATTTAGTTGTTTCTAGCATGCATTTCATATAGGTTTTTAGTGTTTTGCATGTAGTTTCATAGGTTTTCTCACTTGTATTGTCTTATTTAGAGTTTTAGGAGTTGCATTAGGTCCTAGTGAGTCTTTTTGTGCATTTGGAGTGTTACAGGAACTTGTTGAAGACAAGTAGAGTTGAGGAGAGCTCAAAGCAGTCAGGCACAGCGGTCAAGGAGTGTTCGCTGTAGTGTTCACGAAGTTTCAAGAAGCGTAGCGGTCATGCAGTGGTCAAGGAGAGGCCGCTGCCAAATCTTCCATTTGTTCTGCTTCATCCATAGCAGTCATGCAACGGCCCAAACTTGACCGCTGCCAAAATCCCCAAAGCCAAAGATTTACACCTTCAAAGCGGGTATGCAGTGGCCCTGCGCTGACCGCTGTGAGTCCATCCGTCTCTCCTGAAAGAATCTGCAGCGGTCGCATAGCGGGCAAGGCTAGGCCGCTGCCAAACTATCCAGACTTGAAGATTTTGTGGTTCTTCTGGACGACCTACAACGGTCAATACCAGACCGCTGCCGACTCCCTGAAACCCTTGAAGACCAAAACGGTCATATAGCGGTCCAAATATGACTGCTGTCAACTCTCACATCTGTTGTGGATGATTCATAGCGGTCTAATAGCGGGCCAAGGCTGACCGCTATGAATCCCAAAAAATCAATGTTTTCATAACCGGACCGGACCGGCCGGTTGAACCGGTCCGACCGGGAACCGCCCCTTAGCCGATTCCAAGTCTGGCTAAAACCCGGATTTGTGTAAAACCGGTAAAACTGGCCAAAAACCGGAAAAACCGGCGACTCGGACCGGACCGACTGAAACCGGTTCATTGGCTACAACCAAAATTCTGAACTAAAAAAAATTGATTTATCAATGATCGACAACTTCTTTAATAGACAATCATATATACTTTGGATTCCAAAAAATCACATAAACAAAATATTCCTTTTGAATAATTCTTGGGTATACCCCCCCTAAGGTGAATCTATACATTCACCTCCCTTCCCATTACCCATAAAATTGCCACGTCATATTACAATTAAAATTAAATAGAAACAAACTCAGAGAATCAAAGATAAGATTTTCAAGGTTTCTCTTTAACGTCGTTGACATTTTATTTTATTTTCGTTTTCTGGCCATTGGGAAAAAATTCAAATGGCCGGTGAATCGGAGACCATACAATTTCAATCAAAAACGAACATGACATTGAGGCAGAGAAGAACCCAGTTTCGAAAGTTGAAACACTCTTCAAATTACCCCCTTCTTTGTATCTCTCTATAAAATCGATCGAGTTAATTGATGATTATGGTGGTTGCAAGATTGGAATCCGCAGAGGAGTTATGAACCATATATGGTTGTAAAGAGGCGGAGGAGTGGGAGTCGACTCTTTTCCGGCGATAGTTTTTGACGAAAAAGAGACGAATTGAAGAATGATATTATCTGGGACTGGGATCGATGTGACTCATACCTCTAACTCAATGCCACAACCATCATTTCTTCAACAACAAGGTTTACGGAAGCAACAAAGGTGTTGTACCGATACCGCCTTGATGGAGCTACAGAGGAAGAGTAAAAACAAAAAATAATAATAATGAGAGCGATAAGGATATAGGTTGTAATCGCCAAAATATTCATAGCTCAAAGAGTTGTTGGATTTACACATTTGACCAAATAGATTATTTCGATGCCATCACTTCTGCAACTTACAGTGGAATTTCATTTTGGCAGTGAAACTTGATTGCTCATAAAAAGAGATTACAGCACATAAGTAGAGGTCAAAATTTGATTGATTTGAGACTTTTGAGTTTATCCAATACAAAGCATACAGATTACAGCCAAGAAAATAATATCAGTATGCATTCCTATTTGCAATAAAATGTGCTTATGAAGAAACATGCACACACTGCAGCTCCTATGCAGAAAAAATGGTTATGGACTTTGCCCGACTACCAGCATCTTTAACCTTGGATGAGCTAGAACTCAGACAGATATCTAAGTTCACATTCTTACCATGTCGGCTAGAACCAGAGACGGAAGTCTACTCAGATGTATCCTAAAGTTGACCTGATTTTCTTTCTTGCCTAAGTTCTCACATCTACTGTTACAATAACTCATTTCATACTCGGTTCTCTGAGGAAGAGGATGAAAGCAGCCGTCGCCACCAAGTGCTGCCTCGTCTTCATTTAGTGGTTGGAATTGCCTTGGACTGTTGAAAAGAATCAGGTCGATTGTCAGAAAAAGGAACTAGAAGAAGCTCATGTGCCTCTCTATTTGTAATCTGTCAACGACAAGAGCATTAACCACAATTACAACGTTATGTTCAAATCTGATTTCCGCCGTCGAATCAAAGAGAGATAAGGCTTCGAGAAACCGATTCCAACTACAAAATCCATTGAGCAGAGATCCAAGTGTTACAATGCTAGGCACAAACCCAGATTGAGATAGAGCCAAAGAGAGTGTAGAACATCTACATAAAAAATCTATCAAAATAGTGCAGCTATAAAGATCATGGGAGATTCCTAATTCTCCATCGTACTTGCTCATCTTGGCCATTGCAGTAAACTCTAGCTCCATCAAAACTCTAGCTATGTAGACATGTCATCGGAAGTGGTGAAAATGGAATTAGTAGACGAAAACAGAGATGAAGAAGAGGGATGAAGCTCAATGGGACAGATTCTTCTTCTTCCTCCACGTCCGCATCATCAGCGATTTCTTTTAAGGAGTCGGATTTGGGTGAAAACAGAGATTTAAGATCCCAGTCGTAACAAGGTCAGATTCGTCATGTTTCACCGGCGAGGTTGTCGGATTGTATCTCAATCGTCTTCGTTATCATTAAGTGAGGGCTGGGCAAAAAAACCGGAACCGAAGAACCGAACCGGAACCGACCCGAAATTTCGGTTCCGGTTCCAGCAAAAATACCCGATGGGTCCAAATGTTGAGGAACCGCGGATCCGGTTCCGGTTCCTACCCGGAACTGAATTAGGAACCGAATACCTAAACATATATACACATACACATACAGTATTAGAGTATATTGATATTTCAGGTAATTTATTAGAATTCCAGGTATTTTATTGACATTTTAGGTAATTTATTGACATTTTGGGTATTGTTTCCAGGTATTTTTTGTCATTTCGCATATTTTTTTTTGTCATTTCGAGTATTTTTTTGTCATTTCGGGTATTTTTTGTCATTTCGGGTAACCATCGGTTCCTAAAACTTAGGAACCGAACCGAACCGAAACCAACATGAACCGAACCGGAAAACATACAAGTAACCAACGGATCCTAAACCTTAGGAACCGAAAGAACCGGAACCGACCCGAGGAACCGAATGCCCAACCCTGGTTCTCATCATGAAGAAAAACCCTTTTTGTTCTCTCCTGTAGACGGCGTTGACGCCAACAAGATTTTCCTTTTTTATTTTCTCAATTCATTTACTATATAATGTTTGTTTTTTTTTCAATTTTAATTCCCTTGTTTTTCAAGTATTATGTGGCATTTTCATTGGTAATGAGAAGGGAGGTGATTGATTAGGTTCACCCTAGGAGGTAGATGCAAGAATTATTCCCTTTACTATGTCAGCTAGTTAATTTATATGTTGGCTGATATTATCCCATTAGTTTTGCAGAGGTCCAGTCCAGGCCCGTGCCTATGGCATTAAGCAAAAGGCATTGGTCTTAGGGCCCCTAACTATTATATAAAATTTGGGGCCCCCAATGCCAAATAAGTGGTTGTAGCCTATTGGTCATGATGTGGAATTCACACTCTCTCCACCCAAGTTCGAAACTCAAAATCTTTAACTCTAGTAACATTTTTTTTGTTTGATTATTAAACCCTTCACGAAAACTATTCCCCTAATAGTATTTTAACCAATTAAATGTTTATTTGTTGGTTTTGTTTTTTATTATAATTTTATTTATACCGACCACTTTTTTATTATAAACACCAACATTGCTACTCATATTTTGCTATTATATTTATATAAAAGGAATTGGTTAGACATGTATTTTGAGAGTTTGGTGAAAAAACTCATAAAAAAAAATTATGTGATAAGAATTGTTAACATTTTAGATTTTTTTTTTTTTGTTGTTGTTGGTTTTAGACTTTTTTTTTGCTTTAACAAATTTTCTTTTTTGAAACTTTGTTAAGAAAACAAATATAAAAGGGCCCAATTTTTTTAATCCGCCTCGAGCCTCTAAAAGTCTTGGCACGGCACTGGTCCAGTCGGACAGATCCGGCGGGTGAGGATCTGCTCTTGCCGACGCTTACTCTCGCAAAGCTGATGTGGTGCGTGGTTATGGCGGCTACAACACCAGATGGGCTCTCACGATATTCTTTGGTGCAAACGATGTAGCCCTCAAAGGAAAAACAAGTGATAGACAACCAAAAAAAAAACATGTGCCAGTGGAAGAATACAAAGATAACCAAATATTATACCTCGTTTTTTTTTCTGTATTGTTTTTTATGTTTTGTAATTTATTTCAGAATATTATAAAAATTTAAATTTTAGAATATTTTAGTAATTTAGTTATCTAGTTTTAATAATATTACAAAAATACAAATTATAAACAAAAATATTATAAATTTATAAAATATGCAAATTATAAACCAAAAATTCAAATGTTTTCTTGTAGTGATTTATTCCCATCAATTACAAAAATATCCCATCAAGGCGGCATCATTAAATGGTATCACTTGTTCGAACTGAAACAAATGTTAATATCATTTATTTTTATTGATGCGAATTTTAACATCACTTATAAATAGAAATTAACATCAATCAGTTTTAAATGATGCAGACATTAGAGTCACAACTTTCAGAGTCAATCATACTAAGTGATGCAAATACGTTTGCATCAATCAAAAAATGATGTTAACACGGTCTTTTTTTTGTAGTGTGAGTTGTCTAACATTGAAAATGTTGTACTATGAGAAATCTCTCTGGCTATATAATGCCAATCAATAACATGAATCCAGACAACGGTAAATTCACCCATTTTTATGGTATCAGAGCAACAAAATAAAGGAGATGAGAAACAAAAGAATCAGAAGGATTGAAGAAGAAATAGAGGAATATTTGGGGAAGAAGAGAGATGAGAGATTTATAAAAAAATTGTTTCAGAGTAGAAGAGAAAGCTCTGATAGCATGAAAATGGGTGAATTTCTCACCTTCCTCTTACAAAAAAAAAATATCTTGTTTCAGATCAAACGAAAAAAAAATAGTCACCTTGCTTTCTTTGCTTCCTCCTCTATCACTATATGTATCGTTCATATATTTATACAATCGAATCCGAAACGTCTCTTCTTCTCTGTCCCATTCTCTAAAATTATCTCAAAATTTCTCTCTATCTGATAACAATAAAAAATCTCATCTGTGGAAGCTGAATCCACACTTAGATTTTTAGGTTTTGTGAGGTAGATTAGAGACGAATTTTACAAGTACTTAGATGAATCAAATAAAAAACTTGATAAATAAAACTCTTTGTATCCAAATGTGTGTACAATGTGTGTCAAAAACGTGTATACTTCTCTATTTACATAAGTATTTATATCCAAATCTTTATAAACTAAATCCCTTCATTTCCGGAGCTAACCTTCTTTTCACGATCCTGGAACTGTGGATCTGCCTCCTATATTCTCGCCACCACCTTCTCATTCGTTATCATCTTTAGAACCTCACTCCTTAATGGGACTTCGAGAAGAGTCTTCGTGGGCCGGAACTGGGCTCGTTGCAGGTCCACCTCCAACAATTGACCCCCAGCGTATCTGATGAGGTTCAAGTCGGATACGCGAGATACGGATTCTTATCGCTTACATCATGGTACCTAATTGGATTTTATCCTTATCCCAAATCTAAATTCAAACTTTGATTCAAGGGCTTAGATTATTTTACTGAATCTGACGATTCTAACGACAGGAGGTGCCACGTCATTGCCGCCCAAATCACTTCATTTATCTGACACACGCAAACTTAGGATTTCTCGCTGATTCGCATCAGGCGGTCAAGATTCGTCGGGTCCTGAATCGACGGCTGGAACGAAGGAAGCGGAAGAAGTTTTACCTCGGGCCTAGGGTTGTCAAATCAATATAAAGGAGAAATTACTTTTCTCTTCCCTCTCCATCGATTTGCACGATTCCAACGACGTCAGCGAGGTAACTTCCCACTCTTCACCTTCCTTCCCTTTACTATTTATTCACCGTACGAATTTTATTGATCTCTCACCTCTTATCTTGAATCCGCTTTTACTCTCTGCCTGTAAAATCTCCTTCCTTTACTTTTCCTTTGGCAAGCTTTAATATATTTACTTCAAAGATGAAAAACACTAAACCCTTAAGTTCCCGAATCCCCACTTCCGACGAACGGAAGTCCAAATTGGATGAATCAATTTGTGATCTCTCTGTGGAGAGATTCGGTCCACATCCTCCGTTAATGCTTGCCGAGAATGAGCTTCCCGACTTATTGAAGCAAACGGGTTCCCCTCTTGGGACCCCCGCTTGACTCCCAAGTCCCGAAGATACTCCTGAACACCCGCTCGATGGGATGATCTGTATCTGGTCCCCGATTATCATAAAGGCCTGACTCGAGTTCCCGATTCCAGACCTCGCCCTCGACCTATTAGAACGCTATGGCCTATCGTTCCCTCAGATCAGCCCTGCCGCAATAAAGAACATAATCGGGTTCCTGGTTAGGGCCATGAAGGAGAACATCGCCGTAGACGTTGATGACTTCGTCGACTTCTTCCAGGTCAAAGAGAGCCCTGCTTCTCAAGGGGCCAAAGGAGTTGATTATTTTCCGGCCCGCTCCGACAGGTCCCTTTTTGACGCAGGTGGAAACAGAGATGACATGTGGCGAAGGAAGTATCTCTTCATCGGCCTAGGTCCCGGAATCGTTCTTCCGGGTAGTGTCCTCAAAAGAGAATGGGGATTAGTCTGTAGTTAAGACTTAGATTATAGAAAATCCCCTTATTGTTTGATTGCTTCTATCTAGGACCGAGTTGTTTATTGATTGCTCCTGATTTTTGCCTACAGAAAACCCCGACAAGGCCTGAGATCTCTCACCAATGTCAAAGGCGTTTCTGGAAAAGCTCAAACTTATACCCATAAATTGGTCTTACTTATCGGCGAAGTTGATCAGCAAGGTTCGATTCTCGGAGGCTCAAAATTTTGTCTGGCCCGCCGCAGTTCCCATATCAGAATTCGCTCCAGGTTCTGCTTTGGTTGTACGGCCGGCGACTGATCAAGAGGATCCTGACAAAGATCAAGCTGCTCAAGCCGCTCCCAATCCCAGCACCTCTCTCAAAATTGTTTCAATTACTCAAGGTAAGCCTTTCTTAGTACATGACTTTGACTTGATTTATCTAATCTTTAGGCATGGATTTATGCTTTTTGAATCGCGTTGCAGGTGTTCCCAAGGAAATGATGCAAACGCTCCCTTTTGCGTCTCGAGTTAAGATTAAGCAGAAAATTCTCGATAAATCTCTCAAGGAAATACAGGTTACGGTTCCTAGATCCCACTCTCAAGTTCTCAAAACTCAAGTCCCTTCAGCTCAAGTTCCTCGAACCCAAGGTTCCTCTTGCTTTTCCTTTCAGACGTTACGTTGTCTCCAGCTCATCCGACTCATCCAAAGACGTGTCAATGACGTATTCCGAAGCTTTTTATCGGGCCAGGAAAAACGCCAGGAAGGAGTCTAGACAGCAGTCCCAGAACAATCCTGACAATAGGGCTGTCTCTGGAGATTTCCGCAACAAGGTTCATATCATACTTGGAAAGAAAGACGACCAAGTCCCTCCCAAGCCAGCTTCTCCCATTAGGCGTACTTCTGGCCAGTGGGAAAAGGAGGTGCAGCTGGTACCTCCAAAGGGAAGGGTCATGCGACAGCAGACTCGTCGAAGGACGAGTAGCAAGCTGAGCCCACAAATGACCAACTCTCTAAAAAGAGGAAGTTGAAGGATAAGGCTACGTTGCGGAGGTCCACCTACTCACAAAATGGTAAAGGTCTCTAGGCCTTTTACCACGACAAGGAGACCTCGATCCTGGACGATCCAGAGGAGACCGCACATCTCTTTCGTCATTTGAAACCTTCTGGATGGACCTGGCCGGGTCGCGATAACATGTATCAAGGGGAGGAGTTTGTCAGGTGCCTCTCTCATTGCTCAGGTACCTTTCTTTTTGAAGCGTCTATGCTTATTTTTCTCTTGAGTAGTTATGGTTTTGATGGGACTTCATTATTTTCAGGGACTCGCGGAGTATCATAAGTTGATGATACGCTATGAGGGAAAGCTCAGAGAGGCTCCCAAGAAACAGGTGCAAGAGGGAACCGCTGCTGAGATCGAGGGGATCCAGAAGCAACTCACAGAGGCAAATGCTCGCGTTAAGACTCTTGAGAAAGAGAATGAAGGTCTGAAGGTGGACCTCTTGACCGCTACGCGGTGTAAAGAGGAAGCTGAGATCCTAAACAAGGCTACTGATAGTCGAGTCCCTCACTTACTTGGTGAGAAACAAGAACTACTTGCCCAGATCCAAAAGATGGTAGCGGAGCATGAAGCCAAAGCTGGGAAGTCTGTCAGGTCCGCCAAACAGGAAATTATCGAAGCTCACTACGCAATTCTGGAAGACATCAAGGCGAAGTTTGAGGCCAAGAAGGCTCAGCACGACGCGGAGGTAGATGTTTAAGATGGCCTGTCAAACTCCTTGATGACTACTTTGGGCAGAAGATCACGGATCTGCAAGCGGAATACGATAACGTCAAGCACAAGAGGATCCACAAGAGGATCAGTAAGTTAGCCAAGAAATTGTCTTCAATTTCTCAAAGAGCAAGTATTAGTTGCCCCCGCTGTCTGATGTCTCCGTTGCCCCAGCCGCTGGCGTCTCAAAGGGCCTCGACCATCCTGATCCTAACGAGAACCTAAAAATCGTAGGTCTTGAGGATCCTGAGAACATCCAGGGAGGTGGACAAGGAGAAGGCTTGGAGGAGGATGCCCCTAAGGACATGATGGACGAAGACGCCGGTGCGAAATCAGCTATATGGATCAAGATTGATCCTTGCTTCTTTAAATTTCTTTCGTTTTTAAGACTTTTTGAAGCCTGGGGAGGGAGGCTTTTAAGCCCTTAGTTGTTTTAAGGTGCCTAGCACCAAGTACTTATAGCATGGGGAGGCTTTTATACCCTGTTTTCTTTTGAGGTGCACAACACCAAGTACTCAGTTTAATAAATATCAAAATTCATTTCGTTCTTTCTTACCTTCTTTTTCTTTTCACTCTAGGTCTTGTTTTTTGCCGAAGCTTAGTTCCTTTTCTGGCACCTCCTCTTTCTTTGACGTTTGATTGGTCCGAGGATTTAGGGACCTTACGAGGATTTTATGAGTAGGCTAAGTTTGGAAGGTTCTGCGGCCTTGGAGACTTAGCAAACCTTTTACTTGTTAAGGGCATGTGAGATCTTTAAACTTGTTTTGTTTTTCGGAGCTACCAAGGTTTTAAGACTTGATGGTCTTCTTAGCTATTCAAAGGATTTGAAGACCTTTAAACGCGATTCACTTTCGGGATTGCCAAAATTTCAAGACTTGGAGACTTTTGCTGCCTAAAAGACTTTGCAGGTTCTAGGCGTATTTGATATTTTAAAGCTGTCAAGGTTTTAAGACTTTCCAACTTTTTTTGCTAGGATTTCAAGACCTCTTTCAAGAGTTGCAAAGCCTTCAGAATTTGGGCGCTTAGGATTTGAAGACCTAAACTCTGAAAGGTCAAAGATTTTAAGACTTTGAAAGGATTTTGCTTAGGATTTGAAGACCTAAGGCTTAGGACAATTAAGGATTATAAGACCATTATTTTCTTATCGATTTGCTTAGGATTTGAAGGCCCGAGACTCTTAGAACTTTCATAAGGATTTTAAGACCTTTCTTATTGAAATTGGATCGAACATTTAGAGTTTCTTCTTTACACTAAAGAAATAATTAGAACAAAGAAAAGACAACATCGTCTCAAGCTTCAGTTCTTGACAAATTAGATTTGCTCCAAGGAGGTTCCCGAGGGGGAGGGCACCTGGCCGCTGAAGTGCTGAAGTTTGAAGTATCTCGTGCTGATCTCGGAATATTGGTTTGATTAGGGTTGGACTCGAGTCAATGAGTTGCCTACGTACCCCGTTAACGGATCAAGCCTATACGTAGTTAATTTTTTTTGGGGGGCTGGACCCGGTTCAACGAGCTACCTACGTACCCCGTTGAGGGATCAAGCCTTGACATATTTCGATTTTGCTTATTCTTATTTTTAGTGATAGAACCTTTTAAGGTTCATTGCGTTCCAGGGGAGGCCGTCTGGCTTTCCGGTTCTGACCTTTACTAGTTCGTCCACGCCGTCACGAACGACTCGGGAAATTTGATATGGGTCTTCGCAATTGGTCGCAAATTTGCCCGCATTGGGTTCTTTGGTGTTTTCAAATACTTTCCTCAGAACAAGGTCCCCAAATTTGAAGCGTCGTTTCTTGACCTTTGAGTTATAGTATCGTGTGGTAGCTTGCTGGTTGGTAATTCTGGATGCGGAGCAGCTCCTGTCCTCTTCGCTCATCAATGGGATTCAACCGATCCAACACCATTTTATTATTGAGCTCCTCATTTGATGGGCAGAAGTTCCACCGGAGGCTTGGGACAGAGACCTCAGCAGGTACCACAACTTCTATCCCGTAAGCTAACGAGAAAGGAGTTTCACCGGTAGCTCGCCCAACAGTGGTAAGGCAGGCCCAAAGTATTCATGGGAGCTTCTCAGCCCATACTTTCTTTTTAGAATCCAGCCGCTTCTTGAGGTTAGTCAAGATGATTTTATTCGCAGCTTCGGCTTGTCCGTTACCCTGTGGATAACGGGGGGTGGAGGTGGTTAATTTGATACTCCATTCTCCATAGAATTTCCTGAACTTCTTTGATATGAAATGAGATCCATTGTCAGTTACGATCTCGAAAGCTAGCCCATGCAGGCATACCACATTCTTCAATACGAATTCTTCGACCTTATCTTCGGTTACCTGGATGAAGGCGTCGGCTTCCATCTATTTAGAGAAGAAATCGGTCAAGACCAGTATAAAACGGTAGCCTGGGATACCCGAGGGTTCCATTGGTCCAATGATATCCATCAACCACCTCATGAACGGGTAAGGTGCTGATATAGAAGAGAGGTACTTGGCCGGGCGATGGATAATTTGGGTGTACTTTTGACATTTTTCGCATATTTTCGCGTATTCTTCGCAATCAACTACTATTGTTGGCCAAAAGAGGCATTGACGTTTGATCCGGATTGCTAAGGCCTTCCCGCTGGAATGATTCCCGCAGGATCCTTCATGTACCTCGGCCATGAGATTCATGGAATTTAGTCCATGGACGCATAGGAGGTAAGGTCCAAAAATGCTGCGCTTGTACATATTTGAATCGATTATGCAGTACCTCAAAGTTAGGGACTTTAATTTTCGAGAGTCCCATTTTTCTGGGGGTACCACTTCTTCTTCGATGTATTTGATCACGACATCTCTCCATTCCGCCCTTCCTAGGACTAAGTTTTTTAGCTCGTCGAATACGGAAAGAATGTTATCCCGGGATTCCTCGGGTTCAGGTTCTGGGATTTCTGGTTCAATGATGCCTTGAAAATCCAGGGGCTCCCCAATATCGGAATCTGAATGTGAAATTTTGTGTCCCTGAGACACATGATCGATGTTTTTTTAGTTTCTTTGGGTACGATCACCCTGGCTTCGATGTAATCGATGCCCAGAGTTTCGCATTGCACCTTCTTTTTGGGATACCAGTACATTATGTTTACGACTGTTATTTCCTCTTCCTTAGAAGAAGGTGAGACCTTCTGCTTCTTTTCTGGCTAACCTCAATCCTCCAATGTGGCAGATTTTATAGGAACAATGCTTGGCTTCGTGATACCTTCCATTGGGATTATACTTTTGACAAGAGGATCCGAGGTGGAAGCGCTAAAGCTGTCAATGCATCTGCTGAAGTATTTTCCCCGTGGGGAATTCTTGTAAGGGTGAAGGTCTTGAACTGCTTGACAAGGTCCTGGACAAATTTTAAGTAGGCGTCCATTCGTTCGTCCTTAGTCTCATATTCTCCGTAAAACTGGCTAGCCACTAGCTGAGAATCAGAGAAGGCATCGAGGTCACGGATGCCAGACTTATGGCAAGCCTGAGCCCGGCAATGAGAGCTTTATATTCAACCTCGTTATTAGACGCGCTGAAGCCCAGTCTATAGGACTGCTCGATGGTCTCTCCTGCTGAAGAGGCAAGTCTGATTCCCACTCCAGCACCTTGTTTTGAAGAGGATCCATCTACGTGGAGCGTCCACTAAGGGACAGATGTATCACCATCAGATTGTGTTGGAACTAGCTCGATTATGAAATCTACCAAGACCTATGCTTTTAAGCAGGTCTGTGGTTTGTACTCGATATCGTGTTCGCTTAGCTCGATAGCTCATTTTGCAAGTCGTCCAGATTGGCTTGGACTATGCAGAATTGTACGTAGCGGTTGCAAGGTCATCACGATAATCGGGTTTGCTTGGAAATAGGGCCTTAGCCGACGAGCGGCTGTTATTACGGCCAAAGCTAGTTTTTATGTAGCTGAGTAATGAGTTTCTGTATTAATGAGCGGTTTACTCGTGTAATAAACATGCTTCTGCTCACCATTTTCTTCTCTTACTAGCACAACACTGACTGCCACTTGCGAAACCGCTATGTAGAGGTAAAGAGGCTCGCCCTCTACTGGATTTGCCAGGATGAGAAGCTCCGTTAGGTATGTTCAGTTGCTGGAAAGCCTGTTTGCATTTTTCGTCCCAAACAAATTTTTTGTTCCCTTTGAGGATCTCGTAAAACGGCAAACATTTATCGGTTGATCGTGAGATTAACCTATTTAAGGCAGCTACCCTTCCCATTAGACACTGAACCTCTCTCTTGGTTTTGGGAGAAAGCATTTCCGTGAAGGTGGTGATCTACTTGGGATTTGCTTCGATACCTCGTTGAGTTACCAAAAAACTAAGGAACTCCCCGGTTACCACCCCGAATTTGCACTTTGCAGGATTGAGTTTCATTCCGTACTCATTGAGTATGTTAAAACATTTCTTTAGATGGGTGACATGTTGCTCTTTGTTAGAGGATGTTACTAACATATCGTCTATATAAACCTCCATCATTTTACCGATTAGGTTTTCAAACTTTTTTTCTACGAGATGCTGATATGTGGCATCTGCATTTTTAAGGCCGAAAGGCATGACCTTGTAACAGAAGGTACCTCGTTCGGTTATAAATGAGGTTTTTTCCTCATCTTATGGATGCATTTTGGAAATGGCATCCATGAAGGTCATCAACTGATGTCCAGCTGTGGCATCGACTAGGCGGTCAATGTTAGGAAATGGGTAAGAGTCTTTTGGACACGCTTTATTTAGGTCCTTAAAGTCCACACACATCCTCCATTTCCCGTTTTTCTTTTTGACTCAGACTGGATTAGCTAGCTACTCTGGGTATTGAAATTCTCTGATTGATCCAATCGCGAGAAGCCTGTTCACCTCGTCGATTACTGCTTAAGTTTTTTCTCCGCCATACTTTCTTAGCTTTTGTTTGACGGGTTTATGAGTCGGATCTATGTTCAAATCATGTGTGACCGTGTCAGATCTGATCCCATGCATATCCTTCGGGTTCCAAGTGAAACTATTCACATTCTACTTAAGGAGGGCTATTAGCGGCTCCTTGACGGACAAAGGGAGGTCAGCTCTGATCGCAACACATTTCTCAGGGTCAGATTCGTCTATGCAGACGTCCACCGAGCTACCGGTGTCCACTAACCTTTTGGTTAACTCGCAACCAGACACTACTATCTCGATGATTAGAGAATCGTCGTGTGGTATGTCCAAATCCTCAATTTCACTTTCCCAAAACGAGATTTTTGTATCTGTCCCCCACATAGGGGTTCTCACCTTGAGTTTGGACTTGACCCTTCTCAGGTTTGCCTTTACTGAATTTACAGAGGTTCCACACAATTATGAACCTCCGAAAATGAAGTTGACATTCCTGGTGGCTATACTAGATTCACCTATGCACACGTTGTATCCGTAGGCACGTAACAAGTTTCTTTCTTGGAGCAGGGGGTGAAGTTAACAATGGCATTTATCTGTCATCATTAATGTCCATTTCCCTAAATATAGCCTCGACTCTTCTTCTAGGTTTCTCCGCCTGAGCAGGAGCAGGTGAATCCGTATCTTTCGGGGGGGGGGGGGGGGGGGGGGGACCTATCGTGTTTCTGCGATGATTATCGCTCCTATTGTTGCCTCTTTTTCATGGGGGATGCTTATTGAGCTCCACGCTTTTCAGCTCCCCCGCAGTAAACTTTGCAGCTAGCTGCTTTTTCACCATAGCGCATTCCTCAGTGGAATGCCCTGCTCTTTCGTGGTGCTTACAGTATTTATTAGGGTTGTACGGTCTATATTTGGTGTTTTGTGAACCATTAGGAGTCTCAAGGGCCGAGGTTTCTTGTTTAGGCTTAGTATCCTTAGGCTGCGCGTGCTTTTGGTGCGTATCGTTCACTGTACAAGCATGTTCTCCTTGAGTTTTGTTATCGCGAGGAGCTGGCTTCCTTCCCTGGATTTTTGATCCTTGAGAATCGGACTTTTGGAAGCGAGGGTCGGAGATCTTAGCCGCTTCTAGCTCTTCATGAATTATGAACTTCGATGCTGTGTGAAGAGCATCATCGATTGTATATACCAGACGGACCACCAGCCCTTTCACTAATAAGGAATGAGGTGCTAGTCCCGCTTTTAGCTCATCTATTGCGATCTTATGGTGTACATTCGAGATTTTGGTTCTAATTGCTTTGAACTTTTCCACATAAGTTCTCAGCGACTCGTCTGGTTATTAGAAAATTTTCCAGAAGTTGGCTTCCGACATTACTTCCTTAACCAAGACGGTGAATTGTCTGATGAAGGCTTTGATCAACTGCTCAAAGCTATCGTCAGAACCTCTGTCCATGTCCATGAACCATTCCAATGTGGGACCTGTTAGGTTCTCCGCAAAGAAAAGACAATAGGCCGAATCTTCTTCTTCTTCTATCAATGTTACTTGATTCTGCATCGCCAGCCTAAAAGCTTTAATGAAATCCCTAGGCTCGCTCTTTCCGTCATATGGAGGGAAACAGTATTTTTGGGAATTCTTCACGCGAGCGTAAGAGATTCTGCTGGTGAATGGGGTCTAACAAGTTTCCTCGATCAAACAGTCTATCTCTGGCACAAAGCTCATTACCTTATGCAATTCGGAACTCATTCTTCGAAGCTCTGCACTTTGGTTTTTTAGGTACCTTCGTAGGTCTCTCTGATCATCGTCCTGAAACTGCTCGGGGTTTGGGCCCAAGATCCAAAACTCGGAGTCGTATTCAGGGAAACAATGCGGGTTGTCCTGGTTTTCAAAGGAAGCGGTAGGATCTCGGCTAGATCCAGGTTCTTGCCGCTGATGGCCTTCTTCGGAAGGAGGTACCTCAATAGCTGACTAGGGAGGTATGGTACCATCTTGGCAACTTACTCGAGTGTTAGTATTGGTGTCCAATCCTCTAGCCGCGGTGTCACCTGGTGAGGTAAACACCGTGTTGGATTTTCTGAGATTCTAATGGATTAAATCTCAGAAATTGAGAAAGAACAAGAAACAAACATATTTTGGTTTGTTCTTGAGAAGAGAAAGTGAAAGAAACTAAACATCCATTTAAGATTGTTTAGATGAATAAAAGACATTCTTTGTAGTGTTTATTGAAGAGATTAAAAGAGGTTTGATAGGGTTTTAGGTTCCCTTATCAACCATAAACAAAAATAAACCATAATATCTACATCTTGGAAGATTGTAGATAATAAAGGGAAATATAGAGAATTTGATTCAAGAGAATAGTCTTGATTGTATTACTTTGATTGAATAGAATAAGAGTATTTTTGTGTTTTTGTTGTGTTACATACTTGTTACTTTGATGATCTGGTTTACAAGACCCTTATAGGCACCCAAACAACCCATTAGAGTCTTTTGGGGCCGTTGGGAAAAGATAACAAGCAAATAAATCAAATCTCCAACGGCTCTATTTATAGCCATTGCATTCTTGTAGCGGTCTCATAGCGGCCAGGGAGAGGCCGCTATGAACCTTTTTCTTCTTCTGGACATCGTGTAGCGGTTAAGCATTGGGTTGTGCCAGGCCGCTACAACTTCCCCTTTCTTCAACGGTCGGATTATTTGAATCTCCAACAGTCGGATGGTAGTCATAGCGGTCTTCCCTTGGCCGATACATGACCGCTATATCTTCTCCAGTCTCCACAGCGGTCTCCTTCTGGCCGTTATCCTTGACCATTGTGGTTTCTCCAAGACTCGCATAGCTGCCTGTTGATGGCGGGATTAGCACCCCCTTTTAGTAACTAGGCAATAATTGAGATCAAGTCCTTACCGATCTCCCTCATTGAAAAAGCCCTGGAAGAAAGGGGGGTGTTAAACGTTAGGACGATCTCAGAGTATTTACGAGATAGTCATTATGCCCACTTCCGACCTTATGACCACGTCCGAGGTCGGTTTCTGCTAAAAAACGTCTTACAGAAAGCTAATCATCAAGCCGGGAAGGAGTACAAGGTGTATGGTCCTAGAAGTCGGGGTTTATGTTCGGATTAGATAAACAGGAATGGTTCCTTATTCCCATGAACACGGGCTAACTGGAATATTTCCATATCTCCTAATAATACGGAATTGGTATATTTCCATATCGCTAAAGATATGGAAATAAGGAAAACTATTGAATATTTGGGCCAGCCCACAAGCTATTAGGAACCGACTATAAGAGGCATATAAATATGCACCCCCTCCAAGACATAAAGGGGGACACGATCAAAGGGAGAGACTTAACTTAATCCGACCTATTTGTACTTTCTATTTGATAAAATAGTTGTTGGAACTCCGAACAGTTTTCTTTGTAACTTTTATTATCATTAATAAAACATCTCTTTTCCGAAACTCTTTAATCTTCTTGCTTCTTTACTTTGTTGCGAACCCTTCAATTATTACAAATTGAAAGTTGAACCCTTGCATCACATTTGGCGCGCCATGTAGGGGGTTTAGCAAAGGAAGGAGAAAAAGGAGTTCGGAAACAGAGGAAAACAATGCCAAACACATAGGCAACGCCAACCTCCGTAACCGTAACACCGTCTTCAGCTCTTCCGACCTCGACTCCAGTGACATAAATATCAACGTCAGAGAATCGAGAGGACGACCGGATAGACGGAAAATTTGTCGACGTAAGTGATGGCGAATTGGAGACTGAACTAGCCAGGGCCCAAAAGCGAAGGAGGATTCCGTCAAGCGTGGTAGTGAACAAGTGAGATTATGCGGCAAGGGTGTTGGATTTCCCATCCGTGGAAACCAATGGGTCAAATCAAGAGGTGCATGCTACGCCAGGTGTTCGGTCCACGAGTGTTCCTAGCCTAGGAAACATTGGAAGCAGCAAAATAAGAGCACATAGGCAACCACCCTAGACACATCCAGAATCTCAGGAAGCTAGAACCCCGAGTACAACCTCTAATCATTTAATCTTGGCCGAACAACCAATTCTTACAACTCCGGGAACTCATGAGAACGTCCCAACCACGACAAGAACCCTCCAGCAGCAAGAAGAGTGGCTGACAGAGCAAATCCTTCACCAACAGAACCTGAACAAGATACTTATGGATCGAATGACAGCACTCGCTGGAGAATTGCAGGTTTTCCGAGCTCGGGATCATAGCCAAACAATGGAGCCCAGCCAAAGGACCCAGGATCTGACTCATCAAGAAAGCGGTTAACATCAAAAGGTAGCCGTCCGAGAAAGGAACTCGTCACGGGTAACCTTCGAAGACAATCCGAACACTCAATCCACCAGAAAAAAACATTACAGGAGACGCGATCCGAGTATTTCCCCGAGATGGATGCAAGACAAAAACCGAGGTCGGAACGTACTAGGATAGTCTCCCGAAAGAGATCATAAACATAATCCGAGATCTAGGCGTCATAGTAGATACGAATCAAGCGATACTTCAGAGGAGGATCGTTCGCATGGTATCCATAACTTGGACTCAGGAGGACGGAGGAGACGAGATACAAGCAGATCCCCGGAAAGAGATCACCCTACGACTTCAAGATATTATGTTCAAAATTTAAGAAAAGAATTAAAGGAGATGTGAACCCTAGTTCACCGAGTTACTAGTTCGGCACTAGAAATCGATCAACTCCTAGCAGAAATAAGCAGGAATCCGTTCACTAGCAACGTGACTTCAGCTCGGGTCTTGTTGAATGATAAGTTAAGACTTCCAACTTACGACAGAACCGGAGATCCTTCCGTATTCATAAGAGCATTCCTCGTGAAGGTTCTTCGGGCGGATTTCTGACTTGGTGAGGAAGATCAAGGAAAGTGTCAACTCTTCCTGGAAAGCCTTAGAGGGGACGCCCATGCATGGTTCACAAGTCTGCCCCCAGATTCAATCAACTGTTTTAAAGAACTACAACAGGCGTTCTTTCAGCATTATATGTCAAACATGGAACACCCGGTTGAAGCACCCGACCTCTATGCTGTAAAGCAGGGCCCGAAAGAATCACTCCGCGATTTCAACAAAAGGTTCAAAGCTATTTATTCAAGACTTTGAATTACAAATGATCTAACAATTGGTGCTCTTTGCAGTGCAACATGGTTCTAATCACGGTTCTGGGACGAATTGACGACCCACCGACCTCGTTCGATGAACGAAGCTTTTCATCGGGCGAACATCCATATTAAAGTAGAAGAAGAACGTGACGAACTTGCTAAAGCGCACAGTGGATCTATGTCTTCCCGAAATGCAAAACAGAGGAAAAAGCCGAGCCACGTCGATATGAAAAAGATCTACCGAAGAAAGATAAATCTATAGCCGAAGCAGCGCTGGCAATCCTAGCCAATCCTCAGAAGAGCAAGTATACGTATACTCGTGATCCGAACTCCCCGACTGTAACACCCTCGAACCGTTATAGGTATATGCCAGCCGGCCGACCAACAATCAAACGAGAACATGATCGTACAACCAACTTATACCCGGATTCGGAAGTGTTAGGACGGATTAAGGCTAGATTACTTAAAGTTATAAAACGTGATTCTACAACCTCAAGCGGTCTAATCCTAATAAATTTTCCTCGAAACCGGGCCTAAGGCTTTTCAACCCGTACCACAACTCCGAGTTGTGTTAAGTTTGGACAACTTAATAATATCAGTTCAAAAACGCCATAACGAAACTAACTTCGATTTATTACATAATTTACGAATATCAGGTTTCAAAAACACAACATACTTTAAGCAAATACATCAGAGTCCGGACATAATGAAATTCGAGCGGAATACATACTTATTACTTGAAACGAGTCTGTTTTGTAAAAGATGACAAATATACACTAGTTCCCTAGCGTTTCGCTCCGCTAACTTCTACTGGTTATCTAGAAAGGTTTTTTACAACGAGGGGTGAGTAAACTAATTTTATTCAATGAGCCAAAGACCCCGATCTAACATACACAACCTTCGGCTAACCCGCCCAAAGAACCCAAAGTCACAATAAGGCGGAAGGTTCAACAATCCATCAATAATAATAGCCGAAGCCAACATTACAACAATTTATATCCCTAGGGCCCTACAAATCACAACACCTCCTTTCCCATGAACCACATATACTCACACATAGGCACAAAGCATATGAATAGACTATCCAACACCGAAGTCGACCTACGGTGGCCAAGAAACCATAAGGGGTGCACCTAATGCATTACCTTGGACTTCAACAATATCGAGCGGACAATCAACCTTCTCTCGAGCCGAGGGAAAGGTGTGATTTGCTTCTAAAGAATCAACACGAGATTTTACCACAATACCAACAAGATTACTACTCAAGCAATCACCAAGCACCAAGCAATCACCAAGCATGAATTGATTACAATCATATCAATATCAAACATGCATCATTAACAATTACTTTTAACCAAACCGGCACCAGGAACCTGATAACCTTCTACTATAAGTGTAGAAGGCTGTGATGGAGTAGTTTGAAGAAAATGAGAGCATTTGGGGTGTTTTTATAGCCTTGGCCGGCCAGCCGGATTTTTGCCACGCGACCAGCCACGCGTCCGGCCACGCGTCCGTCCGTCCGGCCGCAACCAATCAGCGCCCCACGCGTCCTGCCGACAGCCCATGCGTCCAGCCGGCTCGTACAAATATCTTACCGACAGTCCAGCTGTCTGCCTAGCGCCTGCCGACACCCGACTACCCGGGCCGACATCCGCCTGTCCAGCCGCGTCCGACTACTCGGCCGCGTCCGACCGCAACCAGTCAACATTTTATTTTTTGACAGGGTTTCTACATTCCCCCCCCCCCCCCTTAATAGAATTCGTCCCGAATTCTTAAAGCTCCGATGGACCACCTCTTTCCATCACAACCTCTTCATAAAAAAACTCTGGGTATTTTTCTTTGAACTTCTCCATATCCTCCCAAGTCTTGTGAGCTCTCTTCCTTTTACCCCAAAACACTTGTACCTAGGGTATTGCCTTTCTCCTCGTGGTTAGGACTCGCCTATCACCAATCTGGGACCTACCGGATATGTGAGGTTAGTCTCAAGTTCCTCGATAGGATCCGTCTCAACTGCATTCGGATCCCTTATGTCCTTTCGCAACATGGACACATGAAACACCGGATGTAAATGCATATCCGATGGCAGGTCTTAACGATAAGCTACCTCTCCCACACGCTGAATAATCTGATATGGACTAATGAACCGCACAGCCAACTTCCTGGTCTTGCCAAAACGATCCTTTCCTTTCTGTGCAGTTACCTTTAAGTACACCATATTTCCCACTTCGAATATGACCTCACGCCTATGCTTGTTTGCATACTTTTTCTGACGATCTTGAGCCTTCTTCGTGCTGCTTCGAATCGTCTTAAGCTTGCTCATAGTCTCATCGACAATCGTTGGACCAAACGTCTGGCGTTCTCCAATCTCTGCCCAACACAATGGGGTACGACACGGCCTCCCATAAAGAGCTTCATATGGAGCCATACCAATGCTGGTATGAAAACTATTGTTGTACGAGAACTCTACCAATGGCAAATGCTTTTCCCAATTGCCCGCCCAATCCAACGTACACATCCGAAGCATGTCCTCTATGGTCCGGATGGTTCTCTCTGTATGTCCGTTTGTTTCCGGGTGATACGCGGTGCTGAGAAACAACTTCATTCCTAGCGCACCCTGAAGAGCATCCCAAAAAGCTGAGGTAAACCTCAGATATCTGTCTGAAACAATATCCGACGGAATCCCATGTAACTTGACTATCTCATCCAGATACATCTCTTCCAAAACCTCAACCTTGTCTATGTCCCTGATTGGCAGAAGGTGGGTTACCTTCATAAGTCTATCCACAATAACCCAAATTGAGTTATTAGACCGACCTCGAGCAATAGGCAAACCCGTGATGAAATCCATCGAAATATAATCCCACTTCCACTTCGGTATAGGTAGACTCTGAAGCAATCCTCCCGGAACTTGATGCTCAATTTTCACTTGCTGACACGTCTGACACTGAGCTACCCATTTAGCTACTGCCCTCTTCATTCCTGGCCAATGATAGTATCTTCGGAGATCTCGATACATCTTGGTGCTACCAGGATGAATACTAAGTAAGGAACGATGAGCCGTCCTTAATATCTCATCCCGTAGTCCTTGGCCTTCCGGAACCAAAACTCGTCCATTAAGTAACAAGGTACCATTCTCCGCAACGTGATACCCGCTCTGGTTAGGAACTCCTTGATCCTTTAACTCCTCAACGAGTTTCTTCAGTTTCTCATCCCGTTGTTGCTCCTCCCTGATTCGCATGAGTAAACTCGCCTGATCCACGGCATGTATTCCTAGAGGTCCGCTTGATTCACCCTCTATTGCACGCAAACTCAAAGACTTCACCTGTCCTGACAACTATTCGACATCCCTCTCAACATCAACGGTTACTTTCTTCCGACTGAGCGCATCAGCAACCACATTCGCCTTTCCCGGGTGGTACTGAATCTTGATGTCGTAATCTGCTACAAACTCCATCCATCTTCTCTGTCGCAAATTTAGATCCGGTTGCGTGAAGAGATACTTGAGGCTCTTATGATCGGTGAAAACTTAAATTTCCTCCCCGTATAAATACAATCTCCAAATCTTAAGAGCAAATACTACCGCCGCCATCTCCAAATCATGCGTAGGTTAGTTCTCTTCATGCTTCCTCAACTGTCTCGACGCAAAGGCAATCACACGGCCTTCTTGCATCAACACACATCCCAACCCAACCCTGGATGCATCCGCATAAACAATGTATGGTTTACCTTGTTCAGGTAAGGCCAACACTGGTGCAGTCGTCAGCGACTCCTTCAACTTAAGGAACGCCTTCTCCACTTCCTGATTCCAAATGAATGGAACTCCTTTTCCCGTCAATCTTGTTAAAGGTTTCACAATGGATGAAAAACCCTTAACGAACCTTCGATAATAACCCGCCAAACCGAGGAAACTTCTGACTTCTGAGGCGGTCGTGAGTCTCGGCCATTCTTGGACCATTTTGATCTTATCTGGATCCGCAGAGATTCCTTCTCCTGATATTTGATGGCCCAAGAACCCGATTTCCCTCTTCCAGAATGAACACTTGCTGAACTTTGCAAACAACTTCTGACTCCTCAACCTTTCCAACACTAACTTCAAATGTGCACTGTGTTCTTCTTCCTTCCTCGAATAGACCAAAATATCATCGATAAATATTATTACGAATTTATCAAGGTAATCTCGGAATACTTCGTTCATCAATCGCATAAATGCCGCCGGTGCATTGGTAAGGCCAAAAGGCATCACCACGAACTCGTACTGGCCGTACCGAGTCCTAAATGCTGTCTTCATAACATCATTCTTAGCAACCGGGATTTGGTGATACCCTGATGCTAAATCGATCTTAGAGAACCAGCTAGATCCCTTTAGCTGATCCAACAACTCATCTATCCGTGGTAACGGATACTTGTCCTTGATCGTGATGTTATTTATTCCACGATAGTCGATACACAACCTCATGCTACCATCCTTCTTCTTAAAAATAAGACCAGAGCTCCCCAAGGTGAAGAACTAGGTCTTATGAAACCTCTATCCAACAAATCCTCCAGCTGCTTCTTTAATTCTGATAACTCCGCTGGTGCCATTCGATACGGTGCTTTCGCAATTAGTCTAGCGCCAGGCTCCAAATTGATCTCAAAAGGATTACTCCGAGGTGGAAGTAATTCTTTCAACGCTTCAAACACATCCTTGAAGTCTTGAACCACAGTAATGTCCTCAATCTTGACCTCATTAACAGCTGGTTTGCCACTTGTAGTGATGGTGACCAAATAGGCTTCACCGCCTTCCAAAATATATTCCACCCTTAAGGACGCAATTAAGGATACCGATTTACTCGGGCTGATTCCATAAAACATCAATCTTGGTTGACCTCTTTCCTCGAACATCACTCTTCCCTTCCCACAATCCAGCAATGCTTGATAACCAGATAGCCAATCCATTCCAAGAATGACTTCACTTCCTCGAAGTGGTACTACGAACAAATCTGCCAGGAACTTCTTTCCTTCAATCACCAGAGATACTCCTCGAAGGCAACTCTTAGCTTGCAGGGTTTCGTTTCCAGGGGTGATCACATCCATCTCGACCTTATCAACCGAAAAGTCACCGACAAAGTTGGCAACTACCTCGGGAGTCACAAAACAATGTGTAGCCCCCGAGTCGAACAATACATGTGTGGGATGACCCGCCACAAGTAATGTTCCTACCCACATATTCTCAATCAACACATATTCATAAAAACAAGCAATGCAATCAAGTAAACATGAATACTAATCTAAACAACATATAAAGCTCATTTACCTACAATGGGACCCTGAGCTGGGCCTGGGGGTCTGGGGTTGTCTAGCTCTAAAGCATAAACTCTCCCTGCTACAACTTGCCGCTTAGGAGCGGGCTCGATGGCGGGTGGAGCTTGGGCTGGACGAGTGGTGACAGGTGTCGCTGGAATTGGACGCTTCGATGGACATTTCGTGGAGATATGTCCTTGCTGCCCACAGTTGTAGCATACCACACTGTTGGATCCTTGTTGACTTCTATCCGCTTTCGGGCAATCCCACTTATTGTGACCTTAACCTCCGCAGGTGAAACAATTCCCTGAAAATTTGGACCTTCCACTTTTCTCTCCTGATTCCTTTCCCTTGCCCTTATCCTTTGCATATCCCGCACTAGAAGAACTCTTCGCTGCTTGGTTCTGGTGGAAGCTCTTCCTCGCTGCGTTTTCTGCATTCAGACCGTTCTCTACGTTTACTGCCTTCTCGACCAACTCCGAAAGACTGTCATACGTCCCTACAGCTAGTCGGCTCTCGAACTCTGGTTGAACACCAAACATAAAGTTCGTGATCATGGACCTCTCGTCTTCCTGTCCGGGTAATGCGTGACGACGCAATCTCATAAACTCCGATTCAAACTCCCTAATCGATCGGTTGCCCTGCTTGAGGTTCATGAACTGCCGCTGTAGACGAAGTCGTGCCTCCGGGGGAAAGTACTTTTTCTCGAAATACGTCTTGAACATTACCCATGAGTCGTGTTGTCCCCATCATTATTCAACGCTGTCCCACTAGTCCGCTGCATATTTGTCCAGGTAGTACGTCGCGATTTTCTTCTTCAGCTCTTGTGGACACATCGCCGTATCCGAATTCTTCTCCAACTTCCTGATCCATTGATCTGCCTCAATTGGATCAGTACTTCCCTCGAAGTATGGAGTCTTCAGGTTCTTCATTGCTGTCACTATTGGAAGCATCGACGTCCCTATAGGTGCTAGAGGCACAGCTTGTGGCCGTTGTTGCATGGCCTCTGTCATTATATCTCGCAATATCCTCATCTCTCTCTCCATTCCGTGTCCCACACTCAGTTCGTCTTGATCCCGAATGTTTTATTCCCTCTGGTTCGTTCCTCTGACAGGGTTTGGATGTCTTGGTTCATCATGATGTCTTAGTTGGTTATCCTGACCCGCAAAACTCTCATCTGATCTTTCCATTCTATCTTCCATAGATACATGTCCCATGCCTCTTCTCCGAGAAATTCTATCTGATCCCCACCACCCACCTTGACCACCAGCACCCTCGCTTTCCGCCCTTCGTGCCATCTCAAGCTATCAAGGAATGGACCTAGTTTAGTAATAATTTAAACTAAGGCGGAACACTTACTGATTTCCTAAGCATCTTTTGCGACTCTTTTACTCGATAAAATCTTTGAAAAGCACGTTTGTGTAGCAGGATTTTGAAAAACCATGCTCTGATACCACTGTTGTAACACCCCCGAACCGTTATAGGTATAAGCCAGCCGGCCAACCAACAATCAAATGAGAACATGATCGTACAACCAACTTATACCCGGATTCGGAAGTGTTAGGATGGATTAAGGCTAGATTACTTAAAGTTATAAAACATAATTCTACAACCTCAAGCGGTATAATCCTAATACATTTTCCTCGAAACCGGGTCTAAGGCTTTTCAGCCCGTACCACAATTCCGAGTTGTGTTACGCCATAACAAAACTAACTTCGATTTATTACATATTTTACGAATATCAGGTTTCAAAAACAAAACATACTATAAGCAAATACATCAGAGTCCGGACATAATGAAATTCGAGCGGAATACATACTTATTACCTGAAATGAGTCTGTTTTGCAAAAGATGACAAATATACACTAGTTCCCTAGCGTTCCGCTCCGCTACCCTTACTTCTACTGGTTATCTAGAAAAGTTTTTTACAATTAGGGGTGAGTAAACTAATTTTACACAATGAGCCAAAGACCCCGATCTAACATACACAACCTTCGGCTAACCCACCCAAAGAACCCAAAGTCACAATAAGGCGGAAGGTTCAACAATCCATTAATAATAATAGCCGAAGCCAACATTACAACAATTTATATCCCTAGGGCCCTACAAATCACAACACCTCTGTGCGAGCTGGAATTTTCACACAACAGAATTTGTGAAGATTCAGATAAAGTAAAGCTTCTTTAGGTTTTCCAAACACTTAGAAAGATTTTAGAAAGATATAGAATTAGGGTTCTTATTATCAGAGCTGTAAACAGTGTTTTATCAGAAATTTCGGATCCTCAACAAGTGAAGGGGTACATGTCTATATATAGGTAAAATTGGGCGGTATGAACAGTTCCAGTCGAGGTGACTTGAGCAGTTCCGGTCGCTCTGAGTCGGGCCGGTCTAGAAGGATCGAACAGCGCTGGAATGAACAGTGATGGGCCTTTGACGGGCCTGCGTTTTCTGGGTTCGACCGCTGAACCGTTTTAACACGTGTTAAGCCGTTTGGTTTATCGATTCTTCTAGGGGAGATTTGACCCCTACAGTTAGCCCCCCCAGTTCAGCAGTTTAGTTAAAAAGTGCTGAAGTAAGGGTGTCTGAAAAATCGATTCCCGCTTAGGCCGTTTACCGTGTTAGCAGCGATACTGTCGAACCCAAATACTCAATACTGCAAGTCGGTTGCTGTTATTGGCGAGTAGACTTCTAGTTTCGCGAATCTGCGAATTGGTTTCACTTGTGATCCGCGAATCGTGCGAGAGTGCGAGGTGTCAAGGAAGATTTGTTCCGATATCTGCGAGCTGACTGAAAGCCTTCAAAATCGCGAGTTGACTTGATTGAATGAATCTGCTCGAAGATGCGAGGTGACGAGATGAAGATGTACAGATGTGCGAACAAGCCTCGGTAAAAACCCTTGTCTGGAAAACCCAGTGGGAAAAAACAGAAAAGGGGAAAAGAGCGCGAGTCGCACATTTACTAAAGTCATCGTTGTCGCCGAAGAGGAAGTCGCGAGTTGACGAAGTCGCGAGTTGATGAAGTCGCGAGTTGATTTCTGTGCAGAAAAGTCGCGAGCTGATCCATTGAGATGGAGTCGCGAGTTGATTTTCACAGAGAGAAAGTCGCGACTGATCCATTGAGATGGAGTCGCGAGTTGATTTTCACGGAGAGAAAGTCGCGACTGATCCATTGAGATGGAGTCGCGAGTTGATTTTCACGGAGAGAAAGTCGCGACTGATCCATTGAGATGGAGTCGCGAGTTGATGAAGTCGCGAGTTGATGAAGTCGCGAGTTGATTTCTGTGGAGAAAAAGTCGCGAGATGATCCATCGAGATGGAGGCGCGAGTTGATTTTCACGGAGAGAAAGTCGCGACTGATCCATTGAGATGGAGTCGCGAGTTGATTTTCACAGAGAGAAAGTCGCGACTGATCCATTGAGATGGAGTCGCGAGTTGATGAAGTCGCGAGTTGATGAAGTCGCGAGTTGATTTCTGTGGAGAAAAAGTCGCGACCTGATCCATCGAGATGGAGGCGTGAGTTGATTTTCACGGAGAGAAAGTCGCGACTGATCCATTGAGATGGAGTCGCGAGTTGATTTTCACGGAGAGAAAGTCGCGATTGATCCATTGAGATGGAGTCGCGAGTTGACGAAGTCGCGAGTTGATGAAGTCGCTAGTTGATTTCTGTGGAGAAAAAGTCGCGAGCTGATCCATCGAGACGGAGTCGCGAGTTGATTTTCACGGAGAGAAAGTCGCGAGGTCGCGCGATTCTTTGAAGGTAAAAATCCTGAGAATATTGAAACTATGAAGTCGCGAAACAAATCGAGGAGGAGCCCGCGGAGTCGCATTTAGGGCCAGATAACAATTGTGGAACCAATGATTTGGATCAATCTCGCGAAACTGATCTTCTGAGTCCAGAATCTTTGGGCCCATTAAGAAATGAGGCCCACCTCGAAAGTCGAACCGTCGAAAATGTCCTTATAAGAGGCAACGCTCCCTTGATACTTCTCATTATTCTCATTCCTCCGAAAAAACAGGTTCGCTCTCTCTCTCCCTTCTCTGTTTTTTCTTTCGAGTATTAGATAGGAATTTTACCGTCCCATCACTTCGCCGCCGCCGTGTTCTTCATCGCCGCCGCAGAGTTCTTCAGAGAAACTGAAAAATCTTAAAGTTTTGATCCAAAGAAAGATGTCGTCGACGAGTTCTTTTGCATTCGCGAAGTCTGCCGAACTCCCCGAGAAGAGAAAATCGGCCTGGGACTATTCTCCCGATAGCGAGTCGATTGTAGATGCGAGTTCGAGTTGTAGTAGGCTCCGTGGTCAAGAGGAAGCGAGTCCTTCAGGCAGCGAGGAGGCGAGCCCCATTAGTCGAGAAGATCGAGCTGGAGGCCATTCTCCTCTTGCCGAACTGTTTTCTTATCCTACTCCCGTCTTAAGACAAAGTCGCGAGACAAGGGAGTCTACTTCATCCATGCGAGCTGGATGAGCTGGCTTTGAAGAGGGAGTTGGGACTTCGCATCCTTCGCAAATTGGCGAGGCCTCGACCACTGACGGGCGAAGACTGGTTGTGGAAATCCCACAACTCCGCGACGAGTCCCTTAGTCCTGCCGAGCTGCCTCTCCAAGTAAAGATCGAAGAAGGTAACTGGTCGTACAACTCTTTAGTAGAAAAAGAGAGACTGGAAGCTTGGGCTGCGTGCGGGCTGGCCGAGGTTGTCCAGAAGAAAAAGAGATCGAGGCGAAAGCAACGCCCGCCTCCAGGTTCCTCTTGGTGCGACGAGGACTTCCTGGAAGATTATCGCTCAGAGTGCCGAATTCCCGACTCGGTCGAACTGATCGCGCCTTCTTTCGAGCAGCGAGAAGACAATCCCCCTGCCGGCACGTTTACCGCCTATGCGTGTTGGTTTAAGGAGTGTTTCCTCACGTTCCCCATCCTTGCGCTGATTCTCCGTTTCGCGCGGGTCCACAAAATCGCGCTCGCGCAAATCAACTCGAGAGGTATTCGCCAATTGGTGGGAATTACGACGCGGGCAGCCGAATGTCGCGAACCCATCGGAGTTCACCATCTACACAACCTTCTTGAATGGCGCAAGCAATCAAACCCGGGTGGCATGAAGTATTACAATCTGGCGAGTCGTTCTCTTTATAAAATACTGGACGACTTCCCGAACAAAGATCATAGCTGGAGAAAATATTTTTTCTTCGTGCCGATATCGGCCGCGTCGGCCGAGGATGAACACTTAGTGGTGGCGAAGTGGGGGACACTTGGTAGATTTTCTCGAATGTTTACTGCGCGAACTGCCCCCTTGTTTTATACTAACTTTTCTGCTGATTTGTTTTTACAGCTAGCAGACTGCTATTCACTCCTGTTGCCAACATTGACGATTTGGTCAATAAGTTGAAGGCTCGGAAGTGCCTTTGGAATCGTCACTTCAATCTTCGAAGGGTTGTTCGAGCTCGCGAGTTCATTTCCTACAACGAAGAAGACAAAATCGAACATAGCGAGTCCGACGATCTAGAGATCATGCCTCCCAAGCTAACTTTCCGCGATCTCGCCAAGAGAAAAGCCGAGAAGGCTAAGAGAAAGGCCGACCCGAAGGCCACTGCCTCCATCGTCGAGACGTCCGAGCGGAGCATCGATAAAGAGCCTACTCCTACTGCTGAGGGTGACGAGGCGGCTGCTGTAGCCGCGAGTGGTGCGTTGGCTGTTATTACTTCACAGCCAACTACCATTACTGACGAGCCCGCCGAGCCTGAGGCCCAATTGCATCGGAAGAGAAAACGATCTTCTGCCTCTGAGAAGGGCAAAGGCAAAGTTGGCGAGAAGAAGAAGTCTCGTCGCGAGCTGCCGACTCTGTCCCCAGGGCAAACTATTCCCGGAAGCTCCGATGGGCTTTATACTGATCCCTTAGCCGCAGCCGCCATGATGGCTAAGGTTACATATCCGGGTGATCGTATGCCGATCCCGGAAAGGCTGGTAAAGAGCGAGCTCTACAAGGAGTTCGCGTCTCGCCAGGCCAAGGTAATTCCACACTTTATTCTTTCTTTTTCACTTAGCTTTATTTTTCATACTGTCAACTCCTTCGCAGGCCATCGCCCATTTCAACAGGCTGATCATGTCGTATGATCAAGACTCGAGGTCTAAGGAGCTCTTTATAGGCGAGGCCAGGCAGAGAGAAGAGGTCGAGAAGGAAAAAGTCGCGGCCCAACTGAGAAATCTTGCTGCTGAGCGAGATATGTACAAGAAGAGCTCAGACGACCTGGGCGTGCACCTTCACAGAGTCGGTAAGGAGAAGGAGAAGGTCGAGGAGAACAACGCCGAGCTGGTGAAAGAGCTATCTGCTCTGAAGGCGAGTCGTGAGCGGGATCTTGAAGAGGCTGTTTCTTCTGCGAGGCGATCTGCGGCCGCCAAAGTGCAAGGCCAGCTTAACCGGGCTTACGAGCTGTTTCAACAGATGATGAAGAAGCCGATTAGGAAAATGGTCTATCTTGCACAAGCGGAGGCTAATCTCCAGCTCCTTGACGACATGGAGAATGCTGAAGCAGAGGAGGCCTTCGATCCCAAGGCCGAGCGTGCCCTTTTAGCTGAAAACAAGGCGTCGCTCGGAAAAGCCGACAAGATCTTCGACGCGATAGCACTCGAATTGAGAAGGACCTTGGGTAAGAACTATGTTGTCCCCATTAGAGTAGCGGATATAGTTGCGTCTCCGCGAATCGAAGTTGTTGCTAAGTCTGTTGGTATAAATGCAGCTTCTGGGTCGAACGATGGCTCTCTTGGTATGCGCTTGCAAAGCGCGAGTGAGGAGTTAGACGAGAGCGAGTCGGACGAAGCCGATGAGACCGTTGCTCCGATCCCAGTCGCACCAACTGAACCTCTTCGCGAACAGGCTCCTTCGGAACCAGAACCCAAGGACGGCGAGGCTGCGAGTTCGGCTGCTATCATTACTTCAGCCGAAGAACAAGTTGTCGAAGAGGGCGACTGAACTCGTCCGAAAACGAGCTGCCTACGTACCCAATGAAGGGATCAAGTCGAGTCGTAGTTCAAGTCTAATGACTTCGTATTTTTAGCAGTGATATTTCTTCAGATGTCGCGCATTCCAGGAACGCGGGACCATCTCGCCTTTCATGTTGGCGATTTCGTAAACGCCCGGGCGAACTACTTTTGTGATCTGATAAGGTCCTTCCCAGTGAGCGCCGAGCTTGCCGGCATTGGGCTCGGCAGTGTTTTGAAATACTGCGCGAAGGACGAGGTCTCCTTCGTAAAAACGCCGAACTCGCACCTTGGAGTTGTAATACTTGGATGCTGCAATTTGATATTCGGTCATTTTTATAAGTGCTTGGTCGCGCCTTTCGTTGATAAGGTCGAGTTCGTCGAGCATGAGGAGATGATTGAGACCTTCCTGTTCTGGAAGCAATCGTCGGCGAACTCCGGGAAAATAGACTTCAGGAGGAATCACACATTCTGTTCCGTAGACGAGGGCGAAAGGCGTCTCGCCCGTAGCGCGTCGCGGTGTTGTTCGACAAGACCATAAAACGCCTTCAAGTTCATCTGCCCAACGACCCTTCTTAGCGTCGAGTCGAGTCTTTAGGCCATGGATAAGTGTTTTGTTTGACGATTCTGCCTGGCCGTTGCCTTGCGGGCAGCGAGGCGTTGACTTGCTGATTCTGATTTTCCACTTATCGCAGAAAAGTTCGAACCGCTTAGATATGAATTGCGAACCGTTATCTGTCACTATCTCATAGGGTACGCCGTGACGACAGATGATATTCTTCCAGACGAAGTTTTCGACCTGCTTATCCTTGATTGTTCCGAATGCTTCCGCCTCGATCCACTTGGAAAAATAATCCGTTAGGACTAAGAGGTATCGTTTCTGCCGAGACGGATGAAGCGATCCGACTATATCCATTCCCCATCGCATAAATGGGTAGGGCAAGGTGATCGAGCTTAAGAACTCTGTCGTTTGATGGATGAACGGACCATGTCGCTGACACTTCTCGCACTTTGCTGCGAACAGCTCGCAGTCTTTTATCATTGATGGCCAAAAATATCCGTGCCTCTTGATTCGGATGGCGAGTGAGCGACCTCCCGAGTGGTTATCGCAGGATCCGCCATGAACCTCGTGCATTATCTCGCGAGCCTCCTGCCCCTCGACACAAGCGAGTAGTGGCCCGGACAGTCGCCATTTGAAGATATTTCCATCAAGTAAAACGTAACGAGATGACTGTAACTTTAATTTGCGAGCCACCCATTTGTCGATTGGGATTTCGCCGTCTGCGAGATAAACGCGAATGTTGGCCATCCACTTGGTGTCGCATCCATAGACTGTGGTCTCGTCGTCAATGGGTATGTCGACGACTTCATGCCCAGGTGGAGGCTCCTCGCTACATGGGTAAGCATCCTCTGGGGATTCCTCAAGTTATTCGGGGAGAAAGCCACGGTCAATAGCTGTGTTATTCGGGTCGAGCTCGTTATCTGTTGCCATCACATCCGTCGTTTCGTCTGCGCCGACTGTACCGGATTGATTGGGATCCATCGGATCCGGTTCGACGTTATCTTTGGTGTGGTCGAGGTCCATCGGGTCTGCGGCGGAGCGAGCGGGCGAGCCATTGCTGAGAGCTGCTTTTTGCTTCGCTGCCAGAGATCTTGTTAGGACGTTGACCGCTTTTGCGATTGCGATACTCGGCTCTTCAATGAATTCGACCTTGACAATTCTTTGAAGATCTTTATCTAGCTTCGCGGTCGAGCCGAGTGATGCGAGGGCATCCGCTTGGGAGTTTTCCGACCTTGGAATTCTTATCAAGGTGAACAGATCGAATTCAGCTGTTAAAGTTTTGACGAGAGCGAGGTATGCTTCCATGCGCTCGTCCTTTGTCGCGTATTCGCTGTTGAACTGATTTACGACGAGCTGAGAGTCGCAAAAAGTTTTGAAGGGCCTCGTATTCGGCCTCGTTGTTCGATGCCTTGAAACCAAGGAAGAACGATTGCTCTAGAGATTTTCCGTCTGACGATAGTCGAATGCCTACTCCCGATTCGTGTTTAGATGACGAGCCGTCGACGTGCAGCTGCCAGACTTGGGATGCAGAACTGTCCGCAAGTGTGTCTTCGATTTCGGGCGAGGCTTCCGCCTCCGGCAGTTCGATTAAAAAGTCGGCCAATACCTGTGCCTTGATCGTCGTCCTACTGCGATACTCGATATCAAACTCGCTTAGCTCGATCGCCCATTTGGCGAGTCGCCCGGACTGAGTCGGACTGTGGAGAACAGCGCGCAGTGGAAAAGTACTTAGTACCACGATCGAATGTGATTGAAAGTACGGTCGAAGCTTTCGAGCCGACGTAATAACTGCGAGTGCGAGTTTCTCCGTCAAAGGATATCTTGTTTCTGCATCGATTAGCGACTTACTAATATAGAAAACAGGCTTTTGCTCGGTGCCGTCTTCGCGAATCAGAACCCCACTAACTGCCGAGGTCGAGACCGCGATGTAAAGATAGAGCGGTTCGCCAGCTATTGTCTTTGTCAGAACAGGTGGAGTCGCGAGATACTGCTTCAACTTCTGGAAGGCTTCTTCACATTTTTCAGTCCACTCGAAATCTTGTCGAGCTGCCCCCTTCTTATCCTTGAGCGTTTCATAAAAAGGTAAACACTTATCAGTAGAGCGCGAGATAAATCGGTTCAAGGCCGCGACTCTGCCGTTTAGTCGCTGGACTTCTCTTCTCGTTTTTGGCGAAGGCATCTGGATGAGTGCGTCGATTTGTTTTGGATTTGCCTCGATCCCGCAACGAGTAACCATGTAGCCGAGGAACTCGCCGGACGTTACACCGAAACGACACTTTGCCGGATTTAGCTTCATGTTATACTTGTTTAATAACGCAAAGCACTCTGCGAGGTGGCCGACGTGGTCCTTTTCCTCGAGTGATTTGACGAGCATGTCGTCAATGTAAACCTCCATTGTTTTGCCGAGTAAATCTGCAAACATTTTATTTACCAATCGCTGATAAGTAGCCCCAGCATTCTTGAGTCCAAACGGCATAACTTTGTAGCAATAGATTCCGCGGTTTGTGATGAAAGACGTTTTGTCGCGATCGCCGGGGTGCATGAAGATCTGATTATAGCCAGAGAAGGCGTCCATAAATGACAACAACTTGTTTCCAGATGTTGCCTCGACAAGGCGGTCGATGTGAGGAAGAGGGAAACTGTCTTTAGGGCATGCCTTATTCAAATCCGTGAAGTCTACACAGACTCGCCACTTGCCACTTTTCTTCTTCACGACGACTGGGTTCGCAAGCCACTTCGGATATCTGACCTCAGAGATCGAGCCGGCCTGCAAGAGTTTGTCTACTTCGTCATTTACCGCTTGAGCCCTTTCAGGACCTAGTCGCCTTCGCTTTTGCTTTATAGGTTTGTAGGTTGAGTCCACGTTTAACTCGTGACTGATGATGCCGATATCGATCCCGGGCATGTCTCCCGCGGACCATGCGAATGTACCGATGTTTTTCTTGAGGAATTCGATGAGGTCGAGCCTGACGGCTTTGTCAAGTGTCGCACCTATCTCTACATATTTCTCTGGGAATTCGTCGTTTATACAAACCGATATGACAGGCTCGCAGGTCGGGCCCGCTTCTCTAGCTTCAGCGGATTCTGCGATCTGTAGCTGCTATAAGAGGTTTGAGATTTCCTTGACGGGCTCCCTGTCTGTCTTAATCTTTTTCCGCGGCTCGCTTGGGATCGGCACTATCACCTGAGCTCTCAGTTTGTGCGCGGTCATGAAACAAGATCTTCACGCCGACTGACTTCCTCTGATTGTTCTGACTCCGCCCTTTGTTGGAAACTTAAGACAGAGATGATACGTTGAGGCGACGGCGCGCATCGAGTTTAGCCAAGGGGTTCCCATTATCACATTGTAAATTGCCGGGTTTTTCGAGACTGCGAACTCAACTATTTTAGTCACACCTTCCGCACTTACAAGAAGCTTGACCGTACCGAGTGTCATCGTCGTCTCGCCATTGAATCCGGTTAATGGCTTAGGATAGGATTCGACTTGTGCGAGGTCAATTTCCATGCGCTTCAGAGCGTCTACGAAAATGATGTCGACTGTGCTCCCAGTGTCGATTAAAACGCGACCCGTGTCCCATCCTGCGACGGAGAGTCGGATGACAAGCGGGTCGTCATGAGGTTTGTCAATGTCATCGACCTCATTCTCTTCGAACTGGATGACGTTGTTTGGGAACTTCGACGGTTCGAGTTTGTTTGCCCCTACCTCCGCTCTTCTCTGATAGGCTTTGATCGACGAGACGGTGTTAGAGCAGTAGCGCGAGCCGCCCATGATCATGTTGCAGATTTTCTGTTTCGAGGCGCTCCGGCCATCATTACCGTTTCGTCGGTCGAGGTGGGCCTCGTCGTTTCGTCAGTCTCGCTTATTATTCCTGTTGTCTCCCGACGGGCCGTCCCCTTCTCTTGCATCGTCGAATTGCTCGAGCTGAAAATCGTTAACATTGATGTTTCCTTTGAGCTCGCCGGCGGCCAACTTTGCTGCGAGTCGCATCCCGAGGACTCTGCAGTTAGACGTCGAGTGTCCCTCCATCTTATGCAAGTCGCAAAAAGCAGACTCGTCATACTGCGATATTCTCGACCAGGGGCGCCTCTTCCGCGGCCTCGCCCTCTTCCTCGACCGTAGCCGGGCGAGTCCACCTGGTAGTTATGGGCCCCCTTGAAACCTCCTTCATGTTGTACGAAATTTCCCGGCTTCCTCTTTGTCGCGACTGGGACTTCTTGCGGACTAGGATTCCTGGCCTTTCCATGCTTCTGGCTCAGGATTCTTGTTTCATCTTCGCTTCTTGCGAAGCCGTTAGCGCGATGAAGCGCATCTTGAATTGACGAGGGCTCGTTAATTGTCATCTCCTTTCGGAAATCCGAGCTGTACCACAAAGCTTTTCGCAGGGCACTTAGGGCGGATCTGTCGTCAATCCCTTTTACCTGAATAAGCATCGCTTTGAAGCGTTCAATGAAAACTCCCAAGGGCTCGCCGGCCGCTTGCGTTATAGTATAAAGGTCCACCTCCGATGACCTGCGTTTGATTAGGACGGAATACTGCTTTAGGAAGGCCTCAGAGAGTTGGGCGAAGCTGTCGACAGAGTTCCTTTTCATTCCTGTGAACCAATAGAGGGCCGCCCCTTGGAGATGCTCCACAAAGAGGAGGCAGCAACCAACATCGATTTCATCGAGCCTAAAATTTGCTCGCCCCATTGCGATTGAGAATGCTCTGATATGCTCCGTGGGGTCGCCCTTTCCCTCATAGATAGGAATCTTGAGCTTCCCTGGGTCAGATAAACGCGCCTTTGTTATTCGCTCGGTAAAAAGAGTGGTGCGAGCTTCTTCAAGAACGCGGTCGAGTTCCGGCGCCTTGCTGGTTGCGCGATGGACCTGTGACCTCATATCCTTGAGATCGTGAGTGTTCTGCTGCAAGACGGCTCTGAGCTTGTCCATTTCCGTTCCCTGCGAATCGACAGCTCTACGGGCGGTTAGGGCTTCGGCTTGTTCCATCCATCGCGTATTTTCTGCGATTCCGCCCATGTCCCGACTCTGGATACGACTAGTCGGTCGACTGGGCCGTGCTGCTCCGAATTCACGCCCTTATGAATTGTCTGCGATTGCAGGTATGCCGCCGGGAGCGCCTGCGAAGAAAACGGTTCCGTCTCTGAGAGGTGTAGGCGTATGATCTTCGCGAGTGCCACGAGCCGATGGCGATGCCGCCTGGGAGAAGTTAAGAGCGAGCGGGGCGACGCGAAGCTCGTTACCTTGAGGTAGCCCTCGAGACTGACGAGTTGTCGACAAGGCCTTGATTTTAGCAGTCAGGTTGCTGTTGATCGTCTCCTGGTTTTGCGACTGCTTGAGCAACTGTTCGAGCATTGCTTTGAGTTGACCGAAATCTCCTGGTGTGGATGGGTCGGCCGTGTTTGTATTGGCGGTTGCCTGGTTCTCTGTTGGGACAGGTCTGCTTGCTTCCGCCTCCAATGCGGACTGGTTGATCAGCCCAGCCACAATGGGCTCGCTTGGACCTGTATCTTCGGCCGCTGGAGACTGCGGGTTCGTTATTGACATGTTGCGAGTAGCGGGTTCGTCTAAGCGTTTGTTTCGTGTATGAAGCTAGTGTTGCGAGTAGACCCTCCTTCTAGCGCCAAATTGTGCGAGCTGGAATTTTCACACAACAGAATTTGTGAAGATTCAGATAAAGTAAAGCTTCTTTAGGTTTTCCAAACACTTAGAAAGATTTTAGAAAGATATAGAATTAGGGTTCTTATTATCAGAGCTGTAAACAGTGTTTTATCAGAAATTTCGGATCCTCAACAAGTGAAGGGGTACATGTCTATATATAGGTAAAATTGGGCGGTATGAACAGTTCCAGTCGAGGTGACTTGAGCAGTTCCGGTCGCTCTGAGTCGGGCCGGTCTAGAAAGATCGAACAGCGCTGGAATGAACAGTGATGGGCCTTTGACGGGCCTGCATTTTCTGGGTTTGACCGCTGAACCGCTTTAACACGTGTTAAGCCGTTTGGTTTATCGATTCATCTAGGGGAGATTTGACCCCTACAACCTCCTTTCCCACGAACCACATATACTCACACATAGGCACAAAGCATATGAATAGACTATCCAACACCGAAGTCGACCTACAGTGGCCAAGAAACCATTAGGGTTGCACCTAATGCATTACCTTGGACTTCAACAATATCGAGCGGACAATCAACCTTCTCTCGAGCCGAGGGAAAGGTGTGATTTGCTTCTAAAGAATCAACACGAGATTTTACCACAATACCAACAAGATTACTACTCAATCAATCACCAAGAACCAAGCAATCACCAAGCATGCATTGATTACAATCATATCAATATCAAACATGCATCATTAACAATTACTTTTAACCAAACCGGCACCAGGAACCTGATAACCTTCTACTATAAGGTTAATCCGTCCGGATACCGGGAACCTGCAATAAAAACGATTAAAAATCAATTGTCCCCAACTCACAGTTCTTAAGTTTGTCGTGGCTAGATCACCCTTCCCTCGCCCTAAAACCTTCCCGGAACGTTCCCGGCCTTCTACAAAGCCGAAAGTGGCTAGTGCTTCAAAACCGACCTTAGAGAACTTATTTCTCTCTTAAAACTCGTGGACAAGTAGCTCTTTAAGTGTAGAAGGCTGTGATGGAGTGGTTTGAAGAAAATGAGAGCATTTGGGGTGTTTTTATAGCCTTGGCCGGCCAGCCGGATTTTTGCCACGCGACTAGCCACGCGTCCGTTCGTCCGGTCGCAACCAATCAGCGCCCCACGCGTCCTGCCAACAGCCCACGCATCCAACAAGCTCGTACAAATATCCTACCGACAGTCCAGCTGTCCGCCTAGCGCCTGCCGACACCCGACTACCCGGGCCGACATCCGCCTATCCGACCATGTCCGACTACCCGGCCGCGTCCGACCGCGACCAGTCAACATTTTTTTTTTTGACAGGGTTTCTACACCGACCCTCCCTTGGTGCGAACATTATAAAAGACCATGTCACAATGATGAGGACATCGAGCCACCTAGCCCCATCGTCCAAGCCCCATTCGTGCCAAGTGGACCAATGACCCGGAGCCGGAGCAGAACACATGAAAACAAGTTCAGCATCTTCCTGGAGCAGCTGGAACAAGAAGGACTGATTCCCCTTGATCAGTTTGAAGCCATTCGGCTCACCCCCTCGGAAAGCTCTGAATTGACAGCCGCGTTCCAACAAGTCATCACGACCACTCAGGGCGTTCCAGATTGTGAACGCACCACCAAATTAAAGGCCTTCGAGTCTAGTTTCCATAACACTATAGAACTCCCCGAGAACGGTTGTGGAACTCAAGATATCAGCCAAAGAGTGAAGACTAGCCCCGCGAGTAATCCAGAACAGACAGCCGCTGTCCAACAAACCTCCACAACGACTCAGAGCGTTCCAGATGGCTAACTTACTACGAAATTAAAGCTCTTTGAGTCTAGTTTCCAGGCCGCTAAAGATATCCCAGAGACCAGCCAAGAAACTCGAGTTATCGGCAAAAGAGTGAAGGCTGGTCAAGTGGACCCGATTCTGACCGATGAAACCAAATGGGCCTTACTCTTCACCAAACCGGATGTACACTTAACCACATGTTATTTGGACCTAGGAGGGGCCTAGGAAGCCTCTGAATCATCAGGAATGCCGCCCAAATCTTATCCACAAGAATCCCACCAAGCGGATCAAAGTTTCCTTATTTTGCCTTATTTTGTCATAAGTTTCCAACGGTCATGTTGACCAATCCTTGCTGTGTTTTTCCTTTTTTATTTTGCAGGTTTTATTGTGTTTTTCTTTTCATTTCTAAATTCCCGAACCTGGCTATATAATGCCTTGAAGTGTAGTCCGATATTTTCACCTTTTTGATTAATAAAGAAAACCCTTTTGTTTAAAGCTTGCCGTGAGCAACCTTGAAACTTACTCTCAACCTTTGTGTTTGGAACCAAAGACTTGAGAATCCCAAGAAGTATCAGTAGGCTTCCGCACCTACCGTGGTTCTTATCGATCCCCCTTCGACCCGCCTTATCCCGAATCGGTCCGGAGAGTGACCTTCGTCCAGCCGACCGTTCAACCGCCTTGCTTCCAATCTTTGACCTCCAAAGCTCGCATCATTTTGGTATCAGAGCTGTAAAAGTCCTGGATCAAACAAGGTGTTTGGTTTCCAAATTTCTTTTATAGCTTAAGCAATTTCCTTTATATCGCACCATTTGTTTCTCTAAATCAAAAAAATATATATATATCTATTATATATTAGTATTCTCGTTTATATTTTCAGCTTATCATCACATTTAAAAAAAAAAAAAAAAAAGATTTTTCATTTCTAGTTTGTCCTTATTTTCTTTTTTCGGTCTTAAGTTGTTTCCATATTTGTTTACGTTGATCGTGCTTAGATTATTTGATTCGGTCATAATTTGTTATCTCTTGATTAGTGATCAAGTTAATACTCAATCATACTTGCCCGTTTTAATTCCTATCGCCATTATCTCCGAATTACTTGTCTTAAAAAGAAGTTGATACTTTGATTCTTCATTATTTCAGGTACAATGGGTGATAATGCGGCCATGATGCAACTCTTGCACCGATTGCAAGAGCAAATCCAACACATGGAGACAAAGCTGGACCGACGCGAACAACAACGGCCAAACCCTAACCCTAGGCAACCGAGAGGCCGAGAGTATGTAGAGGGTTTAGAGACCAAAGATAGTGATGAAGAACTCCCACATAACAACCAAGGGCGTAGAAGGGACCCTAGAAACCGAGCCGACCTAGAAGAGGACGATGAAAACCCTAGGTTCCGAGCCAATGACATGAAGCTTAAAGCCCCTACCTTTGCGGGTAGAGTGGACCCCGAGGCTTACATAGAGTGGGAACAAAGGATGGAGCACATTTTCGCGTACTACAAGTATAATGAGCAAAGGAAGCTAGCCCTAGCCATAGCTCAACTCACCGATCATGCCTTATCTTGGTAGGATCGTGAGGTTAGTGATAGGAGAAGAAGTAGGACTCCTCAAGTCACCACTTGGGAAGAACTAAAGCAATTAATGAAAAAGAGATATGTCCCTACCTACTATCACCGAGACTTGCTAAGGAAGTTTAGGAGACTTGCTCAAGGGTCTAAGAGTGTAGAGGAATACCATGAGGAATTCGAACACCTTAGAAATCGACTTGAATTAGAAGATGATGCCGAGACCCTAATGGCCCAATTCCTAGATGGCCTTCAAGAGAGGATCAGCCGAAAGGTAGAGAGAATCCCTTACCACAACCTAGAAGATCTTCTTCACAATGCCATACAAGCCGAACAACATATCAAAAAGAAGATTACCAGCATGGGCCGAACCCGGAACACCCAAAGTTTGGACCAGAACCGAACCAAGCCACCGGCCCAAACCAGCTCTCAAGCTAAGCCGCAAGACAAAGGCAAGGTTGTGGCTATTGACAACCGGTTCAAGGCCAAACCGACCGAGCCAAACCAAGGTAAGTCCACTGGACCCAACACATCTAGAACTTGTGACTTAACGTGTTTCAGGTGCAAGGGCATAGGACACATGGCCAGAGAGTGCCCAAACCCAAGGGTAATGGTCCTCATGGATGGAGGAGGATACGAGTCCCACGATGATGCCGATGTGACCATGGAAGAAGCTACTGATGAGGAAGTGGAATGTGAGCCCGAATATGGAGAGTCCCTTGTCATAAGGCGAGTTTTGAACCTCACCATCCATCCCGACGAGCTGGCCCAAAGGGAAAACATCTTCCATACCCGATGCAACATTAATGATAAGGTATGTAACTTAATCATTGATGGTGGGTCATGTACCAATGTTGCTAGTGATCACATGGTTTCTAAACTTAACCTTGATAGAACTAAACATCCACATCCCTATAAGTTAAGATGGTTAAACAATAAAGTTGAGGTAAACATTACGGATCAAGTACAAGTACCATTCAAAGTGGGAGAGTATATGGATCAAGTGCTATGTGATGTGGTTCCGATGCAAGCTTGTTATCAACTATTAGGTAGGCCATGGCAGTTTGATAAAGACACCATTCACTATGGCCGAACCAACAAGTACACATTTGTCCATGACAAAAGGAAGTACACCCTTACCCCTCTTACACCGAACCAAGTTCATGAAATCCAAATTAAAATGCTTAAGGAAAAGAATGATAAAACTAATCTTTTAATCAATTCTAGTTTTGTCTCTAGAGCTTTGGCTATTAAAGAACCGGTGCTACTCATGATCTTTAAGGAAGTGTTAAGTGCAGGTATAAGCGCATTAGAGCAAGAGCTCCCACAAGAAGTCAAGAACCTACTAGACCGGTTTAAAGAGACATTTCCTGATGACATACCCCCTGGTTTACCTCCACTAAGAGGGATTGAACACCAAATCGATTTGGTCCCTGGTGCACCCTTGCCTAACCGAGTAGCTTACCGAGTTAATCCCGAGGAGGCCAAAGAGTTAGAGCGGCAAGTAAGGGATCTAATGGAAAAAGGCTATGTCCGAGAGAGCCTTAGCCCATGTGCCGTGCCAGTCCTCTTGGTGCCCAAGAAAGATGGGACTTGGAGGATGTGTGTAGATTGTCGGGCCATCAACAATATCACCATCAAATACCGACATCCCATACCAAGGTTAGATGACATGTTAGATGAGCTTTCGGGTTCTAACCTCTTCTCTAAGATGGACCTTAGGAGTGGTTACCACCAACTGAGAATGAAAGAAGGTGACGAATGGAAGACGACTTTCAAGACCAAGCAAGGTCTCTATGAGTGGCTAGTAATGCCATTCGGCCTCACCAATGCCCCAAGCACCTTCATGAGGCTCATGAACCAGGTTCTAAGACCCTTCATCAATAAGTTTGTAGTAGTTTACTTCGATGATATACTCATTTATAGTACTACCTTTGCTGAACACATTTGTCATCTAGAACAAGTTTTTGACACACTTCAAAAGGAAGGTCTTTATGCCAACCTTAAGAAGTGCACCTTTTGCACTAATGAGCTTGTGTTTTTAGGTTTTATAGTGAGTTCACAGGGATTAAGAGTTGACCAAAGGAAGGTCAAGGCGATCAAAGAGTGGCCGGTCCCAACCAACACTAGCCAAGTTAGGAGCTTCCAAGGCCTAGCTAGCTTTTATAGGAGATTCGTGAAAGATTTTAGCACCTTGGCCGCACCTCTCACTGCCGTAATCAAAAAGGAAGTCGGATTCAAATGGGGAGAAGCTCAAGAACAAGCCTTCAATGCCTTGAAGGATCGGTTAACCCATGCACCTATTTTAGCTTTACCTAATTTCCCTAACACTTTTGAAATTGAGTGTGATGCATTAGGAGTAGGTATCGGGCTGTCCTTACTCAAGGAGGCCGACCCATAGCTTTCTTTAGTGAGAAGCTAAGTGGTGCTACTCTCAACTACCCCACCTATGACAAAGAGCTTTATGCCTTAGTAAGGGCGATGGAGACTTGGCAACACTACCTTCTGGCCAAAGAGTGTGTGATCCATACGGATCATGAAACCTTGAAGCATCTTAGGGGCCAGACTAATCTCAAGAGGAGGCATGCAAAATGGCTAGAATTCATCGAGACCTTTCCTTATGTCATCAAATATAAGAAAGGGAAAGATAACATCGTGGCCGATGCTTTGTCGAGGAGACATGCTCTCATCTCCACAATGGATTCTAAGGTTCTTGGTTTTGAGCTTATCATTCCATTATATGAAATGACCCTGATTTTGCAGAATGTTACAAGAACCAAGGAAAGGGAGCCTACGCCTCTTTTTATACTCATAACGGCTATCTCTTCAAAGATAAGAGGCTATGCATTCCACAAAGTTTCATAAGGGATCTCATAGTTAGAGAAGCTCATGGAGGAGGCCTAATGGGACATTTCGGAGTAGAGAAGACCTTAGCCATGCTTTAGAAACATTTCTTTTGGCCGCACCTCAAGAAATCCGTAGAAACTTTCATTGCAAGGTGTATCACTTGCAAGAAAGCCAAGTCTAGGGTTCAATCCCACAGTTTGTATCTGCCCTTACCAGTTCCTACTACCCCTTGGATTGATATGTCCATGGATTTTGTGCTAGGTTTACCCAAGATCAGACACAAGGACTTGATATTTGTGGTGGTAGACCGATTCTCAAAGATGGCTCACTTCATCCCTTGTGCCAAGACCAATGATGCAACCCAAACTGCCGATCTCTTTTTCAAAGAAGTTGTTAAGTTGCATGGAATCCCGAGGACCATCGTCTCAGATAGGGACACAAAGTTCCTAAGCCTCTTTTGGCGAACCTTGTGGAAGAAGTTAGGCACCAAGCTGCTATTCTCCACCACCTGCCATCCCCAAACCGAAGTTGTCAACCGCACCCTTGGGACGCTTCTAAGGGCCACAATAGGGAGAAATCTTAACACTTGGCTTGACGCCTTACCCTTTGTTGAATTTGCATACAATAGGGCGGTCCATAGTGCCACACTAATGTCTCCTTTTCAGGTGGTCTATGGGTATAACCCGAACACTCCTTTGGACCTCACACCTTTGCCGCAAAAGGAGTTCTTGAACCTAGACAGAGCCAATAGAGCGGACCAAATCAAGAAGCTCCATTTGAAAGCAAAAGAACGGCTAGAAAAGACTAATGAGCAACGTGCGAGAGCAGCCAACAAGGGCCGGAAGAAGGCCACTTTTGAAGTTGGAGATTAGGTCTGGTTACACATGAGGCCCGAGAGATTCCCCAACCAAAGGAGCTCAAAGCTTTCACCCCGAGGAGACGGGCCTTTCAAGATCATATCTAAGATCAATGACAACGCCTACAAGCTAGACTTACCAGGTGAGTACCAAGTCTCTAATTCTTTCAATGTTACTGACTTAGCTTATTTCGATGCAGGAACTAAATTTTTGAGGTCCAAACCTCAAGAAGAGGGAGGGAGTGATGAGGACATCGAGCCACCTAGCCCCATCGTCCAAGCCCCATTCGTGCCAAGTGGACCAATGACCCAGAGCCAGAGCAGAACACTGGAAAACAAGTTCAACATCTTCTTGGAGAAGCTGTAACATGAAGGACTGATTCCCCTTGATCAGTTTGAAGCCATTCGGCTCACCCCCTCGGAAAGCTCCGAATTGACAGCCTCGTTCCAACAAGTCCTCACGACGACTCAGGGCGTTCCAGATTGTGAACGCACCACCAAATTGAAGGCCTTCGATTCTAGTTTCCAGAACACTAGAGAACTCCCCGAGAACGGTTGTGGAACTCAATATATCAGCCAAAGAGTGAATACTGGCCCCGCAGGTAATCCAGAACAGACAGCCGCCGTCCAACAAACCTCCACAACGACTCAGAGCGTTCCAGATGGCGAACTTACTACCAAATTAAAGCCCTTTGAGTTTAATTTCCAGGACGCTAAAGAGATCCCAGATAACGGCCATAGAACTCGAGTTATCGGCAAAAGAGTGAAGGCTGGTCAAGTTGACCCGATTCTGACCGATGAAACCAAATGGGCCTTACTCTTCACCTAACCGGATGTCCACTTAACCACATGTTATTTGGACCTAGTAGGGGCCTAGGAAGCCTCTGAATCATCAGGAACGCCACCCAAATCTTATCCACAAGAATCCCACCAAGCGGATCAAAGTTTCCTTATTTTGCCTTATTTTGTCATAAGTTTCCAACGGTCATGTTGACCAATCAGTGTTGTGTTTTTCCTTGTTTATTTTGCAGGTTTTATTGTGTTTTTCTTTCCATTTCTAAATTCCCGAACCTGGCTATATAATGCCTTGAAGTGTAGTCCGATATTTTCACCTTTTTGATTAATAAAGAAAACCCTTTGGTTTAAAGCTTGCCGTGAGCAACCTTGAAACTTCCTCTCAACCTTTGTGTTCGGAACCAAAGACTTGAGAATTCCAAGAAGTATCAGTAGCCTTCCGCACCTACCGTGGTTCTTATCGATCCCCCTTCGACCCGCCTTATCCCGAACCGGTCCGGAGAGTGACCTTCGTCCAGCCGACCGTTCAACCGCCTTGCTTCCAATCTTTGACCTCCAAAGCTCGTATCACACAAGACTGAGGATTGCCATGAACTTAAATACAAACTTTTGGCTGTCTTCTGAGAAGATCAAACCCGGGAAAAAGACAAAGAAACATAACGCCAGCCTAAAAAGATGTTACCTGGACCAGAAAACAAGGCGGGGGAGGAAGCATTGCCACCGCCTCCAACATTTCAAAGGTGCTAGATCAGTATGATCATGGGAGGATTGATCAATTGTGATGATTCGATGCGGTCGATTCAACAAAGTGTGTTTAAGCTGTCCGTCGATCAAATTCCAAGAAGCTTAACTTTCCAGAGGGACTTGACTTTTACCGCAGAAGATCTTAAAGGAGTTGACTTTCCTCATAACGACCCACTGGTCATTGAGCTACAAATCGGAGATTGTGATGTCCAGCGCATTCTAGTTGATACTGGTAGTTCGGTGGATGTAAGATCTTTAGAGGCTCTCCAGAAGATGGAAGTAAAGGATCAAAAAATCAAAGCTCGGATTAAACACTTAACAGCTTTCGGAGGTGATACTGTTTCAACTATCGGGACTATTAAGCTACCAGTTTCGGCTGGGGGAGTAACTAAGATCGTTAAGTTTGAAGTAGTGGAGAATGCTGTAAGTGCGGAATAAATGGTGCCCGTCGAACTACTTCAAGATGTTACACAGAATGAGATGAATATGCACTTTTTATTAGGTTTCTTACACTTATAAACCTAATCGTACTACCCTGTTCCTTACAAGATCTTACTTATCTTGTCTTTGAACCTTGAGTGCTAGTGCGCTATCCCCACTCCCCACAAATCTTCGCCCATTTGGTTTCTTACATAAACCCTAGCTACCCAATTTGTGTGTTTCGATGGCTAACCCTTACAATGGTCCAGCCACGCCTTTTATAAACAAGACACACAAAAGATTTCCCCGAGATACAAGTTTCCTTTCTTGAAACCCTAATCTTCATTGAATCTTTTGTAATTAATTCGTGATTATCTAGCTTGTTCTCCAAGAAGATCTTCACTGGAACGTATCCTCTCCAAGTTATCTTATCCACGTCAACTCTTACTTAGCTCGACATAAGACGCTTGGCTTGATACTTTCCATATTTGGTGTTCCATCCCGCTCCACGTTCTGTACTAGCTTCTGGACCACCTCAGCGTAACTCCAAGTCTTCAACGGAATATCTTCTGCTTTGATTGTTTCCAGAAGACCTTCCTCTCCACACGTCTCCTGAAGCAACTTATCCACACCAGCTCTTACTCAACTCCACGTCAGTTCCTTGACTTGATGCTTCCAAATTCGACGATCCAAGCCGCTACACATCCTGTACTAGCTTCTAGACCGCTTCAGCACGACTCGATGTTGAATATGCATTCTCAAAGGCTACAATATATAACGCGATAGTTGGAAAACCATGGCTCTACGCGATGGAGGCTGTACCGTCAACATATCATCAATGTTTGAAGTTTCCGACATCCAAGGGATTCTTTACAATCCGGGGGAATTAGCGAATGGCCCGGATGTGTTAGATTTTTCAATAGAGACATCTCATGGATTGTCTCATTGATGAAGAAATAAGACACAAACTCCATTTTGGTACTTTGTTCTTGAGAATAGAATAAGAAACCTAAACATCCATTTGTGGATTGTTTAGGGGAAGATTTGTCACTCTTTGGAGTGTTTATTGGGAAATTTAAGAGTGGTTTGATAGGGTTTTAGGTTCCCTATCAACCATGAAACACCCAAGGCCTATTTATAGAATCCTTGGGAAAACTAAAGATAAACTGATTCGGACAGGTCACAGCGGTCTGACTTAGCCGCTGTGCCTGACTGCTGCGCGTTCCTCTTCTTCACAGCGGTATCACTTGACCGTTGTGGTCGACCGCTGCGCTTTCTCCAACGGCTCCTTCTAACAGCTAGTTTTGGTCACAGCGGTGTTACTTGACCGCTGCACCTTTAACCGTTGTGGCTGCTCCTTTTCCAATAGTCTTCAACGGCTACTTTATTCAAATCCTCTAACAGTCGGATTGTCCAATGGCTCTCTTGTTCACAGCGGTCTGCCTAGACCGCTGCCACTGACCGCTGCGTCTTCTTCTAACGGTCTTCTTTTTAACAGTTTGATTGTGATCACAGCGGTCTGTCTTGACCGCTGTAAGTGACCGCTGCACTTTCTCCACTCCACAGCGGGCTGCTTTGACCGCTGCATGACCGCCGTGGTCAATTCAGAAGAATCCCAGATTTTGCTTCTTCACAGCGGTCTCCTCCGGCCACTGTGCTTGACCGCTGTGGTCTATTAAGTTCCTGCAGCGGCCTGTCTTGACCGCTGCACTAGACCGTTGTGGCTGCTCTGTTACTTCATAAGGCTCTTCTCTTCGGCCTTGCTTTGACATTGCTGGAGAGTGCTTATGCCTTGTCTTCTTGACTTCGGCATTGCCTCTCTTCTTTCTTTCTTCCAATCTAATACTCCCCCGCAAGCTTGGACGTCGGAACTTTGTAGAGTTCTAAAGGGCAAGATTGCAACATTGGAAGAACTTCGAATGGGGAGAGTCTCGGCCTTGTTTTGCCTCGCCTCTCCTTTTCTTGCTTCCCTCTAATACTCCCCCGCAAGCTTGGTCGTCGGGATGCCAAAGAAGGACCAAAGGCCAAGATTGCAACACACAAAGAACTACCTCATTAAAAACCTTAGTAGAGAAAACCCTTTTGGGATAAAACTCTACCAAGGAAAAGAGTGTAGCCTTCATGGCTGTTTGATTTATCTATGGCCTTGGTTTATGATTTTGAATTGTCTTCTTCTCTTTAGTATCCATTCCCTCAGCCCTTGAATTGATTTCCTTTCATTATGAACCTCATCATGCCATCTAATCCTTTCCCGTTTAGAATTTCCATGATCTTACTCCTCCCCTTTTAAACCTTCAACCAAAGATTCAAAGAGAATTTTTAAAGCTTTTGCCATGGGGTTTTAAGAAAGAACTAAATGAAACTAAAGATTTCAATTGGGATAATCATTGAGCAATAAGAGAAATGAAATTATAATTTGAAATGGGATAGAGTTTAGAGAGAGCCTGTTTTTGTCGATTTTCTTTTGAATATGCGGATTCGACTTTGAGCTTTTGAGCTCCCCCGCACACTTATCTTTCTCATGGCCTTGAGGCCACGGTTTGAATTGTTCACACATAACCGCACATGTTTGGAGATGTTTTCACACCTATCACCAGCTTGCAGCTCCGATTTTAACGGATAGCCTTTTGCTTGTTTTTCCAAGAAGCTTGATGATGGCCTTCTTTTTCCTCCAAAACATTGTGCCTCTTGTGTGTCTTTCTCCATCTTCTTTCTAGCCTTCTTTGAAGAATAGAATGTTTTTGTTGATCTTCATTCACATAATCTTAAGTCTTTCTTGAATTTAATCAAAGGATGACTTTTACCCCTTTTTCTAAGCCTTTCATGAATTTAATCAAAAATGGTGGCTTTTACCAATTTCTAAGACTTTCTTGAACTTAATCAAGAGGTGACTTAGAACCCTCTTTTATAAACCTTCTGGAGTCCATTTGGATCTCAACTAGTGGCTTAATACTAGCGTAGGGTCTAAGCCTTCTTGGTTTTCCATTTTGGATTCCAAATGGTGACTTAATACCACAAATTTCTTCACATCACAAACGATTTGGATAAATTACTGCTTACCACTAGCTTGCAGCTCCGGTTATGCGGATAGCCATGCTTGTGTCTCAAGAAGCTTGATGGTTCGCTCCCACAGAATCGCTTGCTTTGTGTGAACCTCTAACGGAGTTTAACCACTTCCAATTTACCATTCCTTTTAGGAAGGCAAGGAACTTCTTTATGGAGTTTAACCACTTCCAATTTACCATTCTTTTTAGGAAGGCAAGGAACAAAGATTTGGTAACCAAAGATTTGAGAGATTTGGGAGAATAGAAGATTTGAAAGATTTTGTTCCAAGAGTGTTAGTCTTGGAACTATAGAGTATTTGGATTTAGGGAGAGAGATTTCGTAACCAGATTTAGAGATTGGATCAATCCATTTCGGATTTGATCTTTTGAGATTTTGCGGAAGCATTGCGAGATAGATACGAGTTTTCTTCTAGTTCTTCTCTTGAATTTGCGGAAATTTGCAGGCAAGGATCTTGCTGCTCTACTACCATGTTAGATTTTTCAATAGAGACATCTCATGGATTGTCTCATTGATGAAGAAACAAGACACAAACTCCATTTTGGTAGTTTGTTCTTGAGAATAGAATAAGAAACCTAAACATCCATTTGTGGATTGTTTAGGGGAAGATTTGTCACTCTTTGGAGTGTTTATTGGGAAATTTAAGAGTGGTTTGATAGGGTTTTGGGTTCCCTATCAACCATGAACAACAATAGAATCCTAATATCTACATTGTAGAATATTAGGGATTAGAAGAGATTTGAATCAAAGGGAATTGTTTATTCCTCTTTGTTCTTTTGTATATAATGTAATGAAAGTGTAGAAGTGAGTTACAAGTATTTTTTTTTTACAAATGAAACACCCAAGGCCTATTTATAGAATCCTTGGGAAAACTAAAGATAAACTGATTCGGACAGGTCACAGCGGTCTGACTTGGCCGTTGTGCCTGACCGCTGCGCGTTCCTCTTCTTCACAGCGGTCTCACTTGACCGCTGTGGTCGACCGCTGCGCTTTCTCCAACGGCTCCTTCTAACGGCTAGTTTTGGTCACAACGGTGTTACTTGACCGCTGCACCTTTAACCGCTGTGGCTGCTCCTTTTCCAATAGTCTTCAACGGCTAGTTTATTCAAATCCTCTAACGGTCGGATTGTCCAACGGCTCTCTTGTTCACAGCGGTCTGCCTAGACCGCTGCCACTGACCGCTGCGTCTTCTTCTAACGGTCTTCTTTCTAACGGTCTGATTGTGATCACAGCGGTCTGTCTTGACCGCTGTACTTTCTCCACTCCACAGCGGGCTGCTTTGACCGCTGCATGACCGCTGTGGTCTATTCAGAAGAATCCCAGATTTTGCTTCTTCACAGCGGTCTCCTCCGGCCGCTGTGCTTGACCGCTGTGGTCTATTAAGTTCTTGCAGCGGCCTGTCTTGACCGCTGCACTAGACCGCTGTGGCTGCTCTGTTTCTTCATCAAGCTCTTCTCTTCGGCCTTGCTTTGACATTGTTGTACTCAAGCAAATGTACTAAACATGATTTATTATATAAATGGAATGGGGCATATCAAGATTCGAGCGGTAGATATGCTGCTGCAAACAGTTTGAAAGCTACCCCGCCTTTTGACTGAACATATTTATAAATTTTTTAGAAAGTTCACTATCAAACAAATTTGGTTGAATTTCGAAAACTAAATAATCTTAAATAAACCTTTGTACACAACTGAACCTAAGTCTGATAAGATCATATATACAATGGAAAAACTGAATCTGTTCGTTTAATAATTCCAAAATGGTAACGTATATAATTTTAGTATTTGATAATCTCAGTGATTTGATTACATTACATAGTAACAGGTGGTCCATTTGTTGATCTTAATCCCTATCAAATACACAGTCTTACTTCAACTTGGTGCCAGATGTCTCCGAAACAAAACTGAATTTACATAATGAAGGCCATTGTCATTTTCATTAGTGTCTCGTTTCTTTACATAATTGTCAATTTTATTTAGTTATATAATGCCACTGACCCCAATCAGATTTGTTTTCTTTTCTCTTCTGAATGAAGAGACCCCAATCATAAACTTAAATCAATGACATGCCGTTGAAACTTGACACAATCACTCACTGCCAAATGTCATCCACATCAGCCACATATTTTGTTTTTTCTGTGCATAAAACCAATATTATTTCAAAACGTGGCATCGACCGAAACACTCCTCAATTATTTACACAGTACTTTGAAATTTTTAATTCTTCTTTGATGAGAAGGATAAATTTATGGTTCTCAAAACAATTTTTGGACAATGGCGATCCCAAAACTAAATATTTTACGTACACGTCAAGCTTCACAAACTCCTCCCCAGCACACATGAAAACCAGGTCCCAACTTAATGTGGAAAATGTTAAAGGGATGTTGCATCAAAACATGGAAAACTTGATTAGTATATATGAAAATTAAACGGACGCAACAACCAAACTTTCACGTGATTGGTTGAAACATTTATTGCGTACTACTTTAAAATTTTTTCACTTCTCGAATTAGTTGGTTTCAAAGAAAAGCGAGACATTACCAAACCAATATGAATGCAAACTGCAAAGATTGATAACATTTTCGAATAATTTTCTTACATATGATATATAAAAAGTGCATAAGACTTTTTTTCTTCTATGGTTTTAGCCTGTCAACACCAAACTTATTTCGGAGACAAAGCCAAATCCGTATTTTACTATTTAAATTGTCTATTATAATTAATGTTGATTAAAAATCACACTCTAAAAGACTTTACTTCTAGCCTCGAACACATAATACATTTATGAACTGCGAAACAATTATGAATCAGTTATTACTTCTTTGTAGTTAAATAGACGAACAAAGAGAAATACCATCACCCAATTAGCCGTTTTGCCCCGTCTTAGAGGCGGTAAATGTAATCCTTTTTTTTTTTGAAACTTTAAGGGTTGATTTGCCATATAGCCAAAAAAAAATATATAATTCAAAACCTAACTAAAACCCTTAAATCTAATGGTTATGAATTGGCCACATAAGTGAGTTTTGTTAGATTTTGAATTATAATTTCTTTTTGTGTTATTCAACTCAATTTCCCAAACTTCAATCCAATTTCCCAAACGTCACCTCCAATTATTTATATGAAATGCTCGCTGTAGATAAATGTAAATATGACTTGTAAAGTTGTAACCACCCCTTTATATGGCACAAATAACGAGCCTTTCTTCCTCACTTCACCACTCTCCATAATCATATTATTCTCGTCTCATCTTCAGTTTCTTCAAGAAAATAATAAAACTGCAAAAGGGATCAGTGTGACTCAAAATGGGAGTGGAAGGAACGATGGAGTATATATCAGAATTGTTGAAGAAGAGGAAGAAGAAGAAAAAGAAGAAACAGATGCAGACAGTAGCTCTCCGAGTTGCTCGTATCGATTGTGAAGGTTGTGAACGTAAGATTAAACATATCCTCTCTGGCGTCAAAGGTAAGTATTTAATTACATAGATGTATGGTCCAACATGGAAGCATGTTCACTTCTATATATTTAATTTAAACCCAATCATCATGATCCAATGGTTAGACATTTGCTATGTCGGTCGAAGCCTGGAATAATTTCCATCTTAAGCGGGGGAACAGAACTCTAGGTCTTGCCGTCTTGGTATATATTGCAAAATTTGGGCCTTGTTATTAGATAGACATCATGGAGATATTCAATTTGCTTTTTCTGGAAATATATTTTATTTTCACTGAAGAATTTTGGTCCCGTACTAGGACATGTATGTATGTTAAAGCACTCCCATTAAGAATAACTCTAAAGGTTTCTTAATTAAAAAAAGTATATATACTTTTGAGATACTTTTGGATTAGTTTCTTCACTATATAAGATACCCACTCAATATAAATTTTTTTTTCTAAATTGGAGAACCCCATTCAATTATGAGATACTCCCAATGGCAGTTTTCTTAGATATCCTGTGTGAATTAAATTAAAAAGAATGTATGGAGTCATTTTTGGTTATGTATTTGATTTGCATTGGACTCATTTTGTATAGGGGTGAAGTCGGTGGACGTAGACGTGGAGCTGCAAAAGGTAACGGTGATGGGGTACGTGGATCCGAAGAAAGTTTTCGAGGCGGTCAAGTCGACAAGGAAGAAGGTGGAGCTATGGCCGTACGTTCCGTACACAATGGTGGCGAATCCGTACATATCTCAGGCGTATGACAAGAAGGCACCACCGAATATGGTTCGGAAAGTTCCCGACACGATCTCTATCAATGAGACCACAGTCGATGACTCTTACACCATTCTGTTTAGCGACGAGAACCCTAACTCTTGCTCTATCATGTAGACAGTATGCTTTTTTATGAGTTAAATATATGATTATATGTATACACTATTATATGTGAAATAACAATCAAGCTAACATAGTCCAATAATCCGAACGGCAAGTCGATCTCAAAGAGTTTAAGTGATCTCCAAGTTTTTTTTGCTAAAAGTGATCTCCAAGTTTAAGACCAAACAAATAGAAAAGGATTTTTTTGAACGATCCACACCATAGCGAGATATATATATGATTATTAACAAATTCAATATAGTTTGAGCTATATGATTTCTTTTATGAAAACATGTATAATGATGTATTATAATTCAAATTTGAGAGCGATTAACATGTAAAATGATGAAAAACTAATTTGTTGTTATTTAATTAATTAACAAACATATATATACATTTTCTTACATAAGAGAATATACACTGACAATTAATTAAATAATACATAATCATATACATTATTATGTATAATAAACTTATCTATGGGATAAACATACATATTTAAATATAATATTTTAAGTTTTCTCTAAAATCAAGTTATGAGAACGATGACATGTGTCATCTATGTTTTTTAAAATATTTATCCTTTTTATTTATTTATTAGAGGAGAAAATGAAAATTAAGTCTTTTTTTAATAACTTTGAAAATTAGTACCAACAATTATGTATTCTCTTTTAATAACTTTGACAATTAATTCCTGACTAAATCTTGTGTTATCTTTTTTCTTTCTTTGATACCCACAAAAAAACTATGATTTCAAATTAAATGTGTAGGTATAAAAATATAATAGTTTAGAAAATAGTATTTTATTTATTAACTCCTACTGTAACATCCGCGAACCAGAAATGTGATTTCTGGCATTCGTGTCGAGCGACACGAGGCATGTGTCGATCGACAAGAAGGACTGTGGAGTGTCGCTCGACACTTGTATTTGCAGAACTGGGAGATTAAGTTTTTTATTACGGTTTGGCCTGGGTTAAGGGTTTTAAACCCTAGGGTTCCGTATATATGTTGTAGGGACTCGAGGCCGTCGTGTTTAAAGCAGAAAAAGCCTAGTTTGAGAGAGAGATTTCGTTTCTTAAGAATTGTTGCAAAGAAATTCTTAAGAAGGGTTTTCGGTGAGTTTTAGAGGTGTAGGAATCGTTTCCTCGTGGTGTTTACCGTAGAATTTGTTCGTATCGGTGAGGATCGGATCGTGTGGGTCTGGTTCGTGTGTTGTTGGGGTCTGTAATCGCTTTCATTCATCCTTTTAAGCAAATGTGAGTTCGCGGCCATAGGTTTGTAGGCTATGACGATTTGTTTGATGATTTCGTGATGTTTTGGTGATAGATTTTTGTGCGAATCGGATTGTTCATTGCTGTCTGTTTGGGAATTGTTATGGTATCGATCGTTTGCAGGTTTGCGACTCGTATCACCCGAAATTGAGTTGTGAGAGGAGAAACTCAGTTCTGGCCGATACATAGGCGTGTCGATCAACACAAGTACTAGTAGCGTGTCGATCGACACGAGCACTTGATTCGTGTCGATCGACACCTTGCTGGTGTCGCTCCACACGATCTGTTTCGGTTCGGAAACTTTTTAAAAATGCATTGTTGTGTATGTGTTGGTTTGTAATTGATATATCATGGTTTTTACCCAGTTTAAGCCATGATATAAGTCCAATTTCTAGAGTATTTGTTGTGTTTTGGTACTGTTTTAGAGTCTTTATAGGTACATGGACGAATGGAGCAGAAAAGATGTTTACTGGAGCTTTTTGGAGCATTGCGGAACGAAGTGGCGAAGATCGAAGTTAATTGTCGAAATCTGAAGATGGTGTCGATCGACACCACCATGAGTGTCGATCGACACCTATGTCGACCAAGCCCAAAACTTAATCAGAAGAAGTCTGTTCGAAGCCCGAAAGTTCCAGATGTTTACTTTTAGGTTTCCAGTCGGTTTTGTACCTGTATATATACGTTTTCCAAGCCATTGTTTAGGCTTACGCTTTATTTTACTTAACTCTTAGAGATATCTTTTAATAAAAACATGTTTTCATCATTCGATATGTCTGAGTAGTTTTCTTTGTTAGGTTTAGGGTTATTCGAAAGTGTTTGATGAATTGCTAGATCTGATTTCTTGTTAGGATAATATCATTAGAATGTTCTTCATCTTAACTTGTGTTTATTTCTGATTTTAGCCTCGCGAACTGAAATCTGATCTAGGTTTAATTAATAGAAACGATAGTTTTATTGATTTGCCTGAACTAGTCTTTGATGAGCAAAATTCATTTTTGCAAAGAAATTTGGTTTAGGGTTTTGTGAACAATTGAACTTGAACTTTAAATGCTTGATTAAATTTATAGAACTCGCAAAGAAATTTGGTTTGCTAGGATTTAATCATAGATAACTTCTGCAACGAAAGTTGATTGGTTTTATATTCGTGTTCATGTTCAGGAACTGTGCTTTAATTTTCCTAACTATCTTATCATATCTGCAATTCCGATTCACTGGAGATTTCCCTATGCCTAGCGTCTTTCTCTTATTGTTTCACAACCGTTTGTTTTGCTTGCTTTGATTCACTTGCTTTCATATTATTTGCCTAGTTTAATCTGAACCTATTTAATCTATTGTGTTAACTTGATTCCCTGTGGATTTCGATCCCTAAATACTGCATTCGATCTCTTAATTTGAGAGAGTAGCTCTTAGGGTTAATTTGAGCATATCAAATTTTGCAAGGAATTTGGTTTAGGGTTTTGTGAACAATTGAACTTGAACTTTAAATGCTTGATTAAATTTATAGAACTCGCAAAGAAATTTGGTTTGCTAGGATTTAATCATAGATAACTTCTGCAACGAAAGTTGATTGGTTTTATATTCGTGTTCATGTTCAGGAACTGTGCTTTAATTTTCCTAACTATCTTATCAAATCTGCAATTCTGATTCACTGGAGATTTCCCTATGCTTAGCGTCTTTCTCTTATTGTTTCACAACCGTTTGTTTTGCTTGCTTTGATTCACTTGCTTTCATATTATTTGCCTAATTTAATCCAAACCTATTTAATCTATTGTGTTAACTTGATTCCATGTGGATTTTGATCCCTAAATACTGCATTGGATCTCTTAATTTGAGAGAGTATCTCTTAGGGTTAATTTGAGCATATCAATGATATTTATGTTGTTGTTTTTATTGTTGCATGAGCCTGCTTGTTACGCCTGTAGATGGTATGAACGGCTCACTAAGTATTTTTAAAATACTCACGCAACTCTTTTTCCCATTTGTTGCAGGTAAAGGGAAAGTGTGACTCAAGGAGTAGGAAGAGGATGATAGAGCTTTATTTGTTTACTGTTTAGTCTAGCGAACCTGGATGTTTAGGTTGCTAGAGTTATCATTCCTGAATATTTTATTATTGAATTCGTCTATTGGATTTGAATTTGGTTTTGGTTGAATTTATTGACTTGAGTTATTGGATTAACTAATTTATGTTGATTTCCACAGTAGAACTGTTTAATTTAAAAACTGCTTGGTTGTTTCATTTTGGTATCAAAGCCTAGACGGTTTTAGGACAGTAGAATTGGATGTCTGAGACTATGTGTTTAAATTGATTCTTATGTTTACTAAATTTAGTAGAGTCTTAGAATCACCCTCTTCGACCTTTAATGAGATTACGCGGTGAGTTTTATTTTTGTTGATTGTGACTTCTTGTGGCTTATTATCATGTTCTGTATGAGTGCAGACTTATGGATACTGGAGCGAGAGGTCGTGGCGGTGGTAGAGGCCGTGGTAGAGGTTGTGATCGTGGTAGAGGACCAATGATAGAGCCTTCAAGTGATTCTAAGGTATCACCATCTCAGACACATCAGGTGGGATCCGCGAGTGAGACGAGCGCGAGTGCTAGTATAGCTGTGGGTGTCGGGAAGGGCACTGGGGCAGTTGGTAGTGGAGTGGGCCCAGGTGTGGTGGCTGCTCCAGCTCGGGGTCGTGATGATGTCATTGTGGGATTGCTAACGCAGTTGTTGGAGCAGTTTCCGGTCGCGGGTCAGGCACTGCCTCCAGCAGGGCCTCCGGTTGTTGAGGTGCAGCCGAGGGCTGCACTGGTTGAGCAGCCGAGGGTTGCAGTTGCAGAGCATCCATCCTATCTGGAGATAATGGGACTAATGCAGAGGATTGGTACCCCTTCTTTTGCGGGCAATGTTAGGTTTGAGGAGGCGGATGAGTGGCACTTGAGGCTAGAGCGCAACTTTTGGTCGATCTGATGTCCTATTGAGTTTCAGGTGGAGCTGGCTATTCACTATCTCAGTGGGGATGCCCCTTTGTGGTGGAGAGCAATACAGCCTCAGAGAGCTCTGTGGACTTGGGGCGAGTTCTTGGTTGAATTCAACGCCAAGTACTTTCCTTGAAAGGCGTTGGATAGTCTTTAGATGACGTTTATGGAGCTTTCTCAGGGGGCGAGTACGGTGCGAGAGTATGATGCTGAGTTTAGCAGACTTATGGTTTATGCTGGCCGTAGTATGGAGGATGAGCGGACCCTTATACAGAGGTTCTTGCAGGGGCTCCGTCTGTGTATCATAACGTAGTGCAGAGGTTTTAGTTACGCCTCGAGGGCGGCTGGAGCTTGCGGTATCAATCGAGGAGGATCAATGCGAGTAAGCTGGTACAGTGGTTGTTCTGTATGTGGTTGCTCCTACTGTGCAGCCAAGGAGTCAGCAGCATCAACAGAATCAGCATCGCAGAGGGTCTGGTTTTGGCAAAGATGGTAGGCCTGCGCAGGGTCAGAAGAGGAAGTGGGATGATGCTTATAGGACAGGCCAGAGTGGTCACGAGTGCTACGAGTACGGTAGTATGGTTCACAAGATGGCGAGCCATCCAAAGAGGAGCGAGTTAAGTATGCCTCGAGTTTGTTACCATTGTAGAGAGCAGGGGCATATCAGGCTGACGTGCCCTAAGTTGCAGTAGATGGTTGTGGCAGCAGTTCAGCCAATGGCAGGACAGCTGATGGCGCAGATTGCAGCAGTACAGCCTTTGGGTCAAATTGGACCTGCACCGCGAGTCTACGAGCCAGGAGAGGTTGGTCAGCATAGTGGCGTGCATATCACATGTAAAATTATAGACTCAGACTTGTTAATTTATTTGGTGGTTGAATTGTTGTTGTTTGTTTCTTTTATTTTGCCTGTGAATTGTGTAGGAACCTTGTTAGTGGGAGGTTTTGAGTTCCACGTGCTATTTGATTCAGAAGCATTGAATTGCTTCTTTACTCCGAAGCATGCCGAGAGTAGTGGCATCCGAAGTAGTGCTGGTAAGCTTTCAGGCTTTGTCAAGGTGGCTGGAGGAGGAATTTTGGCTACTTCAGGGCGTGCTAGAGCAGTGGATGTTCATATTATGGGGCAGTTAATGCCAGCAAATTTGGTGATTAGTCTATTGGAGATATATGATGTCATTCTTGGTATGAACAGGTTAGCTTTCTACAAAGTTCATCGGGATTGTTATCGAGTAAGAGTAGTCTTTGAGCGTGATGGAGGGAGGTTGGTATTTCGGGGAGTGAGACCGACTTCAGGGAGTCTTGTGATCTCGGCTATTCAGGCTGAGCAATGATAGAGCAAGTTTGTGAGGCTTACTTGGCGACTATTGAGATGTCAGAGTCGAGTGGTGAGGTTGCTATCGGAGATATCCAAGTTGTCAAGGAGTTCGAGGATGTTTTTCGATCGCTGAAGGGATTACCACCATCTCGGTTTGATCCTTTCACGATTAAGCTAGAGCCTGGGACAACTCTGATTTCTAAGGCTCCTTACAGATGGCTCCAGCAGAGTTGACAGAGCTAAAGAAGCAGCTGGAAAATTTGTAGAGTAAGAAATTTGTTCGACCGAGTGTTTCAACGTGGGGAGCACCAGTTTTATTTGTGAAGAAGAAAGATGGCAGTTTTTAGTTGTGTATCGATTACCGGAGACTGAACCAAGTCACTATAAAGAATAAGTACCCTCTCCCGAGGATGGATGAGTTATTGGATCAGCCGAGAGGTGCTACTTGGTTCTCAAGGATCGATTTGGCGTCGGGTTATCATCAGATCCCGATAGATGAGGCAAACATTCGTAAGACAGTGTTCAGGACCAGATATAAGCACTTTAAGTTTGTGGTTATGCCATTTGGTTTGACTAACTCACCGGCAGCTTTCATGAGATTGATGAACGACGTGTTCAAGGAGTATTTGGACGTGTTCGTTATTACCTTCATTGATGATAAATTAGTATACTCATGAAGTTCCGAGGAGCACGAGACTCATTTGAGATTGGTTCTGTATAAGCTTTGTGAGCAGAAGTTGTATGCTAAGGTGAGCAAGTGCAGTTTCTAGCAGCAACAAATGGGTTTTCTGAGTTACATTATTTCTGCAAAGGGAGTTTCAGTGGATCCAGCTAAGATTGAGGCTATCAGGGATTGCCCTAGACCGAGTAGTGCTACCGAGATCGGGAGTTTCTTGGGTTTAGCTGGATACTACAGGAGATTCGTTAAGGGTTTTACGAGTATGGCACTGCCTATGACGAAATTGACAAGGAAGGATGTCCCATTTATTTGGTCGCCGGAGTGCGAGGAGAGCTTTGGGAAGCTCAAGGAGATGTTGACGAGTACACATCTATTGGCATTACCCGACCCAAGGAAGCCTTATACTATGTACACTGATGCTTTAGGAGTTGGTTGGGTTGTAGTATTTGGGAGCAGTAGTATTTGAGCTTAAGATCTGGAGGTCTTATTTATATGGCGGGTCGGTGCAGATTTATACGGATCACAAGAATCAGCAGCGTATCTTTACACAGCCATTGCTGAATATGAGACAGAGGCGGTGGGTTGAGTTGCTGGCAGATTATGATCTGGAGATTATCTATCATTCGGGCAAGGTTAATCAGGTAGCACACGCGTTGAGTCGACGGAGGTTTTTTTCAGCTCGAGATAAGGATGTTGAGGCCTTGGTGAGTGAGATTACCACGTTGCTTCTTTGTACTATTTCGCAAGAGCTTTTGGGCTTAGAGGCAGCATATCAAGCATATCTTCTTAGTAGGATTATAGTGGCTCAATGGAGTGATCAGGTTTTGATTGTTCCATCGAGAGCAGTTGGTTTTGAGTATATGGTTTCTTCGAATGGGATAATTCTGGTGCGTGGTCAAGTTTGTGTACCTCAAGATGAGTCGTTGAGGCAGGAGATTCTGAGTGAGGCTCACGTGGGCAAGTTCTCGATTCATCCGGGAGCAACTAAGATATACCACGATCTTAAGCTGTATCATCACTAGGTCGGGATGAAGAGAGATGTGGCTGATTGGGTTGTCAAAATGCGATACGTGCTCGTTAGTGAAGGCTGAGCATCGGGTTCCGAGCGGGTTACTGCAGAGTTTACCTTTTCCAAAATGGAAGTGGGACATGATCACAATGGATTTCGTGGTAGGATTGCCTAATTCGCGAACTTATGATGCTATCTGGGTTGTTGTGGATCGGTTGACCAAGATAGCGCGATTTCTGGCCATTAAAAAGACCGATAGAGCAGTGGTTTTGGCTAAGAATTTCGTGAAGGAGATTGTGAGGCTACATGGAGTGCCAGCTAGTATTGTGTTAGACCATGATCCAAAGTTTATTTCAAAGTTTTGGAGAGCTTTTCAGGGAGAGATGGGCACTAAGGTCGCATAGAGTAGGCTTATCATCCGCACACTGATGGGCAGTCATAGAGGACTATTCAGACCTTGAAAGATTTGCTGAGGATGTGTGGTTTAGATTGGATGGTCACTGGGTTGATCATCTAAACCTGGCCGAGTTTGCGTATAACAACAGCTTTCATGCAAGAATTGGGATGGCTCCTTACGAGGCTTTGTATGGGAGGCCGTGCAGGACACCTTTATGCTGGACTCAAGTGAGGAGAGGAGCATTTATGGTGCGACCTATGTTCAGGAGACGGCGGAGAAGATCCGTGTTTCGAGCCTGAACGTAAAAAAAGCTCAAGATCGGCAGAAGAGTTATGCAGATAGAAGAAGGAAAGAGCTTGAGTTTGCAGTAGGAGATCGTGTGTATCTTTAGATGGCTATGTTGAGGGGTCCTAACAGATCCATAGCAGAACAAGCTGAGTCCGCGATTTATGGGTCCATTTCCGATTGTGGAGCGAGTTAGACCGGTTGCGTATCAGCTTGTGTTACCTTCGATTATAAAGGCATTTCATAAGTTTTTTCATGTGTCTATGTTGAGGAAGTGCCTGCATGAGTTGGAGGAGTTCGTGGCTAAGATCCCGGAGGATCTGTAGCCTGATTTGATGGTTCTAGAATTTCCCATAAGGATTCTAGAGAGGAGAGTCAAACAACTGCATCAGAAGAAGATACCGTTGTTGAGAGTCTTGTGGGACTGTAGCAGTACAGAGGATGAGACTTGGGAGCCATAGGCAAAGTTGAAGCTTAAGTTTAGGAAGTGGTTCGATAAGCAGGTCGCAGTTTGAGGTTGGCTTTCTTTGTGGTTCTAGTTTCAGCTGTGGTTTGTGTTTGTGGCTATTGATTTTGTATTTTTGTTTTGTTGTAACGATTTTACGTTTTGGAAATTTCTAAGATGGAGATTGCCTTATTTATTTTACATGTTTAATAAGATGTGTAGTTCTGATTATTATTGATATTTCGAATCGGAAATATCTTGCCTTAGACCATATGAGGTAGATATAGTTAATAGGTACTTAGAGGCATCTAAGAATTGATTACTCTAGGGGTTGCGGTCCCGAATAACTCATTTGATTTTGCGGAGATGTGAGTTCTCCAGAGTAGATGTGAGTTCTCTTGTATACTTATTTGGGATGTGAGTTCCCAGAATAAGTAGCAAGGGATGTGAGTTCTCTCGTGGGGATGTGAGTTCCCCATATATCGTTGGCTTGAAGGATGCGTCCCAAGAGTGTGAGCGGTATATTTTCCTGATAGGCCATAGGATGCGTCATGTGGGTGTCTGGATGTGAAATGAGATAAGAGTAATTAATGTTTGAAAGCGTAAGTAAGCGTGAGACTGGATGGAGGCCTCAGAGATCAGAAATTGATCTTAGATTGTTTTGACCAGGTAGGGTCAGTATTATGGTCTTAGTGAGCAGCTGTGTTGGGAGGTCGAATCAATATTAGTGGAGGAGAATTGTAACATCCGCGAACCTGAAATGTGATTTCAGGCATTCGTGTCGAGCGACACAAGGCATGTGTTGATCGATACGAAGGATTGTGGAGTGTCGATCGACACACCGTGGGTGTCACTCGACAATTATATTTGCAGAACCAGAAGATTAAGTTTTTAATTACGGTTTGGCTTGGGTTAAGGGTTTTAAACCCTTGGGTTCCATATATATATCGTAGGGGCTCGCGGCCGTCGTGTTTAGTGCAGAAAAGAAGCCTATTTTGAGAGAGAGATTTTGTTTCTTAAGAATTGTTGCAAAGAAATTCTTAAGAAGGGTTTTCGGTGAATTTTAGAGGTGTAGGAACCATCTCCTTGTGGTGTTTACCATAGAATCTGTTTGTACCAGTGAGGATCAGATCGTGTGGGTCTGGTTCGTGCATTTTTGGGGTCTGCAATCGCTTTCATTCAACCTTTTTAGCAAAGATGAGTTCGCGACCATAGGTTTCTAAGCTATGACGGTTTGTTTAATGATTTTGTGATGTTTTGGTGATGTATTTTAGTGTAAATCAGATTGTTGTCATTGTTATGTGTTTGGAAATTGTTATCGTATCGATCATTTACAGGTTTGCGACTCGTATGGTCCGGAATTGAGTTGTGAGAGGAGAAACTCAGTTCTGGCCGATAGGATTGAGGAAAGTTTCCTCAAACCTATTGTAACTCTTGCCTATCGTGATATAAAATTCTCAGGCAAGATATACCATTACCTAATGCAGAGGAGGATTAAAAGAAAAGGATAAGACATTTGGTTCAGGATTGGTTCTCATCCAACACGTTTCTCTAAAAGTGAATTCTTCCTCACAACGGGTATATAACTGTTTAACTAGTTTCTAACTCTGTTTAAAAACCTTATAAATCTGTTTAAAACCTTTATAAATTTGTTTAAAAATCTTATAAAATCTGTTTAAAACCCTTATAAATTTGTTTAAAAACATTATAAATCTTTTTAAAATCTTTATAAATCTGTTTAAAAACCTTATAGATCTGCTTAAACCCCTTATAAATTCGTTTAAAAACCTTATAAATTTGTTTAAAAATCTTTAAAATCTTTTTAAAACCTTTATAAATATGTTTAAAAACCTTATAAATCTGTTCAAAACCCTTATAAATACATTGTACACAGGTATTCCGTGTGAAGAAATTCACATAGAAAAGCAAAGAAAAGGCAAAGGACCAGTCAAAGATACTTATGAATGGACACGAGGTAGCGTGTCGATCGACACCATCATGGTGTAATTCGACACGAGCACTTGAGTCGTGTCGCTCGACACGACCTGTTTCGGTTTGGAAACTTTTTAAAAATGCATTGTTGTGTATGTGTTGGTTTGTGATATATATGTTGTTGTTTGTATTGTTGCATGAGGCTGCTTGTTACGCTTGTAGATGGTATGATTGATTCACTAAGTATTTATGAAATAATTATGCAACTCTTTTTCCCCTATTTTGCAGAGGGAAAGTGTGATTGCGAAATCAAGGCGTAGGAAGAGGATGATAGTGCTTTATTTGTTTACTGTTTAGTCTAGCGAACCTGGATGTTTAGATTAGTGTTGGGTAAAATAAATTCACATATGTGTCATCGCTATTATCTAGCCTATGTGTTGATTATTAGGCAGGTGCATGACCTGCATCACCTGTCGGTACCAAATCCTGAGCTTCCCAAAGCTTTATGTAGTCTTTGTCAAAGAGAGGGAAGTCGCAGTTCATGGTACTGACCATGTCACTGCAGAGATGAATGTCACGAATGTTAACACTACAAGATAATCTAGCAATGTCGAAGTTCGGTTTGTTGACCAACCGTGATCTTAACATCGGTTCATTAACAAACACCGGTTTAGCAAGGTTACCGACCTTCCTTGTTCCTATTCCTACGGGAAATACATAAAGGACCGACATAAAGGACTAACGACATGCCCAGTCAAATAACAATTAGGGTTTACGAAGCCTATATATTGGAAGTCCCAAGACAAGGTAAGGATCATCGCAACCTACACACAAAAACCCTAAACATAAAAAACTCTTGCTGCTTCCTTGCGACGAGAGACACGTTTTGTCCCTGCCTACGATAAGATCGTCTCCTTCCGATTTCTTTATTGATCATTTGTAACTCGCAACGAAATTCATTGATCAATAAAGCTAATTTATTCTAGTTTTTCCGTAGTACTGCTTCTTTTCAATTCGGTTAAATTTTGCTCAAACAGCTAGAGTTATCATTCCTGAATATTTTATTATTGAATCGTCTGTTTGATTTGAATTTGGTTTTGGTTGAATTTATTGATTTGAGTTATTGGATTAACTGATTTATGTTGAATTCCGTAGTAGAAATGTTTAGTTTAAAAAAAAAAACTTGGTTGTTTCACCTACAATATACTATACTCAAAATTTCTAATCCTTACCTTCACTTTACACTTGTATTGACTCATATATAATATGAAAATTTATGTCAATTCATACACAAATTTTCTTAATGAATTATATCTTTCTTTTTATAAATAATATTGTATATGTCAAAAAATTTGCTATAAGTGAAGTGACCTTAGCTTAGTGGTCGGAGGTAAGTCCACAAAAGGCACGCACCATCAACCTGGGATCGAGTCCCCCCTACCTACTTAATGTAGGAATTAGGCTAATAGGCCGGCCAGTTGTTGCCCAGTGTTGACAAAAAAAAAATAATAAAAAAAAAATTTGCTACAAATGTTTAATCATCAAACATAAATAATTATTTATTATAACCATCAAATTTTGATAATACTAAATACACAAATAATAAAGAAAATATAAATTATTATATGTTTTATCATGTTAATTTTTCATCCACGCGTGCGTGGACAATCCCTTATTTTTGGGTCTAAAAGTGGTTTCATTCATTGGAAATTAGAAAAGTTCAGTTAAAACCGGTACATAGCATAAACCCGATTTTGCCAAACTGTCGGCATCAGAATTTTGTGATCTAGGGATGAAATTGAAAGCTACGAATTCAAATGCAAGTTTTAGGATGTCTTGGGTGATCCCAAATATTTTCATGTGGTAAGTGTTGTTTTTGATGAGGTTAATCAGCGTTTGTGAATCGGAATGTACCGTGATTCGATGGATGTGATGTTTCTTCATTTGCTCCAGTGCTTTTCTCATCGCAATCGCCTCAGCCATTAGTGCAAATCCGGCCTGGTGAATTGAATTGGATCCTTGGGTTAAATTTTGGTTAGTTTCGTCTTGGAGAATCCATCTCAACCAGCGGTTTTTGAAATAGCGTTCCATGCTGCGTCTGTGAAGAGTTTCAGTCCGCCTGAGGAGATCTGATTATCGCTGCTCCAAGGTTATGCGATTTTTGTATTGTGATTTTTTGTTGAGCTTCTTCCCATTCCTTGGCTTCTATGATCGTTTTGGTGATTGTTTCAAAGGCGGTGACTCGGCGATTATTGAAAATCCGATTGTTACAGGTGATCCAAATATTCCAGGCTATCCATGAGAAGATGTGGCCAGAGGATATACATGTTGGTGGTAGTGGAGACATGGATTTGCTTGTTCCAATACCTCATGGAGATTTGGTATGGCGATTGAGTTGATAATGTTCCTGCTCGGAGCTAGTTTCCAGACTTCTAGAGCAAAAGTATAATGGAACATGTGGTGAGAAGTTGTTTCCGGTTGGCCACAGTGACTGGAGGGAGTCGGAGCTTCAATACTTCTTGTTTCAAGGTTTTCACCCACTGCCAATGCTCCATTCATGGTCCTCCAGAGGAACAGCTTCAGTTTTGGTGTTGTATGTATCTTCCAGATAAGGTTGATCCAGTTAAAACTTTGGTGAAGCACCTGTCCCCGGAGATAATGTTGAGTCGTTTGAGAGATCCTGGTCGTATGGTAACCAGTCTTTGATGTGTAATCTCCTAAATTGTGTCACAACCATACCAGTTTGTTTGAGGTCTCCATATGGCTTGACTTTAAGGCCAGAATCTCCTCCATATATTCAGGTAATACTTCATTGATTTTGCTTATATCCCATTCTTTAGTGTTGCTTTCTATCAGGTCAGAGACCATTAAGTCCTTTGTTTCCTCTGCAGGTGGTCCAACTGCCCGTATTAGTGTCTTTAGAGATAGCCACGGGTCTTGCCAGACGCTGATCTCTCTCCCATTACCCACAGCAAATCCCAGTTGTTGTTTGATGAGCTCTTTACCAATCATTATTCCTCTCTATCCATGGCAACAGTAAGCTGGTATCTTGCTGTCTAGGAATGTTTTCCTTTGACAGTATTTCCCTAGTAAGAACTTTTGGGTTCTTCAAGATCTTCCAGCTGTGTTTTGCTAAGAGAGCGTCATTAAAAGCTTCAATATCAAGAAAACCCAATCCTCCATCCATTTTACTTCTGGTTAGTATCTCCCAACTTACCTAACACATTTTCTTTGTTTCATTTGTAGCATCCCACAAGAACCTTGATTGAATTCTGTTGCATAGAATTTATGGTAGCTTGAAATATGTCATTGTGTATGTTGGTATAGCTTGGAGAACTGATTGTAGCATCGTCATCTTTCTTGCTGAAGATAGATGCTTGGAGGACCAACGGATGGCTCTTTGGCGCATTCGGTCAACAATGCTGCTGAATAAATCTTTTTTCCGGCGACCAAAGTGCTCAGGAAGTCCAAGGTACTTCCCCAACCCTCCTTCTTTACTGATTTGAAGTTCTTTTTTGACTCTTTCCTTAATCTCTAATGGGGTTTACTGGAGAATGTAATAGAGGATTTTTGACCATTGATCATTTGTCTTGAGGCTGCCTCATATTCTTTCAGTACCTGCCTTAGAGCTTGACTACATTTTCTGTTTGTTTTACAGAAAAAAATAGTGTCATCTGCAAAGAGGATGTGATTGATGCTTGGATTATTCCTTTCCACTCTTATTCCATATAAGTCACCATTTTCTTGAGCATTTCTACATAGCCTGGATAGAACTTCACTACATAAGATAATATGTAGGGTGATAGTTGATCGCCTTGTCGTATCCCTCTGGTAGGTGTAGTAGCTCCTTTAACGGTCCCATTGAGTAGAAATGAGTATGTCACTGTAGTTATGCATTGCATAATCTAAAGTATCTATCATTTGTGAAAGCCCAATCTCTCTAGAGCTTCTTTGATAAACTCCCATTCTAGTATGTCATAGGCTTTGCTCATAACTGTCTTTATAGCCATTGATCATCTCTTTATTGCTTCTGAAGTATTTAAATAATGTAGCATCTCATGGGTTATTAGTACATTATCTGCAATAGATCTTCCTTTGACAAAAGGTGATTGATTCTTAAAGACAAGATCTTGTAGAATAGGTTGCATTCTTTTGGTGAGAATCTTTGAGATTGTCTTGTAGTAGACATTACTTAGAGGTATGTATTCTGCAACAGTTTTTGGATCTTTCACCTTAAGAATCAATCAAACATGTGTAGAGTTGATTTTTCCTGAGATTTTTCATGTTAAGAAGATATTCTGAATTTCTTTGACTATAGCAGGTCCTACTGCACTCCAATTAGCTCGAAAAAATCCAGCTGGGAAAACGTCAGGACCTGGAGCTTTATCCTTGTGGATAGAAAATAGAGCATTCTTGATCTCCTTTGATGTTTGTTCTTTGATTAGCTTCTCGTTTGTATCATCTGATATCACATGCTTCAAAGCTTTGGCTACTGTGTTTCTTATTTCTCTGGGAGCCGAGGTCAAAATATTCATTGATGGTTTGTAGAATTTCTCCCTCATCATAACATGCTTTTCTTTCTTTATTCTCCAGGACAGTGATGTTATTGATGACCCTTCTTGCTCTGGTGTAGTTATGAAAATAACTGGTGTTTTATCACCTAGCCCCAACCACATCTGTCTACTCCTCTGGTGCCAGTAAGCCTCTTCATCGATGTATGCTTTAGCCAGCTCAGTATTGATGTTTAAGATGATGTTGGTAAGGGTGTTTGGGTCTGTCATAGCAAGTTCTAGTTCTCGTTGCTTCTCTTCTATAAACTTTTGATTGTTTTTGTGCCTTTCTTTGCTCCAGCTTATGATATCGCTCCTGCAATCACTTATTCTTTGGCCCACTGAAGATTTCTGGTTAACATTCCAGGTTTTAGTAATCAGCTGCTTGACCTCTTCATTAGCTTCCAACGTCCTATCAAATCTAAATATGCCTTTGTTCTTCGTTTCAGGTTTACGGAAGTAAGATAACACTGGACGATGATCAGACCCTTCAAAGGTAAGATATTCACTTCTAGCAGTAGGAAATTTTTTGAACCAGCTACAGTTTGCTATGGCTCTGTCTAACCTACACATTACAGTGTGTCTGTTTCTATTTCCTCTTCAAGATAGAAAATTGCCAGAATGTTGGAGGTTATATAGATCCCATTCAGATAAGAAGGATCTAAAATCTATGAATGTGATTTCAGCTCTGATTGCCCCTCCAAATTTCTCAGAATTATCACTGATTTCGTTAAAATCTCCAGTCATAAACCAAGCTCTTGTTCTTGTTTCTGAAATGACACTAAGTTGGTTCCAGATGATCTTCCGTTTTGCTTGATCATGCTCTCCATAGACAAATGTTAGATGCATTACTTCTCCTTCAAATTTTAACTTTGTATCTATGAAGTGCTGATTTAATGTAAGAATTTCCAGGTCAGCTTCTTGTTTCCAGATTAGGGCTAGTCCTCCACCCCCAGGCTTGTGAGGAGAGATGGTGAGGATAGTTATGCCAGTTGATAATATTTTCCACTCTTTCATTGGGGTTTTTTGTTTCGCAGAGGAAGACGATGTCAGATTGAATACTAGAACATATCTTCCTGAGTCGCTTTTTTGTTGTGGTACTCCCCAAACAACAACAATTCCAGCTCACAACTTTTAAGGAATAGGGTTTTGTGGATTGTGAAAATTCACATTACTGGAAGTTCTCCGTCTCCTTAGAACCCCAATTGCTTGTTTGCTTCCAGTTGGTGACCTTGCTTCCCTTATATTGTTAGTCCTTGTTGTTTGATTGTCATTTATCTGTTCATCCTGGTGCTCATTTTGTCTCCTTGTAGAAGCATGAAATGGGTGAAATGGTGGGCCATTTTCACTTGTGGAGGCTCTAGAGGATTCAACATGGTGATTGGGATTAGCCACACCATTTTATTCCCTGGTACTTTTCTTTGAGGCTGATCCATCTTTTGTCTTTGGAGATCTTTGGACCTGAGGTGACTTTTTCTTCTTTGCTTGGGGGGGGGGGGGGGGGAACTAGTTCTTTTATTAAGTGAGTGGGGGTGGCCTCTTTTATTTTCAATCTTTTCTACTTCAGGAGCTGGCTCTTCATCTCTCCGCTGAGGTGCAATCCAGGTGATTTCAGTTGTCCTTTGTTGTTGTATTTCCAATTGCATCCTTGTTGCTTGGATAGAGGCTTCCACCTTACCTCTTGCTGCTTCCTCCATCATTCCCCTTATTTCCCCTTCAAAAACCCTTTATTGCCTTGCTGATCTTTCCAAATCATTTTCTACTCTATAGTAGTCAATGGTGACCTCCTGGAGTTGTTCCATAGCTTTTCATGGGACAGAGCTGGAAAGTCTGTGTGATTAAGGTTTCTTTCCAAGGGCTATCTTATATGACTGTGGTTCAGGGGAAGGTGTGGTTCTTCTGCCTCTGTCAGCCTCCCTTGGTATCCACTAGAGATTTAAGGTATGAGTTCGTTGATTCATTGGGCATGTGTATGTACTAATACTTCTTTCTTCAGTTTTGTGTTCCTTAAACTGTCTTGGCTTCTGAAGAGATAATGCATCTGACATGCTTTTTTGTTCTCTGTCCTAGTTCCTAATATCTTCTTAAGGATGTGGTTTTTCTCTCCATGTATGTTGTCCTAGCCTCTGAACTGCTCTGGAGGAACGTCTTTGAGCAGGTCTAGTCCCAAAAGTTTTACCACGTCTATCTTTCCTTTCTTGAAACTCTATGTTGTTGAGACCATTTATTTCCTTTCGAGTTGATGTTCTTTTACACTCCTTTTGTACAGGTGGAGAAGGAGATCGGTTGAGTTTCCTTTCAGATTTGTGTTGGTTCTTGGGGCATTCTCTTGCTTCATGAGTAAGACAAAAGCACCTGGAGCAGTAATTTTTCATCCTCTCATAGGTATGAGTGACTATTGCTTCTTCTCCTTTCTCAAAGTCAATTACTGTTTCTTGAATGAGTGGTTGTAGTCCATCAATGATGACCATGATTCTAGCAGTTGTATGGGTGAGATCTACTCCTTCTAGTTTACCCAGTGCCTCACCTATGTTTTTTGCCATCTCGTTTTTCCAGTAATGAAGAGGTATGCCTTTTAGTTGGATCCAGAAAGGGATCTGGTATGGAAAATGTGAGGATATTACTGGTTCCCATTTTGGACTATGACCATCTAGTCCGAAAAATGGTAAGGTCTATTAGCCAAGATTATGTTGATGTCCTCTTCTGCAGTAAATCTGAACTGGAATATGCCATTTCCCAGCTCCTTCTACATTCCCTATTATTTCCCATCTTCTAGAGAAGTAGGATATCATTGACCAAACTCTTTGAGCTCTTGGGTTTGTAATTTTTCCAATGAGTGTAAATTGATTTTCCTGGATTAGGTCAGAGGTGTTAATCCTTGGATAGATGCGTGGACAATCCCTAGTTTGAATATATGAGACACATTTTGATTTGTGATATAAATATTCTCAAAACATATATTTATTCAAAACATATGTGTGATATGCTTTGATGATATGAAACACTTGCATCATAAAAAAAAGGCTCAAATTGCGTCTCCTCAGAGACATGCGATAAAATTGGAACGATACAGAAAAAATTAGCGTGGTTCATGCGTAAGGATGACACACACTAATCGAGAAATACTCCAACTTATTTTATGTTAGCAAAAAAAAAAACAGTTACATAATAACGTTTTTTATGTTACTTTAAAGAGTCATTGCGAGGAAAAATACCTCATAGTTGAAGAATTAGGTAAATGCACATAAAATCTGAAAGGTCAAATGACCATACATTTTTGCCACCTATACTAACCCTTGAGAGTTGTCATGCGCTTCAAAAGGATATACACTATAACACGTAGTTATAACCTATAGATTTGGTAGGTTACTGTGGAGATATATCGCCGTAACTGATATATAATGGTTTTACCGGTTTTTGGCTATGATATAGGTCCGTTTTATAGAGTTTTTTAGGTGTTTTTCGAGTCTTTTGGAGTCTTTACAGGTCTATGGACGCTTGGAGCATTTTAGAGCATTGTGGAAGGAGCAACCAAAGTCTTGATGTCGTAGTCGATTTTTAGACTTTGTGTCGATTGAGACCGGTTCGATACGAGGAAAGATCAGAATTTTGAAGATATCTTTTTTGCCCAAGAAGTTCCAAAAGTTAACGAAAGTGTCACAAGTCGTGTTTGAGACTTTATATATAGTTTTTTTAAAGCCATTGGTAGGCTTCATCTTAATTTCTATTAAGACAAAGAGAGAGATTGTTTTCGAGTGCTTTTAAGGGAGACAAATATGCACTCTGATCTTGAGAGATTTCAAACCCCAATCATATCTTTTTCAATTTCTTTTATGCAATTTATTCATCTCATAATGTATTCATCATCTATATCTGAGTAATCTGCTAGTTAGGTTTAGGGTTATTCAAAGGTTGATGATAAGTTGTTAGAATTAAATTATTGTTGGGATTAATCTACTTGTTCTTTATCTTGATTGCTCTAATTCAATTTTAGGATTGATTACCTGGAATTAGAAATCATAGGTTGATTGATAGATGCGAAAGTATTGTTAGTCACATAAACTATACCATAGATGAGCAAAGAGTCTATCCGCAAAGAAATTTGGTTTATGATCTTTGTGAACAAATCTGAACTTGCTTATTAATGCTTGTCTTGCTTATTGAATTCGCACAAAAAAAATTGGAATTCTAAGGTTTAGGCATAGATAATCTTTGCGACGAAAGTCGATGTGGGAGCTGGATTCTCACAATTGAATTTGTAAGGTTCAAGAGTGAATAGGAAGCTTCTAGGTTTAGAAAACATAAAGACAAACACAAAGATTCGAATTAGGGTTGCTATTGATAGCTGGAAAGGTGTAAAAGATTTTCTCTATGATTTTCGTCCTCCCTTATTATGAGGATGTACAAGTATATTTATAGTGTTTCTAGGTCGGCTGGGCCAGGCCCAATACCAAAATAGGAAGTTATCCTAAGCTTTTAGGTTTTCCATTTAAGCCACAACCACTAAGTCGGTTGGGCCTTAAATGGGCCTTAGATTTCTTGGCTTGATCACTAGGCTAACTTGAATCGAGCCACTGGTTAAATCTCCGGTTAGAATGCGTCTTGGGATGGCCGATTCAATGCGTACTTAGTTGTTTTAGGTTTATCGATTCTTCTAGGGGAGATATGATCCCTATAGTTAGCCCCTCAGTTCAACAATGTAATTGATAAAAGTGTTGAAGTAAAGGTGTCCAGGCGAAGAATCGATTTCCGTTTGGACTGTAGATATGTTGACGATGATCCGTCTATCCCTATGACCTTCATAATTGTAGTGTCGAGCCCAACTTATAAGGATTCATCGGACTCGGCGAGCTGACCGAGTATGCCTAACGGTGAGCCGGTACAAATAAATTTTGTGGCGAACTACTCCGAAGAAATTGTGAGGCGAGTTGCTCCATGGACATCTTGTGGCGAGCTGGTTTGAAGATGTGTAGCAGCGAGGTTGAGTTTTGCATCCATGAGGAGAGATAGGCGAGCTTATGCTTTGTCGACTTATTCTTGCAAAATGATTTTGGGCCATAGACTTGCAGAGCCCATATTCTCCTTATTCAAGTTGAACTCTTATCCACCTCGTGGACTATTAATCCCAAAAGTTTAGAGACAAGGCAGCAAAACGAGGTGGAAATAAAGATATTCGTGAAGCGAGGTGTCTTGCAAGAGGTGGCTTCTGTGCTCGTGTCACTGTTCGGTTGTGACTACGAGATGGACCTGAAGTTTTACAAACTCGGCGAGGCGGTTTCGAGACAAAAAGGAGCTCGTGTTTTTGCCGCGCGGTGACTACAATGAAGTGGGTGAGTCAACAAGGTTGATTCGTGTTGCGGCGAGCTTGTTTTGGTGATCGTCGAGAAACAGGAACTATTGGCAAGGTTAACGGGGGCTGCGAGCTTGTGATGGTGGATTGGGCTCGCAGACTTGGGATTGAATCAAGGAGGTTGATTAGGAGAGGATGAGCTCGCAGATTTTTAGAGACGTCGAACTTGCAGAGTTTGTTGGTCGGCGAGCTCGCGTGTTGAACTTAGAGAAGTAACGTCGAGGTGATTGCAAGGTTGATTTATTGTGTCGCTGTGAGGTGACGACGCGAATCCGCTACCAGATTGAGCTCGAATCGCTTGCTCTGAGGTCACGGCATTGATTAAAACAGGAGCGATCTTCGGCAAGCTAGATTTAGTGGCGCCATTAGCTTGACAAGCTACAGCGACAGACACGCAAGGTGGAGAAGTGGATCATCGAAGTGCGGCAAGGTGACCGAGTTGACTCACTGTGCAGTGAAACGAGTCAACTCACTGCAAGCTTACGTTGTTCATTTGGCAAAGAGAAGAGGCAGAGGTGAGGTGGATCTTGATTTTGCAAGGTAAAGAGGTCAAATCGTGAGATGAGGCAGTAAAGACGATTCATCAATGTGGCGAGCTATTCGTGCAACGATGAGCACGTGTGAAGGCAGTAAAGACGATTCAAGCTTTTGTTCACGAGGTTGCAGCGAGGTCGAAGTTTAGTTTGTGAACCACAAGGTTCATCTTGAATTCGCGAGGTGAGGTGAGTCTTGACGCCGAGGTTGATTTGAGGAGTTCACAAGGTACAGCTTCAATTCACCTCGTCTGCGGGGGAATTAAGCTATTGTTCTTCTGTAATTTTTGAGCCCGAATCCGAGGTCACCAAAGTGAAATTACTCGAAGGATTTTGGCGGTTCCTTGAGGTCGAGCCCTCTTCTTTTGGATGCGACGATGTCGATTCTTCACTGCAAAGCGAAGCTCAAGTCGCGATGAAGTAAAACTGTTAAACGAGGTCTGAATCGAGACCGAGTGGAGAAGATGACGAGGTGATTTAGTTCGATTCGCTGAATCGAACTCGTGTATTGAGATAAAACTCATCTTTAGTGAAGAAGCGAGGTTGTTTTAAGGAGATCGAGCTTGAGTCCTTGTTGCGTTGCGGCGATGAGCTCATGTAGCTTGAGAAATTATGACGAGTTTACTTCATTGATTCGGTTAGAGACGAGCTTGCGAACTGAATTTGGAGAATTGCAGGATGTCGAACCAAAGCCGTCAAGTCTGATTCCGGCGAGGTGATTTTGAGAGAGAGCCTGCGAGCAAGCGAGGTAATCCTTAGCTCGCGGTGTTGTTTGATTCCGAGCTCGTGAAGTCAGTTTGGAGAGATGACAAGTTTACGAGGCGGCTGTGTGGTTCAGGCGAGCTCGCATGGTGGACTTTATTTTTGTAGATTTGCCGCGGGGTCCTAAGGTAGGGTCAAGGCTGATTTAAAGATTTTTGACGAAGTCACGTGGTCGGAAGTGATGAAACGGTGAATATAACACGCGGAGAGGTCGAGTCGAATGCGGTTGAATATAACAAGCAACGAGCTTGGGCTTTCTCTTGTTGGTAGTGGAGTCAGCGAGTCAAGGCCACAGTCGTCTTCTCGTCTTTGTCTTAGCGATACGACGAGGTCAGGAATGAGTTCGAGTTGACTCTGAGGTGGATTCAAGAGAAAGGCGAGGTTTATTGGAGTATACCGCAAGATGAGTTATCAATCCAATGGCGTCACGAGGTGACTAATTTGACGATTTAAATGCGAGCTCAGGTTGCAGGAAGCGACGTGGTGAATTGGGTCTCAGAAGCAAAGTGGTTCTTCAAATCGTTTTTTTTTTTTGCGTGGTCCTTGATCTAATGCCATAGTAAAATCTTGATTTCATTGTTGAGTTCGACAAGCCTAGTGGCGAGGACTCATCTTTGTTTTCGACAAGCCCAGTGGCGAGGACCCGTCTTTGTTTTTTGACGAGCCAAGTGGTGAGGACTCGTCTTCTTTTTTTGATGAGCCATGTGGCGAGGACTCGTCTTCATTTTTCGACTAGCCCAGTGGCAAGGACTCGTCTTCATTTTTAAACGATCCTAGTGGTGACGATGTTTCGCTGAAGGTAACGACGAGCTGAGCAACGAGTTTTGTCACGGATAAGGGCGAGCTGCATGATGCCTTTTGATGTGTAAAGTTTTAAACCCAAATAATATCCGCAAGTGCACAGACAATCGCAGTAATATAAGGGGTATCGAATCCACATGGACTAAGGTTACACTATGAAATTATAGATTTTAATTTAAAGCTAAGATAAAATATGGTTTTTGTTGTAATGAAACAAAAACGAAACAGCAAATAAACGATGATAAATTCAATGAAAAACAAGCACTAGATCAAGGTCATTCGCTGGTGATTTCGAACTAAGGACTGAGCAACTATTCAGGATTCAAATTAAACGCGGTCTAGAACTCAAACATAAAAGTAATATTGCCCCACTGTCGTGATGTATCAATATCTTTGTCTAGCAACCTAAATGCTTAAACTGTCGTTTGGATTTAGTAATGATGCAGACAAGCATTAATGAATTGGTTCAATTTGTTCACAATCGATGGTAACAATCAACTGTCGTTGGTTACACACCGATTGCTCATCAACGGTTTATCTAGAGCACTGTCGTGAATAAGTTAAACTTGAAATCATAGACTAGGCGGCCACGCTAACCTAAGCATTACGATTCCCAATTAATGAAGACATATGATAATCTATCCTATTTGGCTCAGTCACTAATCAATCCTAAATCACCATTGAAATCCCCTAATCTAGCTATGAGACTACTCGACCATGGAGATTAAAAACGCAGCAATGAAATGAGAAGAATTCATAATGATAATAAAGAGATAAGGGTTTTAGAATTCTTCTCAATTAGATGTTGTGGAATGATCCTCCAAGTTTGCAAATCCAAAAGAACAATACAAAATAGTCTCAAAGCTTAGAGGAACAGAGAAAATCTCAAAAGAAACGTAAAAGGAACAGTTTCAGAATGTTTCAGATTGAATTTGTCAGAGGCGGCTCTGACTTATTTATACTAAAAATCAGGTTAAAATCGGATATGGGGACCGGACCGACCGGTCCGGTCATGGATCGGTCGATCTGGGCACTGGATCGGTCGATCTAGTGACAGATCGGTCGATCTGAATTCCAGAGACTTTGGATCTTCGAGTCTTCACACGGGATCGGTCGATCTGGTGATGGATCGGTCGATCTGGGCACTGGATCGGTCGATCTGGTGACAGATCGTTCGATCTGGATTCCAGAGACTTTGGCCTATCGTGCGAGCAGGTGCTCGCTCCAAACCGGGCAGGTGCTCGGTTTTGAAAAATGCAATCTTTTCTCCATATTCGTCCCTTTTGCTCCAATGACCCCCATTGACTCCAATCCATGCTTGAGAGCCTCCTAGAACCTGAAAAGACACAAAATAAACTAGAAAGAACCAAAAAGACTAAAGAAACAAAACGTAAAAGAGACCAAAATACTAATATATCAATTCCCCCGGACTTAGATCTTTGTTTGTCCTCAAACAAACTAAGAAATAAGTAAAGGAGAAAGGTTTGAAAACGCGGGAACTCTTTTATCCTTAGTGAACCGAATAACCTTCAATCTGCAGACCACATAATCCAAATTACGAATAGCAAAGCTTTACCAAAACAACATCAACACATTTCTCGACCAAGCCATTTCCCAAACACAAACTCAACGCATTCAAAGTATGCGTGAGGATGTCGCTAAAGGCACCTTATTAGGGAAGACGGCGCTAAGGGTTTAAGGCCATTTGGAGGTGGAGCTCAAGGTGTTTAGAGTGTTTAAGGGTTACCCGATGTTTCGTAGAGGATGCAGGATATCGCACAAAATTGCAAGAGAGAATGAGTACGTTGATATCCACATTCTCTAAACCACTCTTTCTTCTCCAAAACTCTCTAACGTTTCATTCGGCTAATCATCCACCTTGGGTATACTCGCTGTGTAGAGAGACACTTTTTCTATTATACAGATTCACAACTTTTCATCATCAATATTATTATTATTATTATTATTATTATTATTTTATTTTTTTTTTTTTTTTTTTTTTTTTTTTAAATGATGATGAAGAGGGACATACATTACAAGTATGTGTCTCTCAAACACGAATAAAATATGAGTTTTGTACGTACCCAAGTGGAGCTCATTATTGATGTCCCTTCCTTAGTTATTGATATATCATGGTTTTTACCCGTTTTTAACCATGATATAAGTCGGTTTTGTATAGTATGTGGGGGTCGAAACCAACACAATTAGAATTTGTAAGAGTTCGTGAGGGAATTCAGAGATTTCTATGGTAAGCTAGGGTTGCAAAGGATTTGAGAAAGAGATGTTGTTTATTGCCTTGAAAAATTGAGTACAAGTTTTTTGTGTAAAAGAATTCGGATCCCCTTCAGGGTTGATACAAAGAAGTATTTATAGCTATTCCTAAGGCGGCTGCATCTTCCCATCTTCTGCGGAGTCGGTCACATCATCATGGGCTTCGTGTCCGGACCGGGCTGTCGTCACGTTACTGGGCTCGAAGGCTTTTGGATAGACACTGCAATTGAGGAGTGAAGTGAGCGATCGGCCCATGGCGAGCCGACAGTCGGGTCGCGACCGAGGGCTCGGTCGGTCCGGAGTGCTCGGTCGGTCCGGAGTGCTCGGTCGGTCCGGAGCGCTCGGTCGGTCCGGAGTGCTCGATCGGTCCGGAGTGCTCGGTCGGTCCGGAGCGCTCGGTCGGTCCGGAGTGCTCGGTCGGTCCGGAGCGCTTGGTCGATCCGGAGTGCTCGGTCGGTCCGGAGTGCTCGGTCGGCCCCGAGTGCTCGGTCGGCCTCGCCTAGACCCGGTCCTTCCCCGCTTCGCTTAAGTTCCCATTTCCATGTGCTCCGCTCCGCAGGAAGATTTGGGTTCCGCTAGGCATCCTTTGTTCAGGATCTGGAGGGCCACTTCCTCAATTGGTTTGCCTTTAGATGTTAATGCTGAGGGGGTGAAAACCGACCCCAACAGTTAGCCCCCCAGCTCGGTAATATTAGAGCCAATAATGGTGCCGAGTTAAAAGATGTGTTGAATATCAGCGTTAACTTTTGAAGTCAAAGCACTTGTCTATCTACAGTAGTAGAGAGTGACTTTTTCGCAAGAGGTTTTAAGACTCTGTAAACGTTATGAAGATTTTAAGACTTCGCGCTTCCTTCGCTGAAGCTACTGCGTTTTCTGTAAAAAGATTTTTTTTTTTTTACTCGAAGATTTTAAGACTTCGTTTTTTCCTATGGAGATTTTAAGACTCCGTGACGCGATTGCTAACGTCAATAACGTTTCCGGGTAATAGCCATGCGATGAGAATTTCCTTTGAAGCTTGTTTAAGAATAGATCTTGTTCTTGATGGAAAAGTACCAAAATTCACTTTTTGATCCTTTCTTTGGGTTATCGTAGATCTTTGATAGCGTTATGGATAAAACGAAACCCGGTTCAGTCGAACGCGGTGGATTGGCGGTGTTGTTGTGTCAAGACGACGATGCCGCCGTGGCTCCGACTCGGACCGATCCCCTGGCCACAGTTTTGAACGGAACCGACTCCTCGGTCATGATTTCGTGCGAGTCCAAAACTGTGGTCGTGACCGATCGTGTGATCGTACCACTGTCCGATCGCGTGGTCGTACGTTCGACCGAGTGCGTGGTCGCGCCTCCAATCGATCGCTTGGTCGCACGTTCAACCGAGTGCGTGGTCGCGGTTTCGAGTGGAGGCGAGCGCATGGTCGCGGTCTTGGATGGGGCGACCGCATGGTCGCGGTGTCGGATGGGAGCGACCGCATGGTCGCGGTCTCGGATGGGGCGACCGCATGGTCGCGGTGTCGGATGGGAGCGACCGCATGGTCGCGGTCTCGGATGGGGCGACCGCATTGTCGCGGTGTCGGATGGGAGCGACCGCATGTTTGCGTTGCCAATCCTAACCGACCTCGTGGTCACATCATCACACCAAGCCGACTCCGTTTGTCGCATCCTCAAGCCGCACCGTGGGCATGGTCCTGTCATTGTCCTTGCCGGTGGTTGCGAAAGCGTGTCACGAGAACATTAGCACTGGGATCCTGCTCCGTAGTAAGCTCACGGTTCCACGGCCTTGTCTTATCGGACTCGATGAAGGTAATGAGGACGTTTTTGTTGACTTAACAGAGATTGAGGAGGAGTGGAGGCCTAGTGGTGACGAGGATTTGATGATTTTGTCTCTAGCGTGAGGTAAGCCTTAGAGATCTTAGAGGATGTAGTTGATGAAGACGAGGAGGCCGATGAGTGACCACTCCTCTCCGTTCGTGACTTAGTTGCTTTAGATGTTGTTCCTATACTTAGGAATTCTTTGGACTGTTATGCGTTTTTGTCAGTTGCTCATGAATGAGGCTTCGTTTGCTCATGAATGACGCTTTGTTCGCTCATGAATGAGGCTTTGTTTGCTCATGAATGAGGCTTTGTATGCTCATGAATGAGGCTTTGGATGCTCATGAGTGAGGCTCTATTTAAGGCTGTGAAAACGCAAATCCGTTCAAGCTCTTTATTTGCCAACGTTGCTGTTGGGCTCTGTGTGTTGGTGCTGCTCTTCTAGACACGTCTGTCCGAGAGCAAGTTCACCCTATGACCAGAGTGCATCCTGGGTTTCTGAATGACACGTTCAGGGTATAGGCCAAACGGAGGTCATTATCAGCTGCATTACCAACGACGTTTGTTGGGTTTCAGAGTGTTCAGGTGGGTACATCCGCCCCAGTACTGAACACTGATATTTATATAGCGCGCTGAATCCGTTGTGGATGTCATTGTGTTCGTATTCCCGCAGCACCGCTGTGGCTAGCAGCAATGAACACGGAACGACTCTGATTGAAGCGTTGAGAAGCTCATGAATGATGAAGTTGTTCTCATGCTGAGGCTGTTGCGGAAGAGCGGAGTACGGGTACCCCACTCCCCCCCACACCCCTTTGAGACGAAGGAGGATGCTGACTTCGTCTAAAGGCTGGTGGTGAAAACACTCAATCCCCCCCCATAAGGCGGAGGAGATCATGGAGCTCATCCGGAGACAAGGCATATAATCCCCCCCTTTTTGATGGAAGGGGGCAACTGAACCTATCCGAAGAGAGGCTGCCTACGTACCCTTTGCAGGGATCAAGTCGCCTCGTAGTTCATTGGAAGAGCGTCTAAGAGGGTGGTGGCGTCGCAGCGGACTGGGTGGGATCGACCACTGGCTTGGTTTTCCCGCCCCTCCTAGCGCGAACTTCTTCTTCGCTTCGAGCGAAGTCTGCAGCGCGGTGGAGAGCGTCCTGGATGGTCGCGGGTGGATTGACAGTCAATTCCTGCCAGAATGGAGAAGGGCATCGAAGCGCTCCTCTCAAGGCCTCCAACGCGGACGTGTTCGTAATACCGTCTACCTTTGACAGCGTGTGCTTGAATCTTGTCACGAATGATCGCAGGCTTTCATTCTCACCTTGCTTGTTCGTCCACAGCTCCGCATCATAAATCTTTCCTTCAGCGAAGATGTTGTAATGCTGCACAAACATCTCTGAGAATTGATGGAAGGTGTGGATTGAATTCTTCTCCAGCTTGTAGAACCACTGGAGGGCAGGCCCTTTTAGGCTCTCTACGAACAGTTTGCAGTAGCCGATATCCTTCTCGGCTTCTGTGAAGTTTGTCCTTCCTAAGGCGACTTCGAATTCCATCAGATGGATAGCAGGGTCAGTGGTTCCTTCATAGATTGGAAGCTTGATTTTTCTGGGGTCGGAGATTGGAGTTCTCGCGACCCTCTCAGCGAAGGGTGTGTTCCGTGCTTTCTCTAGCACAGAGGCGATCCCAGGAGCCTTCGCCGTGCTCCGGTACATATGTAGTTGGGTTGCCTTTAGGTCAGAGGCGACCTGGTCTAACTGGGCTTTTAGCGCAGCGACCTCTCCATCTTGGAAGCCTTGCGGAGCCCTGCGCTCTTGTTCCCTCCTGTAGAGCTCTGCTATGATCGCATCCCCTTCTTCTGCGGCCGTAGCATGATCAACTTCTAGGTCGTCATGGGCACGTCTTCGAGGAGGAGGCAGATCCTCATCTGATTCTCCGATCATGCGCTCGGGAGTTAGATCGGATTCCCAACGAGGCGGTGGTGGAGGCAAATCCTTTGGGTCTGTGCGAGCAGCCCTAGGTGGTAGCTCCTCGTGTCGAACCCTCCGATTGGTTCGAGGCGTGGCGAAGCTGAGGCGTGTCGGACAGACACGGGACCTCTTGCGCTTTCTTCTCTTGAGCGATTGCAGCTCGCTCGCTGTATCTTCAGTTTTCTTCATCAGAGTCTCAAGCATCTGCTTGATCTCCGCGAGATCCGCTGGGTGATTAGCGGCGCGAGGCGCGGTGTTCTCCACGGAGTTGTTTCTTTCCTCGTCGTGCTGGTGAGACGAAGATCCTTCGTTGCTCATGGTGTTGCTTGACATCGTGATCGTGTGATGAAAACCCTAACTCTTGAGTGTCAGAAATCTGCAGTCTGTCCCCTTAGTCGGCGCCAAATTGTGGGGGTCGAAACCAACACAATTAGAATTTGTAAGAGTTCGTGAGGGAATTCAGAGATTTCTATGGTAAGTTAGGGTTGCAAAGGATTTGAGAAAGAGATGTTGTTTATTGCCTTGAAAAATTGAGTACAAGTTTTTTGTGTAAAAGAATTCGGATCCCCTTCAGGGTTGATACAAAGAAGTATTTATAGCTATTCCTAAGGCGGCTGCATCTTCCCATCTTCTGCGGAGTCGGTCACATCATCATGGGCTTCGTGTCCGGATCGGGCTGTCGTCACGTTACTGGGCTCGAAGGCTTTTGGATAGACACTGCAATTGAGGAGTGAAGTGAGCGATCGGCCCATGGCGAGCCGACAGTCGGGTCGCGACCGAGGGCTCGGTCGGTCCGGAGTGCTCGGTCGGTCCGGAGTGGTCGGTCGGTCCGGAGCGCTCGGTCGGTCCGGAGTGCTCGATCGGTCCGGAGTGCTCGGTCGGTCCGGAGCGCTCGGTCGGTCCGGAGTGCTCGGTCGGTCCGGAGCGCTTGGTCGATCCGGAGTGCTCGGTCGGTCCGGAGTGCTCGGTCGGCCCCGAGTGCTCGGTCGGCCTCGCCTAGACCCGGTCCTTCCCCGCTTCGCTTAAGTTCCCATTTCCATGTGCTCCGCTCCGCAGGAAGATTTGGGTTCCGCTAGGCATCCTTTGTTCAGGATCTGGAGGGCCACTTCCTCAATTGGTTTGCCTTTAGATGTTAATGCTGAGGGGGTGAAAACCGACCCCAACATAGTATATTTTGTATTTGTGTGTCTTTTGTAGTGTTTTGCAGGAAAATAGTCGTTTGTGCTGAAACCATCCGAAGTGCTTCAAAGATCGACTTAGAAGAACGGTTTCCATTTGGATTTAGCTTCAGAGGTCTTCAAGAAATTTGTAGGTATTTGAGATAGCTTTCCAATGGAAGTGGTTTGAGGTCATTCCGATCGGTGGTTCAGGAGATATGGCCGTTTTACCGGAGGGGTTTTTCTAGAGAGTTTCCCGTCGATCGACAGGGATTTGTGTCGATCGACAGGAAGCCTGAAGAAGCCAGAAAACGCGTTTTCAGATATTTCCACAGACGCCTTCGCGTCGATCGACAGGACTTTAATTTCGATCGACGGCGGACCTGCAGGCCTAATTTTGGGCACTTCTATAAATAGTTTAACTTTGTTTTCTTTGTAATCTATCTAGAAAAATATCTAAAACTAGATCTATTCTCGTTTTGAGACTTAGAGAGAGAGAGATTGGAGATCTTCAAGGGAGATCATATGTTCATCCATAAACCCTTTGTATCTTTTAACTCTAACTCTTTTATGCAATTATATTCAGTTATCAGACTGTACACCTAATTTCTGAGTAAAATTACTTGTTAGGTTTTAGGGATTTCTTGAGTTTTGATGAGAAATTGTTAAGGATTGCATATTGATTGAGGTTTATCCGTTAGTTCTTCATTTAGACTGTTTTCATTGCTTGATTCTAGCTTGACAACCTAGACTCTCGATCTTAGGATTCTAGCTTGACAACCTAGATTCTTAATCTTAGGCTTGTTGATTAGCCACGACAGTGGGATTAATAACCTGAACTTGTTTAAATGGGCAAAGTTACTTATTCGCAAAGACATTTGGTTTAGTGACTTTGTGAACATATCGAACTCGTGCTAAATGCTTCTTTAGATTCGATGAATTCGCAAAGAAATTTGGGATTTGAGGATTTGAAAGATAGATAGCTTTCGTAACGACAGTTAGCTGGCTATACTTCCGTGTTTGAGTTCTAGAACGGCGTATAACAAAACCCTCGACAATTGTGTTATCTTAGATTTCGATTTAAGGAATTTCCATAGCTTAATCTTTGTCTCTTCGAGAACAATGTAAATTAAAACCATCCTCATCACATGTTACATAGTTCCATCTTTTATTTACATGTAAAAAGCATCGCTCTAGCTTAAGAATGGATCATTGGAATCCTAGTGTATCAATCAAACCTCTATGTGGATTCGATAACCCTTTGTGCTACAACGTACATAGGGGTTTTTGATGGCCCCGGCCATGTGTAAAAAGGCTGACATCAGTTATCAAATCATCTTCCAAAACTGAGCAGGTGCTCAATCACTTCGGAGCAGGTGCTCGTTCTTCTAAAAGACTGGTTTAGATGCAGTGTCGACTCGATTCTCTCCGGCCCTTTTGCGCATATGCTGCACATGTGACAATGAAGTAACAAGAATGCAATGAGTTTGAAAAGAGGTAATGGTTAAGGAGGGTACTAGCTAAAAATGAGCTAGCTATTTAGGAAAAACAAGACTGGTAAAAAGAATAAGGAGTCCTGAATATGGTTCATTTCCCTAATCTAGTGCCAGTAACGAGAGGAAATTTTGGTCAATCTGAAACCTGGAAGATAGTGCATAGAAGTGTCCCAGCTGTTCCTTCTACCCATGCTATGTAAGAATGGTCACTAGAGAGAAGGTTAATCATAGATGGTTCAAATATCTTCATAAGATAAAGTCCTAATTCCCTAAAAAGTTTTGACTCAATAAAAATTCAAATAAAACAGATAACAAATGCTCCCGCAGACTTAAATCACACCGTCTCCGGTGTGAAAAAGTTCAAAAGATTGGCGACTCAAAGGAAATACGGATAATACAATGATGATAGAAGGGATAGAAAAGATATCACCTAGTAGAAGCTTCAGCGTCGTCGTCGAGCAGGTGCTCGATGCCTTGCGAGCAGGTGCTCGACTAGGAGGCTAGGCTGGGGACCGACCGGTCCCAATACTGGACCGACCGGTCCCATTTCCAGGGACTCCTTCTGGTCTTTTGAAATCGGCGGATCGACCGGTCAGTCCTGCGGACCGACCGGTCTGGGCTTCTGGGCGGTACTTTTCAAGCAACTAAAGCAACAAAGTCATGTGATGATAACATGACCGGTCCTGAGGTTTTCGGGGCCCCAAACAAAATATCTATAAAATAATCATTTTCATATATGATATTATATATATCAAATAATTATGCAACAAATAATATCCTTCAGTAGAAACACATGAACAATTGAAATATCTGTGTTGTTAATATTAAAAGTATAATATCATCAAACCCAGTTGAATCTGGTCGAACCACGTTGACCCACAACCCAAATGTTTCTCCGGTTCAGTTTCCGGTCTGGTTTTAAAAACATTGGTTTTCAGTAAATGCAAGGTCAACTGTAAGAGACTCAAGTCATGATTTTCTACTTGATTATCTACGTGTTTTCTTATTATGATTTTATTAGACAACGTGATAATCGAAGTTGTAAACATAGTGATTTAGATATGAGATTTGGTTTGTTATACCTTCCAAGTCAATACTCTTAAAAATTACTAATTTGTGTTTGTTGGGGTTTAAGGCTTCAACATAACTTGCAACTCAAGTCTCCTATTATGGAGAAAGAAGAGCAAAAGGAAAAATTCTAGTTTTATTAGGAAAAGGAAAGTGTGTCCATTATCTTGTAGAATTAGAAAAGGAAATAGCAATGTGTGCACTATAAATATCGTTGATTGGGTTGTGATCAAGATAAAAAGAGAATTTGGGTGTTTAGTTTTTGTGTTAGTTTTCTAAACATAATAAGAAGTGTTGTTCTTATAAACCAAGTTCTTAAAAACTCTTTACTGTTGATCTCTGAATGGGAAAAAAACAAAAGATCCAGTATCTCCCGTCATTCAGAAAATGGATCTCTTTCGCATTCCTTTTTACCCTAATCGCAACCGTGTTATCTTCCTCTGGTGTCTCAAAGTAAATATGCAAATCCATCGATTATAACAAACATGGAGGAATTAAATACGAAAAACATTTTCTAATTGAGTTACTATAACGTTTACCTCATATAATCATATATACAACATATATAAGAAGCTTACATAAGCATGTGTAAAACTATGCCCATTTTATACGCTTACCATCATTCTCCCGTAACCGATTGTATTTTCTTGGATATTGTCCTCTATGTTTTTTTTTTGATCGGAACATACTTTTATATTAGATTAAACTTGGTTCGGTTTGACCCGGTACAATTGTTAAACCAGCTTTTGCCAAACAGTCGGCATCTGGGTTTTGACATCGAGGAATGTGAACAAACTCTAAGATTTGCAATTCGATAGAAATTCCGATGATATCTTGAACGATTCCATAGATCTCCAGATGAAAGGAGTTAGAATTAATTAGCTTGATAAAGGTTTGAGAAGCGGAGAGCACCTTGAAGCCATGGAGATTGTGGACGGCTGCCATTAACGCCGATATTACCGTAGTTCAGTACGGGATCCTTGGAGGATTGTCCTCTTATGCAAATCTGTGTCTTTTCACCTTTTAAACGGGCATCTAATAAAGGGAATAAGAATTCATAAACCAAGAGATTATTTTTCAGAAAATAAAGATATAAAAAACTTTGGTTTGTTGATTATCCATATTAGGCCTGGGACTTCGGTTAATCGGCTCGGTTTTGGTTCGGTTTTTTGGTTTTTCGGTTTTTTCGGTTTTTAAAAAATCCACTGAATATAACCGAAGTTTTCGGATTGGTAAATTTTCGGTTTTTCAGTTAATTTCGGTTATTTTCGATTAATTTCGGTTAATTTGGTTCGGTTATTTCGGTTAATTTGGTCTAAATTGGTTAAATTTGGTTACTTTTGGTCTAAATTGGTTAAAATTGGTTCTAAAAATTAAAAAAAAATTAATAAATTAAAAAACTTCGGTTAACCGATCGGTTATCGGGTTCAGTTCGGTTAACCGAAATTTTAAAAAATCATACCGATCGGTTATGAACAGTGAATCAGTTCGGTTTCGATTCGGTTAACTTTGGTTCGGTTTCGGTTCGGCGGGTTCGGTTCGGTTTTTCTCCCAGGCCTAATCCATATATTCCACATCTCCCCCATTTTGTTTTCTGAATTCAATTTGATAGATTACTCTCCAAAATTTCTTCGTTATTTTCGCATGAATTCAGTCTGTCTAGAAACATTTATATAAGAGAACTTTTTGTAAAACCAAACAAATATAACATACATGTATTCGATACTCGATGTAAACATATATAACATACACATATTCGATACTCCAAATATAACATACATGTTCAAGAAACCCTAGGTTCTTGGTACTTGGAATTCCGAAACTCTATACAGTAAATTCCGATACTCGATACTCGGAATTCCGTTTGTGAATCGGAGCGTCACTACAATTTTGATCTTCGGCGCCGGTAGTGGCTGCGTTCGCGCTTCTATTCGGAGCTTCAACAAAAAATTTAAGCTACAACCAAAAATCTTAACCGAGATAAGAAACGTATATGTGTAAGAAACAAAAGTAAATTAAAGTATACAAATTGGTTGTGGTTCTTCTTCCACATGTCTAGCATTTACCCACAGTCGGCACCTAGAAAACCAAAACATCACAAATGCAAAACATTTTTATTATTATATGTAAAAAAGAATGTTAGCTTCAAAGAAGGAAAATTTTAGTGGAAACATAAAGAGATAAAACAATCATATTGATACAGCAACTATCCATCCTCTTCTACAAGACAACGTCAAAAAAAAAAAAAAAAACAAACAACAAGAACAAACGCCAAAAACGATCATAACTCAACGAAACTGTTCAAGCCTAGAAAAACAAAAAGAGAGTTAAGAATTAGGTCATGGATTAAGAATAAAAAGTTACAATAAATTGGTGAACATGCATATAAGAAAGAATAACAACATAAATCACGGTTGTTTCCAACCATTTCTCACATAATATGAAAATAAGTAAAACTAAAATCAGACACAACATGAAAATAAGTAATAACCACCAAAACAAACAAAAAACCATGAGAATTAGAAAATGTGGATATGAATTATTCAGATATTAATAAAAAAAACTAACAAATACACCAGTTCTTTTAAAAGATAAACTAAAAACTTCAATTCAAATATATTTAAACAATTTATTATAAACCCCGCGTGTAACACGGGGCAACACCTAGTTAATCACATAAAGAAGTAACGTATTAAAACCATGAGAAAGAATAAGGGTACAATTCGATATATAACAAAGAAATTTCGATGAAAAGATATAGAGATTTTTTTGTCTTCAAAAAAGATACAAAGATAGATTAGATAATTAATTTATAATTTCTATTCAAAAAAATGGTATGAGAGCAAGACTTAAGTTACCATGAAGAAAAGAAGAAGAAGAGAAACAAAACCGAATCAACTTCAAAAATAAAACATTAATATAAAATAACCAAACACCAACCAAATCGGGGAAAAAAATAATACCTCGTTACCAATGATAAAATCTGCAAAACATAGAAAAATAAGAAAAACTACGATCATACCAAATTTTAGTTAATTGTATGCAGTATTATTCATGCATCAACCTAACATAATTGATGACTGCGGTATTTCCTCTAAATTGTGAACTCAATACATACGAATCTGCAAAATAAAACAAAAAACAACAAAAGAAACCATTAGCTCACGACGATGCAACATGCACATAAGCTTCTTTAAAAAAAACAAATACATAAAAAACACTACGATTGATAAAAACGTAAACAAATTCATACAACCGATCTATTGTAGGACAACATCTACGAATACAATGAAAAGAATCATAATTAGAATAAAGCACAAGCAATAGAAATTACGAAACCAAACAGAAACGATAAAGCATACAAATATGAACACAAGAACAAAACAAATAACATCAAAATAAGCACCTAAATATGGAGATGGTTTCGGATACAGAGCAAAACAGAAACGATCATCTATATATATATATACACATACACACACGGCATATATCTAGGGTTTTTAAAATAAGAGATAATAAGAAGTCGGCCAAATAGACGATATTATTTCTGTGGAAAAAAGGAAACGATAAACACAATAACTAACGATATGTAAATATTCTATGGAAAATGGAAAAGATAAACACAATAACTAACGATATGTAAACAAATAATATAAGATGCACCTCAGAAACGTAATATTTACTTATTCTTAGAGGATATATATAACAGTTAAGATCCGATAAAATCAAACATCGAATATAAGAAGTGCATATTTCCTAATCAGATTATACCACCGAAAATTTAATGTTCAATTAAAAATGTAATTAGCTGAGAATGATTGTAAGCACGCCACGTAGGATAACTCACTTCTCTAATATATGTATGATTGTCCCTCGGTGATCAAGTTTTGTCTACGAAAGGAGTTTTCTACAAATCGAATGGTCCATACGAAAATGAAGAATAGTAGAGAGATAAAGTAAAATTATTGAAAAGAGTTGAGAAAGAAGAAATGAGAGTAACAGGAGATCATGTCGAAGGAAAGAGTCATATCATATAATGCCATGCAGAAACCTTGGTAGTAGTACCTGTCAACAAAACACAAAGGACATGCAATGAGATAATACACTTGTCACCGACCAAACAAGATTTGATTTTGTCACCGACCAAAACCGATTAAATCACTACCTTTAGTCAGTAGGGAAATAGCATTTGAATTCCGGTTCCTCCTTGAAGTGACGAGAGACGATTTGGTGCATTTCCACCAGCAAATTCGGAAACCTACTAGTGAAATACCTTAACATTGATTCCTGGCTGTCTCCAAAAAGATTCTGAAACATCAAATATGGTATTATGCACTTTCATACGGAATAATGAGTAAAGAATATGTGTAAAAGAAACTAACCTTGAGAGTGGTATTTTCTTGGACGGACTTGTAATGTTCGAGTTGGTTTCTTATGCACCTAATGAGGTCGAACAAACTTTTAGAATTGTAATGCACGAGCTTACATAGTTCGTCTTTAAGAGCCTCATCTATTGCAGCCAACCAGTTTGCTTTCATAACTTTGTGTCCACTCTTATTTACTTGATACACAAACTGTTGATTATAACGAGCACTCATAAAGCGTTCACTAGCTACTTGAATAAAGCTGATTTTCTTGACAAGTGGCCAGAAGAAGGGATGTGCCAATGCTTCAATTGCGGTACAACTGCAAATACACTAAGTAATTGGTTAGATTCCTAAAAAAAAGTTTAAATAAATAATTACAAGAAATAACACATTACCAACGTCCATGGGGTTTGGTCAAATTTTGAACAAGCTCATAAGCGTCATGGGACTTTTTAAGTATCTTCTTTGCCCCTTTGTTTATCTTCTGTGATCTTTCTACGCATCTACGCACATCAACATTATTGTGCAGAGAGTTACCATGAGCTAGCGAGAACCCTAAAACACGACCCAGAGCAACCAGATCATCTACCATTCTGTTCTTCAGTTGTAGATTCTCAAGCGCCATACCCATTGCCGATCCGAAACCGGTGATCTTTGCCTTAAAGTCTTGTCCCTTCGAGACTATACAAATATTGTCAACGTTGATCTTTGCATGAATTATACATGACTTATGTAGATCTGCACACCACCTATGACATCCTTAAGTATATCCGTAAGCAGAACTGAAGGACCATCATCTTCAAGCCAAAGGGAATTATTCTTTTCAAACTTCACCAGAAATTCCTTACAAAGACAATCTTCTTTGCTTCCTTGTCTTGAACAAAATCGTACTAATTCCCCCAACGTACATTGCCACGGCTGGAAAAACAGGTAGATATATTTGTCGTCGACTTCCATTCCATAACAGATCAGAATACGGTCAGAAACATTTTCAGCCATATAGTTGAGCTTCATCTCCTTTTCAACGTTCTGAAGCGCGGATGTTGTGATAGGTATTCTTTTGGCAGCGACATTGCGAGCATCACGCGTAGCTCTGAACACATCGCAGCCATCTATCCTCATGACCGGACTTTCGCCGAAGAAACTCACAGCCCTTCTCGAAAGGTTCTTACTCTCCTCACAAGTCTCTGTTGTCAGTAAATTATCAAAACGTCTTTCCACCTACATAAACAAATTTCCGATTTTACCACCCACAAAAATATACAATCAAACAGATTCAAGACAATTATATGGCAAAGCTAAAATAGATCTTACAGCTTTCTGAGTGTCCTCAGACTTGGAAACTTTCCGTTTTTTAGATTTCTCAACATTTCCCCCCTTCGATTTCCTCTTTTTTGGCCTGGGATCGGGATTGACACTTGATGTCTCGACCTCATTATCAACATGATCATCTGATCTAAGAGCTGTCTTAGTGATGTAGTTCTCACGACCGTTGGCCCTTGGTTTCTTCCTGGGCCTTTCTTCTTCTTCGTCTTCCTTGAACGAATAGGCCACATCCTTAACAGATTTGGAGCACTTAGTCAAAATCTCAGGAGTCTGATCTTTGACAATGACGGTATCAGCCAGTAAAAGTGAGAACTTCGTGTTCTTGCTGCGGCTTTCCGACTCACATTCCATGTTCTGGAAACCAAGAGACACATTAAAGACCATCTGTGGTCTCAACACTTTATCATTCTTTGCATTGATATTTAACCCCGACTCTCGGAATTCAAGACCGATACCAGTCCCAGCAGATTTAGTTAGCTTGTCAACCAACTCAGGGGCTTCTTTTTCAACCACGGAAAGGGCAGCTTGATAGACAGTGCTTATCTTTCTTCCTGACCTCAAAGCATTAATAGCAGCCTCATGTGCCTTGAGAAGAACCTCATAAGCTTTGCTCTGTAGAGAATTTGCATCTATTAGGTATGTCCTGGCAACGTTAGAGCAATAGCAATTATACCGTGCACCAACAGCACAGATAATGATGCTTGCTGGATCGTAAGTGAGCAGTTCATCATTGCTTGCAGCACTAGGTTTGAGATCAAACTTGCCTCCACTCTGGAAGATCGGAGGGTAGCATATATCAACGTTTTCTGCCCTCAGCTTCACATTGGCTTTTGTTGGCTCCAGTATAGCTTTCTCAGTGACATCCATCAAGGCAGAGTGCGTGACATCTTTTTCCTCATCAATGACATTCTCAAGTTTTGGAACAACAACATTTTTCATCACGCTGTAGGCTAGATACGCAGCTTTTTTCACATTGACGATCTCAGTAGCATCTTTACCAGCAAAGAGATCAGACAGCCCACCAGTTATATCTACAAACTGGAAGTTTGCATTCTTTAGCCTCTCAGACCATGTCTCCAGAAGCTTACCTTCAGGGACTTCACGAACAATGTGTCCTACAACTTGGGAATCATTCCCATCACCCCGGATGGCACGAAATATGGCATCCATCAGCCCTGTCCCATCATCACCCTTAGGCTTTACATGCATAATAACTTCAACCTTCAACTCAGCAAGTGCAGCGTTTCTCACAACTTCAAGTAGAGTTGCCTTGTTCCTGCTACACAAGAAATGGATCTGGTTTGAAGTAAAAACCATTATCGTATCTGGAAACTCGTACCCAAGAAGCCAGATATTCATAGCTGACGATTTCAGATAGCGCAGATCATCAGAAGCGGGAGGGGTAGCTACAGCAAGAACGTTTGCAGATCCCCCTAGGTCTGCACTGTGCTCACGCCAGTGTGCATACAAGGCTTTTGCACGTGAGATAAAATTTGGGACATCAATGGCGTAGTTATTCCCAGCTCTTGGAGGCGCTCCACCAGGAGCACGCGCATTACCGTTCCCTGCCATCTAAAGAGTCCAGCAGCAACTTATCTGTGAAACAAGTGTAACATATAATCAGAAACAAGAGAGAAATCACAAAACGAAATAAAACAATTATTAAATTTTCTTATAAGCAGAAGCACAAACTAAATCAACAAAACCTAATCTCGTGAATACCACCAAAAAAAAAAACTTTATCATATATCTAAATATTTTGGTTAACAAATGTGAATGTGAGAATTAATATCGCAAAATTAGACTCTAGCAACATAATCGTCACGATAAGATACGTTTAATCCATAAATATAAACTTCACAAACAATGGTAGTGTTTATTTCGTAAGACTACTAAACGAATCCGGTTTCATAGCTTGAAACTAGGTCTAGCCGCAAATTCACTGTGTGTTCCACAAATTTCAACAGCCAGAAAAGAAAAAAAAATTAGGGTTAAGAAAAACCCACATCGAATTGAAACAAAGAAATCAGAGATGCGAACGGAAGCACGCCGAAACCCTAGAAATGGAAGAACGAAGAAACAAAAAAATCAATTGCTGCTGCGAAATCAAAACGGATCGAGTTAGAAACTCGATTGAATATGAAGAAACGAATCGAAGAACACGGAAAAGAGATTTAAACAAGTTGAATCGAAGATTAAAAACAGTGTGAAATCGAAAATGGGAAGAACAGAAAAAGCAGAAAAGTAGTTTACCGAGAGCGTTGATAAACGGAGGACGAGAACGTGGCAAGCTTTACACGGCGGCGGATCCACCACGAAACGAAAGAAGAAGAAAAATCTCCGACGAGCCTCTCGTGAGAGAGAATGGGACTAAAGAATGGCTCTTTCTCTTCTGCGAGGCAATTCTGAAAAGGGAACGTAATTTTATTTTGAGATGGTGGGCCCCGTATTGGGCTTTTAATGTAAACACCGAAATTACGAGCGGCCCATTCTGGATTAAATATGTCAGGACCATTTAACAACTATTGAAAGCCCATTAAATATATTGTTAATTAAACCATTCTTTGTTTATATTTTATACGTAACCTGTTAACTAAACCTGAATCAGATCTTAATTGAAAACTAAACCGAACCAGATAGAAACAAACATCAAACTGAAGTATACATGGTTTTATTTTGGTTTCAAATTTACAAAAACCAAAAAAAAAAGAGACAAAAACAGCCTAAATCATTTTATTAACTGGATTACCCACTTATATCCACAATAACTATTTAAAATCCTCTAAATTTGATGAAAAAAGACTATAAAACCTAAGGTCAAGTTAGTTGTAATATGAATTCTAATTGTCAAAATGTGTTGGTTTGGTAGAGTTGATATCCCTTTAATAAGTAAAATAGTTTAGGTGTTTTAATTCTATTGGCTTTCTCTAAAAAAAAAATGTAATGGTGACATGTCTTGAAGAAAAGATGATATGGCATAAAATCATATCAAATTTAAAATTTTTTATTTTTGAGAAAATGTAAAATACCTATTAAATTTCTCCATCGTATCAAAATTGTGAAAATATTCTATTAATTCAAAGATTTTGTTAAGATTTGTGAAGGTAAATTTTGGAGAAAACTTCTTTTTTTTTTTATTAGTTTTACCGGATTTTTTTCCCTTATAATTTTCTTTTGGAAAATAGATTAATTTAAACTAATTAGTAGCACAAATAAGGATACATTATGCAAATTTTCCTCCTAAACAAAGAGAATAACTTTGTTTGAACTTTACTTTTAGATAAAAAATAATAATTCTTAAAGATTTTATTTTGAAAACCCTAGAGAGATGTTGATGAATCACACTAGCTAATATAAAGAACAAAATTGTCGATTCTCAAACACATCTCAAATCATCTGACTGTAAATTTTTTAAAAAACTCATAATTCTAAACAATATTTCTCTCATTTTTCAGAAAAAAATGGGGATGTCTAACAAGAAGATTCCACCTGTTCAAGTTCATAGACAACTAATTAGGTTAGTAAGTTCATTGGCTCTTTAGTCATTTTTCAATTTCAGGATAAGTTTGTTTATGAGCTTTATTTTTGTTGATTTTATATAAAAAAGTTCGAGCAATCCAGTTTTGACAGTATATCAAATTTGGTATTTGAAAATAAGACATAATTTAGGTTGTATAATCTTAAATGGTTTGTGGTTAGGAAGCCAATAAATCAAACGACCCATTGGATGTAATAATAATTATACGTGGAAGAGACATAATGACGTACTGAAGCCATTTTGAAGAGATTGATCGAATGATAACAATGACATGTTTTATTTAAGCCATTTATTTGACTATCAGGATGAGAATGCATTTTTTTTTCTTCATGAAATGAATGAGCTGGAAGATAAAAATATTATAAAACATTTTCTAATCCTTTTTCAATATTATAATTAATGTTAGTAATTTTATAACTTATCGGTGAGTAAATAATTTATATATATTTTATATTTTCAGGTTTTTGTAAACAAAGTGGATATTCTTTTTTTTAACAAACTAAGAGTATATTTAGTATGTATTGTCCATGGATATCCATCACATATCTTTCTGAATCTAATAAGGTTTTGTTATTATCTAATCGTTTATACAAAACTACTCTGAGTTAACATATTTAATCAGCATAAAATGTCGTAGTAGCTTCTTTTTTTTTGTGCGTGGGTGTGTGTGTGGCTTTTTCTTGATTTATGTTTATCATCAATTTTTTTTATTTTTTTGTTATGGGTTGGTTTACTTTTGAAGTTACATATAGTTCATCCTATTTATTAGCGGGAGATATGCTACTTTGGAAAATCTTATGAATAGTAAATCCATACTACGACAATACCATGTTTGATTTATTTTATATGTATTGTTTGAAGTAAAAAAATTTAGAGATGAAAAAGACAAGAAGATGAAAAAGCTAAAGAAGAATAAGAAGAGTATGAAGACAAAGACAAAGAAATACTTGAAAAATAATAAGAAAATAAATAATTAGACAAAATATAGAAGATCAAGAAAACAAAGAAAAGAGGAGAAAGAGGAAAAAAACAGAGATATAAAAATTGAATGAAAAAATGATAAAAGTTGGAAGAGGAATAAAAAGCTAGAGTTGACGTAGATGTATAAAAAAAACTATTTTTTTGTCGTTTATGTGGGGCCACAGGCCGACCCACTAGCCATTTATGTGGACCACAGGCCGGTCCACTTAGCCTTTAAAACTCCCGTAGGAGCTGTAGGTCGAACTCGCGACCTCGTGCCACGTTGAGGTGGTACACTACCACCTGACCAAAGGTCACTCGGCGTATCAAAAAAAAAAAAAACTCTTGGTAAATAAAGATATTTCAGAAAAAGAATTAACAAAAGAGAATAATAAATCATACTAATTTTTAAGGTAATCATTCAAAAATATTTCAAATAATATCGTAAACATATTAATCTTCTATATGCATCAAAAATTTTAAGCAAACAATAATATGTTTTTTTACAAAAGATAAATTCAGATTATTAAATAAATTAATTTATTTTTATTAAAATAAAATTTAGTATTCTCTTAGGTTTAATAGATGAAGTCATACTTATATAAAAATAAAATTTACTAGTGAAGATTTGACGTAGCCTCTTTTTTAGGCTTTAGCCAAAGTCAACTCAAATCCATTCTATTAAACAAACATATTAAGGTTTACTCAAATCCATCCATTCACATTAATATCTTTTTTTTTTGGTCGACATCACATTAATATCATTTACTTGTTCAAACTTCAAACTATGGATTTTCAAAAATCCCTATGTTATACATAAGTAAATGTTAAGGTTTTTTTTTGAGAAAAAGAGTTATTTCTTCTTCCTTTTCTTCTTCAAATTTCTCGAATGGATCCAAGATTGATCGCAGCCACTCAAATCGAAAGCACCGATGAATTGTATGTGCATATACATGAGAATCCATACATTCTTGAAGCCATTGATGCAATACCTTTCATCAACACTCCTCCATGTAGCTTCAGCTTCTGGGAACCTTGCTTTTGCCATGGAGATCATGAACCTTAAACCATCTTTTGCTAGAAAACTTAACACATATGGGTTAAGTCCACTGCATCTTGCTATAGAAGAATGTCAAACACGGTTAGTTCTAAGTTTGCTCAAGCTTGATCCTGACCTTGTTCGCCTTCGCGGAAAAGAAAGTATACTCTTTTTGTTTCTAAGATTGTAATCAATTACTTACCAATCAAATTATCTACTAAACTTTTCTAAATCATTTAATTTTTCTTGCAACCTAATTATATTGTTCACTAGTATAATTAGAATGCAAGAAATCAACCCATTTTGTGTTTTGTTTTGTTGAAGTTATTTAATCATTTGTATTTTTGGTCATAACAAAATTATGAAAAGTTGAATCTACTATAGAAATCTGAAGTTCCTACTAACCCATTTTGTATTTTGTTTTATTGAAGTTATTTAATCATTTGTTTTTTTGGCATAACATAATTTTGTAAGGTTGAAATACTTTGATCTTGAATTAAGGTATAACGCCGTTTCATCAAGTAGTGAGAAGAGGAGAGACTGATCTTATGACAGAGTTTCTCTTGGCTTGTCCTGGTTGCATTAGAGATGCAAACGTGAATGGTGAAACCGCTCTACACATCGCGGTTTTGAACGATAGATATGAAGAGCTTGATGTACTCTTGGGATGGATTCAAAGACTGCGCCAATCAGACTCCAAATCGCTAGAGATGCAGGTTTTAAACAGACGTGATCAAGACGGTAACACGGCCTTACACATAGCAGCTTATAAGAACAAATTCAAAGCAGTAACGTTGTTGGTAAAATGTTCTGCGGTTAACCGGAACATCCTTAATCGGATAGATTAAACCGCTTTGGATATCTTACATAACCAGAGAGAACAACACACAAACAGAAAAATCGAAAAGATAGTTGAAAAATCGGGAGCTTTGAGTGGAAACTCTCTACCGAAATGCAAGAAAGTGTCGGAAATCTTGAGAATGCCGATCGGTTTCATGGAGCATTTGTTCACGCAGACAGCACGGTATCAGAACCAGATACCAGAAGTATCAAGAAGCGCGCTACTAGTGATAGTGGCACTGATAATCACAACTACTTATCAGACAGCTTTGCAGCCACCAGGAGGTGTATACCAAGAGGGAAGTAGTAGTAAGAAAATAGTTGGTACTGTGGTGATGAACCATGGCTACTTCAATGTTCTTCGGAGTGTGAATAGTATGGCTTTCGTTGGAGCGATTTTCATGACATTTTGTTTGTTACCAGCGGGTGAAAGTTATGTATGGTGGTTTCTAGGGATAGCAGTTCCATTGTATCTTTCTTATTTGGTTTCCATATCGGTTATATCTCCGGATACAATATGGTACTTCTCGTCTAGCGCAACTTTTCTTATAGTCATGGCCATTGTTTACATGGTCACGTTTTTCCTGCGGTGGAAGCAGTCTAAGAAGAAGATATCTGGAACCAGAAGTGAGATGATTCTTGAAGGATTGACAACTCTGGATTTAGCTACAGGAGTGGAGTGTAGGTAAACGAGAGATTTGTAGCTTTGGTTCTATGTTATAGATTGTTTCCATGTACTGTAATAAAATCACACTATATAATACATACAAGCCTGTTCTTAATAAAAAAAAATGTTGCAGACTAATTGAATTTACAGTACTTAAGTGTTGGATTTAAATCACACCAAGGGATTATTAGTAAAGAATTTGGTGATACAATACAAATACATCAAATCAAGTTTCATTTACAATCCACAAAAATAAAAAGGATGAAAGCCTATATATTAATTATTACTAATAATAATACAACAAAAAGATGCTATAAACTTACAATTTTTTCATGACCATGAGCTTTCTTCTCTATTTGTTTATCTATATGTTTTTCCTGTCACAACAAATGTCCGATGATATCTGTTTCTGTCCCTTTGCCTTCAAGAACAGATTTCTCTGTTTTCTTTAGTGTACAAAATCTACTTACCTCTTTCTCCTGAAGCTTCTGTGTAGCTCAATCTCTGATTACAAGTCGGTGACTGATTTTAATTTCTGCTGCAGCTGGAGATAAACACAAGAGATGCTTGATGATATGGTATGGTAAATTAGATTTACTCTTAGTTTCAGTTTCAACTAGCAAATTCTTTTCACGAGTTGGCCACAAAGTAAAGTGACGTTTACTAGTTCTTGAGATCAAGAGTGTTAACTTACTTGTGTGTGTTTTGATTTTTCTGCTTCAAGTTCTTCCGTCAACTCGTGTAACCTAAATAAATTGAGTTTGAGAAGCAATCAGAATGACTATACCAGATATGAAAGGTTTGATTTATAGAAGACGAAGAAAAACCTTGCTTGAAGCTCAGAGATCTTGGTAAGTAGTAACCTTTCTCTCTCAGGAGCTGTGGGTTCAACAACCTGTGATCCAAAGAAAAAAAGCAAAGAATGTAACGGGCAGGATTTTGAGATTTCATAAGAGGTCTATGTGAGAAAATTGCATTAAGAATCCATGGAACAAAGTTGATAAATCTACTTACGGCTCCATTGCTGTCAGATCCTCGAGGCAAAGGTGGCAACTTTCCGTTTTGAGAACCTATAACAAGGATGAGAGTTAAACCTCTGTCGCTATGCTATATCGTTATAACGAACACAATGGATTGAAGTGTCTATGTTTACCATCTGTTGCTTCAGCAGCTTGTAAGCTATTCAGTAGACTCATAATAAGATCCTGGAGTTGCAAAGTTCCATTAATTACAAAAACCTGAGATCAGTGAGATAATGTTCATATACTTCTTTTCTCACCTGCTGAATTGAATTTTGCTGGAACAGATTTTGAAGCTGAGGCATGATGAATGAAGGAGACGCATGATGAACACTTGACTCTTTAGTGGGCTGACCTGTTAGGACAGAGAAAATCTACTGTGATTAAAAGAACTCTTCGTCGTAGCAAACTGACCAATTTAGAATCAAGTACATAATTTCCCACACTGGCAGATTTTCTCAGAGGGGATGCCTGTGGATTTCAGAGTATGAATTTGATCAGGTAAAACTCAGGCGAGGAGAATCATCAGTCTACACTGATAGTGCAGAGACTAAAACAAACTCGTGGGGAATGGCACGGGGTTGGACTTAATGGAACATCCTAGATTAGGTTGGTCTGGTTAGGAACTGCAAAGAAAGAGGAAACTATAGACCAACCTTTGCAAGATCTAAGTTTTCTGATGTTACTGAAAATCTTCCTTTGATTTGAACCAGATTGGCCTTCGACTTGTCATCAAGAGAATCACGAAATCCTATTCAAGATGGACGAGCACCCTAAGTCAACTGAAGTAGAAGTAACAAAATACTAAGCTACATGACGAATGAAATGTACTTCCTCACCTCCAGAAGATTTGATAGGAGCTGAAAAACTGTTCGCTGAAGCACGAGTTGGAAGATTCATAGGACCACTAAAGCTGGGTGCCTTCCAAACTGATGGTTTCAGCTGCCGTTCAATCTCAGACCTGGCCAATAGCAAATATCACGTTGGAGCATTTAAAAGTTGTGAAACCAAAAAATGAGAGAAGCAGATTTTCAGTGTAGAATACTGGAATCCAAGGATCTCTGAAACAACAATAAGCTAATGACGAACCTTTCGTAACCATGACCCTTCTCTGAATCTGAATTGATTAACATGACACCAGGTGAAAGTGGTCCACTTTGAGTCTGGCGCCTCACTGGCTTAGCCTTGGCCTGTGGAATCTCCTGCTCTGAACTTGGTGTTGTTTGTTCAACAGTAGACATGGTTGAATTGAGAGAGAATTTATCTTCGCAGATCGGTTCTACCACATCTGTGTCTGAGACCTTTTCCTTTCCATTCATGTGTTTCAAATGGCAGTTGATGACCAAATACTTGCCCTTTGTTATTCATCTGCAATGTGTTTCTAAATTAAGTTCAAATTTCCATACTCAGAGAATGAAAAGTTATAAGATTTTTTCTCTGGATATTTTTGTACGTAATACTCACCTTATTATCCAACTGTTCTCCAAAAAATTCATCTTCTTCCGTACCCTCAGCTAGACTGCCATCGTCATCATCTAGCTATTGCACACACACAAAAATGTGTAAGAACAGGATTATTTAATGGAAAATGATGATTTCTCAAATGGCATTTCAGAGATACCATCAATTTTGTAACTTACCAAAGATGCTTGTTCCTTCAAATCTTCAATATCAAATTTCCAAGCACTTACTCCTTTAAGCATGCTGTAATTCGAGTCTTAAGAAATAATTTCAAACTAGTGTGTTTGTCACCTGTGATATAGCGTCCTGGTCAGCAGAGGCCATTCCTTTCAAAGCAAGCTGTGCAGCATCCTTGGCAGCTTTTGAAAGTAATTTAGAGAAAAATGGCACTGACCGTAATTTTCTCTATTTACAACACTAAAGTAAATATATATTCCTATTCATTTTCATATTATTTTTCTCACAATTACTTAAGCGTCAAAAAATCTTAAGATATACTTAATTCTCTTCTCGAGGTTTCTCTCATTCTGTTGTGGTTCATATCAAATGTTTTTTCTAGAATCTCGTCTTTGAACTCATTCTTATTCAGCAGACACACTGAAGTGAAATCACGGGGGAAGAATATTGTTAATTAAGTGTTAAATATAATTAGGGAGATAAGCTACTTTTTAAAATAAATAGCTAGAATAACCTGTCTAATTTTTTTTATTGTTAATATAATCTATTTTGTATTTTTTTTTTTGTAATACCAAAATTATCCTCGACAGACTCTACCAAAACATTGGCAAACTTTACCAAGACATTGGCAGACTAACAAATTGATATCTAAGTATGATAATATGTTTGGAAGACAATTAGCCCGCGTTTTATGGAGGACAATTGGATTAGGCATTTTACGAAATCCGGGAATTACACAGTTAAGTCAGGATATCAATTAGCTAAAACGATCCAGGACGGTGCGGTGATGGCAGAAATAGGGGAACCAAGTACCACAAATTTGATTGTACATGTGTGGTATATATTATGCCCGCCTAATTCAACATTTTTTATGGCAAGTTTTGACATGATCTTTGGCGATAAAATCACGGTTGCGGAAAAGAAGTATTGAATGTCTAATGACATGTACAAAATGTGGTATAGGGGACGAGACGGTCAATCATGTGTTGTTAGAATGTCTGACAGCTTGGAGTACGTGTGTTGGGGCTCTGATATCATATTATGTTCATGGGCTTCTAACTCAAAACCTATTGGCAATGAGTGGAGAGACTCAATCCTCTTATATATCGTTCAAGGTCCCTTCCCACTTCCAATGTGGGACAAAATTCTTCATACAAACCGTCTTTAAATCAACCTTTGTTGCCAACAAATTCATCTTTGCTTTGATCAATGGAAGACAACCAACCTTTGTCTGCAACAAATCTACCTTTCTTTTGATCCACGGAAGACGTTCATCTATTGTCACTCACAAATTCACCTTTGCTTGGATCCGTTGTAGACGATCAGTTAATCCTTTCATTGTCTCTTTGATGTCATTCAAGTCTTGCGTCAGTTTCTTCATATCTACTTTGGTTTCCAATCAGCTTCTAGGTCTCTCTTAACTTTTTTTAAAAGGCAAAGTCATGGAGAAGATGAGAGGATAAGAGAACGACTATGTGTTTCCGAGAGGTAATAGCCCTAGGCTGGTTCTTAACAATAATTAATTCACATAACATATCAGTTTAAGAGATATGTGTATATATGTCACGACCGTATCCCGGAGATCTGTCACAAACTTAACTTCTAAATCAAGGAAGCTTTAGATGTTTAGTGTTGGAGAGAAACCAAAAACAAATTAATTGGGGTTAAAGAGATATATGGATGAAAATCTCTTGTTATGTTTGGATTGGACCGAACATTTATTGAGCCCATAAGCCCATACCTTCAAACCTATATTAATTAGCCTAAACCCTACTCTAAAGACTCTAGCAGCGAACGTATTGAGGTTAGAGGAAACCTAGAGTTGTCATGAGAAAAGAATAAGCTAAAGAAGGTAAATATGTTCCATTCTGGGAAGGAGAGAAACAGACGGCTAAACCAGTTTAGAATCAAACGAGATTTTAAGGGTAAATAGCCAACTCTCTGATCTAGTTGTATCCGAAAGAAGTTTGTCATTCGGAGTTATGGTCTAAAAGTTATTGGTGTTTTACTGGAACGGATCTGTGCCGGGTGAATTTGTGATCAGTCGACTTCGCATGCGTTTTCCGGACAAGTCTGGAGGAACTAGATTTCGATCTGGATATCATTGGAAAACCGAATAAACGTTTTAGGAAGTTTAATAATGGAATGTTAAACATTATTTCTTAAAAGCATATTTGAGACACTATTTTCAATCATTACTTTCAAGGTGCAGTTTTAGAGTCTCCGGATACTTTAAGGCTAATGTGAGAGTTGAGATTTGTGGATTCATGTATGTTTTGTCTAGGAATAATGATTGATGTGATGAATGAAATATTAAGTTGAGATTATGTTATGTTATAAGTTAATATGTAATATATGATATATAATATGTGAGGATGTGTGTAGCCGGACTGAGAACGTGTGACATGGCGAGCCCGTTGAAGCCCGTTAACGGCTGACGAGCCAGAAAGGGTGGCGTACGACCTTTCGAGGTGACGGCCAGCCCCAAGTTGTTTCATGGACTTTGGTCAAGATATATGATATGTGCTTCGACATATTAAATGTGATATGTGTGGTGATGAGTATGTGATATATGATATGTTGATATCTCGATAGTTGTTAGGTTGAATGTTGTTTGACTGTTTCTAGGCTTAGTATATATGTTTCTTTAAATTATATTGTTGTATAATATGGATCATGTGGGCAGACTTGATCTCCCTCACTGAGTAATTCTCCCTGGAATTACTCACCTTTTTCCCCCTTTTTTCAGTGTGTGCAAATGTTTCTTGTGTTGCAAGTTAGAACGCGAGACCTAGGGCTCAAAATGATCGGGGTCGGGAGCATGTCAATATAGGTTGAATTTAGGTTAGAGAAAACGCCTGATTATGTCAAAAAGGAAATATAGCGTCGACTCCAAGCTACATCTTGCCTAAAAGGCTCAAATCTCATCAACGTAAAAATGTCAATATATAGATATAAAAGATGAGGGAAAGATAATAAGTTTTTGATTATCTTTGATTTTTTTCCTTATTTTTACAAAGAATATCAAAATATGTCTCATATAATTACAAAGAGGTGACACGAATGGAGCTGAAGCACGAGCAGGAGCATCAAGCAGCATTAGCATTATGATATACTGTTCTGATTAAAATGCATGATTGGAAAAGCATTTAAAGAAGCATCATGCTCTGTACTAATTCAACTGTAATAATACAATCAAATTTCTTAATTTTGTACTATTATTAAAGTTATATGTAAAGACAAAATTGATATGATTAATTAGATGTCATTGTGCTACAAAATTGAAGTTTTTTTTGTTAATTCGGATGAATGGTGGAATCTGTTTTCATTATCTCAATTACAAGATTTAGTTTGGTCTCTAAATTATCTTCTGGCTCTCTCTTAAAGAAAGCTTCGTGTATGATTTCTTCCTAGAGTCACCAATGGAGAAGAGGCGATGAGAAGAAAAGAGAAGAGGGATTGTAGACTTGTAGTCTCCGGAGGCAGAAACCCTAGACTGCTCCTTAGGATATATATATTAGGTTAATTCAAATAACAATATAGTTAATTCACAAAATCTATCAGTTTAGGATACTCACGATTTACATGTAGTTCAGAGGCATAGGCTTTCGGTGAGAACCGAATGGACTGAACCGAATTTTCTTTCTCTTTTTAAATTGGTTTTCGGTTCGGTTCGGTTCATCACCTCTGTATCCAGGGGAAGAAGTACATTTGTAGAAGAGGGGGGAGCTGCCCCCCATGAATTAATTATGACTAGTGTAATTTTTATAGCTAATTATTTCATGCCCCATTCATTGTAATTTTTTTTCCCTCATCTATTAATTTTTTTCTCATTTCCTGTTGTTTTGTATATTTTAGAAAATCGAATTTTGGGTCCATCCATTTTTAAAGATCTAAGTCTTAAACTTGCTAAAAAGAATTATCGTTTGGTTACTTGCATATGAAGCTTACTTCAATAGACAATTTAAATACAAATTTCTTTTACTGAATTTATAAAATGTTATGGTTAAGTGTGTTTTTATTATTGTATTGGTTATAGTTTTATGGACGTAAGTCAACTCGTCACAAACTCATCATAAATTCGATACGATAGATATTTTATCATATAGCCGATTCAACTTTTTAAACACAATGCATGTAAAATTGTCAAAAGTTTTGTCAAGATCAATATTTTTGTCTAAGTAGTTTTGAGTTAAATATTTTTGCTCCGATAAAACTCATTCTTGGATCCGCCACTATCTGCATCGAAGTATGTTCATACGGTTTTAATAGACGATAAGAACTAGGCTTGGGCAGAGTACTTGCTAATTTTCAAGTATTTGTGACCCGGCTTGGCTTGTTCAAGTAACAAAAATTTCGGCTTGATACTTGACTCGTCCGAAGCAAGTACTTGTTGTATCAAATACTCATCCAAAATTATATTACTTGCAAGTAACTTGACTTGGCTTGTTACTTGCCAAAATTATTTACTTGCTACTTGAAAGCACTTATATATATAATCTTCATACAAATTACAAAACATTCAAAGTTCAAACATCTTAAAATCACAAAACATTAAAGTTCCAAAAGATAAACATTTAAAGAAACAAGTTTTTGGTTCAATGCTCCACTTCATAGTAATCTTCTTCTTGATTCCTTTTTTTATTTTGGCCTATAAAACCACTAAACCAACATAACAAATGTAAGAATGATCATAACACATACACATATAAACCTGGAATGACTTGGTTTGGTTATGCCGTCAAATGTCAAAGACCTTCACCATGCCTATTAAGTTAATAGTATTAACCGTAACAAAATGACTAACTATGGCTGAGTAACGGGACATAATATTTTTTCGAATATTATTAACTAGTATCAAGCCGAGTAACGGGCCAAGTAGTAAAAAAAAAATTGTTGACTCGAAACTTGGCCCGGACTTGCAAATAATGTATTACTAGGTGACTCCCCTAGTATGACGCGGAAAATTACATAATTCATAGCATTAGTAAATGTGTTCTATAATGTACAATCTTTTAGAAATTCTTAGTTTTTATTTTATTTCAGTTTTTAATTTCCTTTCTATTGAATATGATCATATGGAAATGAAAAAAAAAATGTATATATATATAAACACAAATTAAAATATTTACACATTTCTTTTTCATTCAAATTAATATGTTTACACATTACTTTTTCATGAAAATTTTGAAATGTTCATTCACTATTCAATAGACATAAGCAATTAGATACAAATATTTAGAAATTCCTATATATGGCATTCGGTACAATAAAAAAAATGGTAAAATATATACAAAAGAATCAACATGATATGATGAAAACCCCATACCAAACTATTGAAGAACATGATATGTTCAACTAACATGTCAAAAGATTTGATAGATTTTCTAATCAAAGATGAAATATCATCTGAAATATATAAATAAAAGATCTTTTTGTTGAGGTATACGAACTTTTGATGTAGAATTTATCTTGAATTTTTTTTTTATGTTTTGTTTGATACTATATATAAGTGAGGATAAGTTAGACGCGTAGGGTTTTACACTTTTATCATTATTATTTTTATAAAACTAAGATTTAGATGTTTCCTAAATTATCTAAATTTTTTATCGAAGATTAAATTCAATATTTTAGTTATGGAAGATTTTCAATTATTTTTGGAAGATTGCTAATTATTTTCGGAGAGGTAATTTGTTTTAGATCTTATGCAATTTTAAATATTCGATTAGTCTTCTTTCAATAATTCTAATTAATGAGTAATAGAATTATAATGGAAAATATCTCTACGATGGGAATAGATAAGATTTCATATACTAATAATTTTAAATATTTTTTGTGTTTTATGATGTTTTTTTTAATTATCTAGATTTATGAATGAATTACTATAAATTATGAGAACTATTACACGGACGATTATACAACGGACAATTTTAGCCTGAACATGGAGGACTAGTCCGAACGGCTCTCTTTGCACCATGCTGAAAAATCTCTTGTAAATATTGTCTCCATTAATTTGCATTCCCCGAGACTCGAAATCCATACCTGTAGGTGTAGAAGCATTTATGATGTTTAGATGTCTTTTAATATTCAATACTTAAATCAAATTGTTTATGATGTTTCTTAATGTAATTAATATTGAATTTTCCTAATAATACATTATTTTGAATTCTTCGAATATAGTTAACATAACTTGTTCCGTTTGGTTAATTTCCATATTTTCTTTTTCAATTTAATCATTTAAAGCAAATATGTATTTGGTACTAATTTAAAAAGTTTTGTATTTTACCCAAAAGAAAAAATGGTGTTCTAGAGTTTTAGTTTTTTTTTACGATAAAAAAGAGATCGGTTAAGTTTTATTATTAAGAGAATTGATTCGTATTTTTAAGAATCCTTAAGCAAAAAATTGAAAATATATTTTTGTGTTAATCAAGATTTAAGTGAGAAATTAAGTAAGTTTTGCCATGTCATAATAAAAGGGATGCCATATCATAATTCTTTTGTGAGAATGAATATGGGGAGAACGCATAAGCATTTTCTCAAAAATCACTTCCCTAATAATAGATAGGGGATGTTGTTTTGTTACTCGACTTGACCAGGGCAAGTACTTGCTTTTTCAAACCAAGTTCGTGACAAGTAGCGGGTACAAGCCGAGTAACAAGTATTCAGTTCCTGGACAAGTACTTACTTTTTCAAGCCGAATACATGACAAGTAGCGGGTACAAGCCGAGTAAACGAGTGTTTATGTCCAAACCTAATAAGAACATGGTCAACGTTGAAGAGTAAACATTTTATTACTACTTTGATAGTTGATATACCATACTAGTGTTCTAAAAAGCGTTCTAAGCGTTTGCCTAGGCGGCGCTTAGGCGCTAGACCCCTACAAACCGTGACAATTAACGCTTAGACCGCCTAAAATATTATAATATTATAAAATATAATTTTTTTTTATAGAAATCATGATATTCTTAATATTAGGGTATAAATTGATAATAATAAATGTAATCTAAATTTTCTTATATATAAATCATGATATTTTATATATTTTGTTATATAAATCTAATATTTATAGATTTTTGTAAAAAGTCTAGACAATTTTAAAATTCGCCTAGACTCTGATTAGGCGTTCTAGGCGCTAGGCAATAGATCAACGCCCGCTTACGCTTACCGCCTACTGCCTAACGCTTTCTTGAACATTGTACCATACGATCTCATACCAGTAGCAAGGCTAATCTAAGCATAATTCTTAATTTATTATTAAACAACTTAAAAACTACAAGTTTGTTCTTTGTTGCATCTTGTCGTTACATAGCCAATTAGCCATACAAAGATTAACCACCAAAATAACTTATACTGAAAGGAACTTGTTAAGAACCAAAACGTATTTTATTCACAAAACGAGGAATTACAACACACTTTAACTCAAGACTTCCCCTAATCTTGAGCTAACCAAATACAATGAATCTGGACACACTCCACAATCCAAAGTGAATTGACTACAAGGGTCTATTTATACACAAATAACCCTTTACAGTTACTAATTCACTCAACTTGGAATGCCTGACCTCTTATTCTGCCAACTCAGCAATTTTCTCAACTGAATTCATGAGCTCTTCATCATTCTTCTCCTTATGATCTTCTCCTCCGCTCTATTTCTTCTGCCTGATGAAAACTCTTCATGGTAATGGCTTATTAAAACTAACAATGAAAAATAGCAAAGTATCACAATATGTTATCTTTAAAAAAAAATTATACTAATCTAAACTGGTAACCAAATGGAAGAGAGAGAACCAAAAGTATCTAGCATACGCCAAAATTACCAGACAGAAATGAAAAATAACATTTTATCATGATCACGATCGGAGAAGCCTCTTCGAGCAGCTCAAAACTTCAAAATCAAAACGTAGGGTATATATAGCCATTAGCTCACGATTTAGAAAAATATGTAACATACTTTGAATGCATAACCGGTGAAAGGTCTTTACAAAGGAAGAAACCTAACTTGGAAAGAAATATGATTTGTGCATCAATGTATACTTACTCAATCAGATTTGAAGACCAGTTGGCATAGCTTGATCCATCTCTTTCGTGGAAACCTTACTTGAAGATGACAAAAAAATTACACCAAAGTCATAACAAAAGTTGAATATATTTGCACAAAAGCTTAGAAAAATATATTTGCTCAAAAGTTTGCCTTAAGATAAACTTCGAAAAAAAAATATATATATATATGGAATCATTATGTTATTTGACAATGACAGAACAAAAAGAAAGTGTTAAATCTTTCAAACATGGGTTTTGCTTCTAGACATTTACATGCATAATATTTATCCACAAGTCTTTCACCATACTTGTCAAAATAAAAACTCGACTCTTACATTCAAACACATCTCTCGAGTTTACAATAGGAAGATTTGATTATTTCTATCGCTCGGAAGAAACATAGATAAATTGAATAACGTTTAGAAATTTTATACATGTAATGTTCCTTCCCAAATATAAATGGCTATACCGCTACACCTAGAAACATAAACATATTTTGTGAAACGCTCAGCAGTCTTTGAAAATTGATTATATCTATATATATGGTATTATCCTAAGGAAGTGATCTTCACTTCCACACCACCAATGTTACCACTTTGTGTAGTGTACGCAGCTCTATGGCCCCTCTTAGCAGCTACATCAAGACAATCGACCAAAGATCTATACTTCAATTCCCACTATCTATTGCTAGACTTGTCCATTGGAGAATATTACAAGTCAAAACTAGATGCTAAGTATAACAATTTTGTTTCCGTGGTTAAATCTTTTTCCTAGCATAGAGATTTTTTGGTTAACCTTATGATGAGAAAAAATTGTAGAATGGATACTAATTGTATATACCACAAAACTAATTTGTATACCCAAAGACAGGAAAGAAAAAAAAACACAATCACTCAATTAGTTAAAGCCAAATGCAAAACGAAAAAGAGAACTCCAAAACAACAGAAACACTAAAGAAATCTAACGTTCTATACGCTTTGGCTAGGTCTATAATAGGATTATAACCTATTTAGAATTTGGATTCATTCAGTCTGGATTCGAGATCTAAATTGAAGGCTTGTAGATTGCTGAATCTACCGGTGAAGGTTAAGTCAAAGCTTACTTAAACACTCTCACATAAACTTAACTAGAACATAACATAAACCGATAAAAAAAAAACTTGCATTTATCACAAGTAAAAACAAAAGAACCGTTGAAGGCAAGTCTTCTTACCTATAGAGCCGTCTCTGCTTCCGCCACCAAAACCTCAACAGCCGCGACAATAGCCAAGACCATTACAACGGTAGGGGTAAGGCCATTGACCTCCTCTGCCTGAAGGACCAAAACGAACTCCTCCGCCTAAAGGACCAAAACGACCTCCTCTGCTTGAAGGACCTTCTCTGCCTGAAGGACCAAAACGACCTGCTCTGCCTGAAGGACCAAAACGGTCATTAACATCTCGTATCAGTGAAGCCTTTTCAACAACAAGTTTCCATCCTCCAAAGTAAATTCCATTAAGTTTCAACGCCTTCTCTATGCCTTCCTTTAGATGAATGTAAGCACATCCTATGGGAGCACCGGTTACACAGTTTGCTGGAACAATGACGCTTGTAATCTCTCCACATGAACTGAAATGTTTACTCAATATGCTCTTGATATAATACTCAGGAAGCATAGGGTCAAATCCTTTAACGATGATCGTTTGATCATCACCACCACCAAATATTCCGCTTTGTGGAGGAGTGTATGCACTCGTCGCCGCACTATTGAAAGCAGTTTTAAAAGGATCCTTCTTGTCAAGAAGATTCTTATCCTTGTCTGAGATCAAAGTCGTATGTAGATGAACCTTAGTCGCTAACAAATCCAACTTTGCTTCGATCCGTTGAAGATGATAAGCCAATCCTTGCATTGTCTCAATCACGAGATTTGGTTTGGTCTCCAAATGATCTTCTGGCTCTCTTTTAATGAAAGCATTCGTGTATGATTTGTTGCTAGACATGTTTATGGAGAAGATGAGAAGAAAAGAGACGAGCGATTGTAGACTTGTTGTTTCTGCGAGAGGCAAAAACCCTAGACTCCTTAAGATATATATAGATTAGGTTAAGTAAGATAATTAAACACTAATCAATTCACAAAATATATATATTCACGTCGGCATATTTACATAGTTCAAAGGCATGGCCGCATGGGCTTTCGGTAAGAACCAAAAACCAAATGGACCCAACCGAATTTCTTTATATTTTAGTTTGGTTTTTGGTTGTCTTAACTGATCGGTTTTTTTTCAGTTTTCGTTATTTCATGGTTTTGTGTATTTTGGTTGTAGTTTATGTCCCAAAAAAATTAAGAATCACACAATATCGCAAAATATGTATTAAATTTTCATATTTTCTTTTCATGCAGTAGTGGCTGATTCTTGTATATGTACATATTATACTATATCCACATACATATCTCTTATGTGGATCCAAGAAACTTTAGGTTGCCTTTAAATGCAGTATGTGGATCCAAGAAACTTGAGGTTGCCTTTAAATGCAGTAGTGGCTGATTCTTCTAACGAGGGATGGAGGCTCCCATCTCCAAGATCAAATGCTCAAGTAGCCACTAGGCAGCTACCAATTGGCCCATTTCTTCCCACCGATGATGATTGTTCCATTTGGGTTGTGAATGATGTGGTTCATAAAGATCTTTCTTTCAATGCTTCCAAGACTTGGGATGTGCCGAGAGAATAGACAAAGAACTGGTTTGACTTGGTATGGTTTAAAGGTTGTGTCCCTAAACATGTTTTCAATATGTGGATCTCTAATCTACATGTTGCTAACCAGAGTTATGCTTGTAACATCCGCAAACCAATTTTTGGGAATTGGAAAGGGGAGTCGATCGACACAAAGAGAGTATCGATCGACACCAATGATTTTTGGTTAGACCGGTTTGAATTAAATTGTTCGGTTTGGCCGGTTCGGGTTAAGGGAGTTAACCCTAGGGCTCATATATTTAAATTTTCTCAGCTTTGTGGCTGCATTTTAGGGAGTAAAAACGTGAGAGATCATGTGTTGATTGGATTGAGAGAAGAGAGAGAGTTTCAAGAGAGTCTCGAGGAAGAGAGTTGTTTTGTGTGATTCAGGCAGTTCTGTTGCCTTGTGTAGGAGAAGAGGATCGGATGATCAAACCAGTTCTGATCATGTGGATATATCTTTGTTTGGAAGTTCTCCTTTCTCTTATCTAGCCGTGAGGCAAATCCATTTGTCAATTGGTTTTGTATTCTAAGAGATATCTTTGTTTCCGTGAGTGAGGTCTGTGCAGAATCGGCTCTGTGATCAGACCACTTCGAGGCCGTTTTGCCGGAGGTCTAAAAGGATTTAGGCGACAATTTATATGTCTTTGGAAATCTCTTTGTGTCTAGTTTCCGAATCTTTTTCCCGATCGTTATTTGGAGGTAAGGTCTGTCCTCAGCATTGATTTGAAGTTAGTGAGTCAGTTATGTTTTTCAGAATATTCTAATTCGGTTTAAGGGAAATCTTGTTGGTGAGTCTTAGGTGATAGAGAAGAATAACCAGTAGCTTTTGGGTCTCGTGGAGGCTGTGTTTCGTGCTGGTTATGTCGTGTTTAGTCTCCTAATCTCTAAGGCTAAGGTGAGTGCGTGATCGTGGTTATGGATAACCGTTTGTTAGGGAATTGGGTAAATTATGATGGAATTGATATTGGTAGTGCTTTTATGTGTTGTTTTCGTGTATAGATCGTATTGTTGACCGTTGTGAATTGTGGATTGATTGTTCTTATTTTAGTAATCAGAACGTTGTGAATTGTGGTTTAATGTTCTTATTTTGGTAATTAGAACGTTGTGGATTGTGGATTGATTGTTCTTATTTTAGTAATCAGAACATTATGAATTGTGGATTGATTGTTCTTATTTTAGCAATCAGAACGTTGCGAATTATGGTTTGATTGTTTAGTTTTTGGCATCCGTTTATCATTATTATGTAACCGGTAGACAGGATGACCGCTTCACTAAGTATTTGTGATAATACTCACGCAACTCTTTTTTCCATGTGTTGCAGGTAAAAGTTTGAGATCGTGAAATCATGGCTGGGACGAGAGGATGATTAAGAACTCTAGATTATGTGTTTTCGGAGTTGAATTCTAGAACCCGGTTTAGGTTGCTAGAATTGCTGAATTGAATTGGAATTGGTTTATCGGTTAATTTTAATGATTTAATGGTTTAATTGTTGATGTTGATTTCCGCTGGTTAGTTTTTGTGAGCTAGGTTGAATTAATCATTGAGGATTTTTATTTATGGGAATAATAATCTGGATTAATTATTTTTTTTTTTTAAAAACTTGGTTGTTTCATTTTGTTATCATAGCCCTTACGGTTTTAGGTCAGTAGGTTGAGTGGTTGGTTTGAGGCTGTTGATTGAATTGACTATGAGTAGTTAGTTAATTCTGTGAGTTATAGTCTTAGATCACCCTCTCCGAGCCTTCAAAGAGATTCCACGGTATGTGTTTTGTTTGACCTTTATCCTGTGAATTCTAGTATCTTAGAATGTACTTTTGAGAAGTGCAGTGTGTGTTGGCTAGAGTTCCGAGTGGTCGAGGTAGAGGCAGAGGTCGTGGCCTTGGAGGCAGAGGACGTGGTCGTGGGCCAGTGATTGAGTCGTCTAGTAGCGTGGCTGCGAGTGCTACGCAGGTGTCAGAAACTCATACGCATCTTGTGGGATTGGTGAGTGAGACCAGTGTGAGTGCCAATGTGGGTACTGTGGGTGCTGGGAGGGGTGCCGGGTTAGCTGGTGGTGGATTGGGCCTAGGAGTGGGTGCTGCTCTAGCTCAGGATCGTTTGGATCATATGGAGGGTTTTCAGGCACCGTTGATGGAGCATTTTCTGGTGGCGGTTCCTGTTCAGGCTCCCGTAGTGCCTCCAGTAGCGGAGGTGCAGCCGAGGGCTGCGGTAACTGAGGTGCGTCCGACCTATCTGGAGATGATGGGTCAGATGCGGCATTTTAGTGATGTTTACTTTTTGGGCGGTGTTAGGTCTGAGGAAGCAGACAAGTGGCGTATGCGTATGGAACGCAACTTCCGAACGGTGCGATATTTAGAGGATTGTTGAGGGGAGTTTGCGGTCCACTATCTTAGTGGCGTTGCTCATTTATGGTGGAAATTTATAGAGGCCAAGAGGCCAGGTGCTGTGTGGATCCGGGGAAAGTGTCTGGCTGAGTTTAACACTAATTACTTCCCTCAGAAGGCTCTAGATCTTCTTGAGACGAGGTTCTTGGAGCTAGTGCATGGCGATCATTCTATGCGAGAGCATGATGCTGAATTCAGTCGACTACTCATACATGCGGTTGGAGGCATGTAGGACGAGTGGACGCATGTGCAAAGGTTCCTGAAGGGACTTCAGACAGATTTGAGGTGTCGCGGTAGAGCGTCGGAGTACGCCTCGAGGGCGAAGCTTGTAGAGATGGCTGCAGGCATTGAGGAGGACCTGAGTGTCAGTTAGCTGCAGTAGTTCCAGCAGTAGTTGTTCCTGCTGTTCAGCCGAGGAGACAACAGCAGAAGAGTGGTTATGGTACTGGTTCTGGCAAGGGCGGGTAAGCTTGCGTAGGGACAGAAGCGAAAGTGGGATGATGATTCGAGATCGAGTCACAGTGGTCGCGGATGCTACGGGTGTGGGAGAATGCACCACAAGCTGGAGAGCTGTCCTAAGAAGGATGAAGCTCGGGATTTGCGAGTATGTTATCATTGCAGGGAGTCAGGGCATATCAGGTAGATGTGTCCCAAGTAGCAGCAGATGACAGTGGCGGTGGTCTAGTCGGTGGCAGAGCAACCGGGGACAGCTCAGGCGTTGGCGCAGTCTGCATCAGAGTAGAGAGCACGGAGGACCTGAGGGAGCAGGTCGAGGATTGAGCTAGTTTTCTGTTATTTTTCCAGTTTCAGAGATTTAGCTTTTACTATGTTATTTTGGATTATTGTATTTTCGTTTGGCGTTGAAACGATTATTGCATTTTGGGAAAATTATAAAATGAGTATTTCTTATTTATTTTTGCGGCTGGGTTAGTCGTGGTGTAGAGTTTGTGTTGAGTGGTGAGGATTCTAAAAATATAAGTTTATGAGGATTTATGACTGTCTATTTTTCGAGGGACTCTAGTGGAACACCTAATGCTTTGGGTTGTTCGAGTGGACCTGAGGATTGGTCAGGATGTGATGATATCCCGGGTTTGGGAATATCATGTTTAAAACTACGCGAGGTAGTTCAAGTCGATAGATGTTTATAGACATTTTAGAATTTATTGTTCTAGAGGATGCGGTCCCAAATAACTCATTTATTTTTGTTTTGGAGATGATTAGTTCTCCAGTGAGGATGATTAGTTCCTCAGAGGAGGTGATTAGTTCTCATGTATGCTCATTTGGGATGATTAGTTTCCATTCTGAGTATCGAGGGATGATTAGTTCTCTCGAGGGGATGATTAGTTTCCCTGTGTACCCGGAGCTCAAAGGATGCGTCCTGAGAGTGGATGGGGCACGTGACACCGATAGCTCAAGGGATGCGTCCTGCGAGTGGGAGGGGTGTGGAATGAGTTAAGAGTAATAAATGTCTAGAAACGTGCGTATAAACATGGGATTGGCGATGAGTTTCGAAGGTCCAGAGAGGATCTCGTGAGTGTTTGCTGGTTGGCCAGGTGCTCCGTTGGAGCGGGGATGATATTCCAGAGTATGGAATGTCAGGTTGGTATCGCGGTAGTTCTAGTCAGGAGGTGTTTGTACACATATGAATTGATTACTATAAAGGAAGCGTTTTTCCTATATATCCAGAGCTTGAGGGAGACGTCCTGCGAGTGGAGTGGCACCGATATCGTTACCTTGAAGGAGACGTCTTGAAAGTCTGATGGTGTCGGAGCGAGTATGAGTAATCAATGTTGGATTGTGGTATAAGCATGTGGCTGGATATAGACCTCGAGTTTTGTGTGTGTGAGTCCGCGTGATATCAGTTGATGAGTTGCATAGTGCGATTCGAGTCAGCTAGTAAAGACTAAGCATCAGTTGCCGAGTGGATTGATGTAGGGATTACCATCCCAGAGTGGAGGTGGGATATAGATTGTGATGGATTTTTGGGGTTTCGGGCGAGTATGCTGAACCCAAGTGGGGGAGTTGAGCACTTTTGGTGCGAGTTGGTTCAGGAGACGACGGAGGAGATTCGTGTCTTGAAGCTGAACGCGAGGGAGTTTTAGGGATCGACAAAGGATTTATGCCAATTAGAGGAGGAAGGTTGTAGATTCCGCAATCGGAGATCGGGTGTGTCCTTGAATGACCATGATGCGAGGTTCTACTAGTTTGAGTTCGGAGACTCTGCAGAGTATGAGGTTTTTAAGTCTGCTTCCGGTAGTGAAACGATTTGGATCAGTAGCATGTCGGTTGGAATTACCTCTGAGTATGAAGGTATATTCATGAGGTTTTCATGTGTCGGGGTTGAAGATGTGCATGCGTGCTTTGGGGGAGTTGTTGACTGAGTTTCCGGTGGAACTTTAGCCAGGTTTGTCGGTGGCAACGAGACCTCTGAGGATTGTCGAGAGGAGAATTAAGGTGCTGCATCGGAGGAAGTTTATTCTTTTAAAAGTTTTGTGTTTGGTGCTGGTGCGGGAGAAGAGACTTGGGAGCCAGAGACAAAGATGAAGCTTAAGTTCAGGAAGTGGTTCGATAAGTAGGTTGCAGATTGAGCTTACTCTTTTTTGTGGTTCTAGTACCGTTTTAGCCTGTGCTAATGATGTTTTGGATTGTGTATTTTTTCGTTTCGTTGTCACGATTTTTAAGTTGTGGAGATTTCTAAGATGGAGGTTTCCTTATTTATTTCCTGTGTTTAATAAGATGTGTAGTTCTTATTATTATTGATATTTCGGATTTGGGAATATCATGCCTTGGACCATATGAGGTAGGTCTAGTCAATAGGTGCTTAGAGGTGTTTAAGAATCGATTACTCTAGGGACTGCGGTCCCGAATAACTCATTTATTTTTGGAGATGTGAGTTCTCCTGCATACTTATTCGGGATGTGAGTTCCCAGAATAAGTAGGGAGGGATGTGAGTTCTCTCGCGGGGATGTGAGTTCCCCAGATACCGTTGGCTCAAAGGATGCGTCCCGAGAGTGCGAGCGGTATGTTTTCCTTAGAGGTCATAGGATGCGTCTTGTAAGTGTCAGGGTGTGAAATGAGTTAAAAGTAATTAATGTCTGAAACGTAAGTACGCATGGGACTGGATATAGGCCTCAGAGATCGGGAGAGTTGATCTCGAATTGTTTTTGACCGGGGTGGGTCAGTGTGAGGGTCTATAGTTTGGCCGGTTTCAGAGATGGCTTGGTGCCAGGTTTGGGTTGGATTCATGCATGTGTTGTTGGGGTGTAACGATACTACATGTTAGAGATTTTGAGGCGGAGTTCTCAGAGGTATGCTGTTGAGTGACTAGAGGTTTTGGTCAGATGGGTGAGGGTATTCCAGGTCAGGGAATATCGAGTTTTGGGAGATGAGAACTTCCCCAGAGGGATGAGAATTCTCCTAAGTGTTAAAAGGAGATATAGTTTTCTCCAAAGGGCAAGGTTCGTCCAGAATGTGGATAGGTTTGTGTATGTGGGCGTCGAGTCTCGGGTTGATATTGAGTTTGGAATCTCGGTTTAGACGACCCTGGTAACGGATGTAGCGATTTTGGTTGTGCATGTTCTTGTTTGATTGTTGCATGATCAATCGGGCGAAATGTTTCCAGGCGAATCTGGTCGGATTTTGGACGAAAGTGTTAACTTTAGTCAGATGGGTTGTGAACCTCAGAGATCGAGAGTGATGATCTCGGGTATTGCTGACCGGGTTGGGTCAGGAGTTGGTCTTTGGTAGACAATTTGTCGATGGGAGTGGTAATCTCGAGTGGTGTTGATCAGTTTGGGTCAGGGTTTTTGTCTTTGATAGACGGGTTTTCGGGATTCGAGGACAAATTGGAGGAGAGTCGTAACATCCGCAAACCAATTTTTGAGAATTGGAAAGGGGAGTCGATCGACACCAATGATTTTTGGTTAGACCGGTTCGGGTTAAGGGAGTTAACCCTAGGGCTCATATATTTAAGTTTTCTCAGCTTTGTGGCCGCATTTTAGGGAGTAAAAACTTGAGAGATCATGTGTTGATTTTATTGAGAGAAGAGAGAAAGAGTTTCGAGAGAGTCTCGAGGAAGAGAGTTGTTTTGTTTGATTCAGACAGTTATGTTGCCTTGTGTTGGAGAAGAGGATCGGATGATCAAACCAGTTCTGATCATCGTGAAATTTTGTGGGTAAGTTCTCCTTTCTCTTATCTAGCCGTGAGGCAAATCCGTTTGTCAATTGGTTTTGTATTCTAAGAGATATCTTTGTTTCCGTGAGTGAGGTCTGTGCAGAATCGGGTATGTGATCAGACCACTTCGAGGCCGTTTTGCCGGAGGTCTAAAAGGATTTAGGCGACAATTTATATGTCGTTGGAAATCTCTTTGTGTCTAGTTTCCGAATCTTTTTCCCGATCGTTATTTGGAGGTAAGGTCTGTCCTCAGCATTGATTTGAAGTTAGCGAGTTGGTTATGTTTTTCAGAATATTCTAATTCGGTTTAAGGGAAATCTTGTTGGTGAGTCTTAGGTGATAGAGAAGAATAACCAGTAGCTTTTGGGTCTCGTGAAGGCTGTGTTTCGTGCTGGTTATGTCGTGTTTAGTCTCCTAATCTCTAAGGCTAAGGTGAGTGCGTGATCGTGGTTATGGATAACCGTTTGTTAGGGAATTGGGTAAATTATGATGGAATTGATATTGGTAGTGCTTTTATGTGTTGTTTTCGTGTATAGATCGTATTGTTGACCGTTGTGAATTGTGGATTGATTGTTCTTATTTTAGTAATCAGAACGTTGTGAATTGTGGTTTAATGTTCTTATTTTGGTAATTAGAACGTTGTGGATTGTGGATTGATTGTTCTTATTTTAGTAATCAGAACATTATGAATTGTGGATTGATTGTTCTTATTTTAGCAATCAGAACGTTGCGAATTATGGTTTGATTGTTTAGTTTTTGGCATCCGTTTATCATTATTATGTAACCGGTAGACAGGATGACCGCTTCACTAAGTATTTGTGATAATACTCACGCAACTCTTTTTTCCATGTGTTGCAGGTAAAAGTTTGAGATCGTGAAATCATGGCTGGGACGAGAGGATGATTAAGAACTCTAGATTATGTGTTTTCGGAGTTGAATTCTAGAACCCGGTTTAGGTTGCTAGAATTGCTGAATTGAATTGGAATTGGTTTATCGGTTAATTTTAATGATTTAATGGTTTAATTGTTGATGTTGATTTCCGCTGGTTAGTTTTTGTGAGCTAGGTTGAATTAATCATCGAGGATTTTTATTTATGGAAATAATAATCTGGATTAATTATTTTTTTAAAAAAAAAATTTGGTTGTTTCAATGCTGGCCTCATGGGTTTAATTATATCAAGAGAATGTTGTTTGTGCTCCCGTTGTGATGAGACTATAGACCATTTGTTACTCTCATGTGAGTATAATTCTGAAATTTAGAGGCTTTTATTGGTAAGGCTATGTCCATCGCAACACATGTTGAGGTCTTGGGCTGAATTTTTATCATTGACCAGTGCTAACACAACTCAAGCCCCTTCCATTCTTTGGAATTAGCAGCTCAAGCGATCATTTCAACGTAAGGAACAACGTCATGTACAATGCCCAGTCCATTCCTCCTTTCACTATCTTCATTTGCATTGATCGAGAAATTCGTAACACTCCAATCCAATCCATTCATAATCAACGCTATGAGGCATCGACGCAAATTTGATAACTTAATGGAGCTTTGGTTACAATAATCTTTTAGCTAGAGATCAATATTTTTCCAAATTGTACGTTTTCCTTATCTTTTATTTCTTTTTTCCAAGGAATCATTGTAATAGGTTGAAAACTTTGTAACACCCAAATTTCAGTAGATGATATTAACATATTTAGCAAATAAAAAAAAAGATAACTCAAGAGAAGATATTAGAACTTTTAATATCTTCACCAAGTGTGTGGATGTTTCAACCCACAGAAAGCTAATATCTTATTGTTCAATCTGAAGTTATCATCAACATAATGTGCAGTCAAACACAAATAGCCCATCATAGTGGTAGAAGCTGACCACATATATGATGTAAACGATACTCGACTCTTGTATTCTGCAAATACCTTCTTCAATTTTTCTTTTTCTTATACAAATCTTTTAACTACATCATATGCAACTATTTGTGTACATATATGCTTACAGTTTCTATTCAAGTACATATCCCTAGGCCTAACATTTTTGAGTTCAACATATCGAAAAGGGTGTTCATGGTGGATAATAATCTCACTAATCATAGCTCTATCTACTTTGTGATCATATGGCTGTTTATCACTCATTCAACGAGGCCTATTCGGGCATATCTTTAATGGTGTAGCATAGATGTTGTTTCTTGATTAGATTCTGAAACTAACTTCTTATAACAGTGCATACAACCACTCCTATTTTCCCCATCTTCCTCTACTCCTACTGGGATAAACTAGCTTTTAGAATTACTTACTGCTTGAGTCCCTTGAACAGGTTGGGTTTCATTGTGTGTGGCTCCTTGAGTTTCTGTTTCATCAATCTCCCGATCCATCATAATATTCTCTTCCTCAACATTAAGAGTTTTCAATAATTGAATTGTTAGTGGATCTGGATCCATTCTGCAAAAACAATCACACAAATTGTCAAAATATGAAAATACTTCCTAATCAACTTAAAGCCATCATAAATAAATATGACATTTAGAGTTTGTTAACTAGCAATTACATATTAGTAGAAGAGAAAATTCGAAACCTAGAACAGATCTTTAAGCCCGAGTTCGAATATGGATTATCGAAATCTGCATCTTCTTTAGGACTGAAGAGAATCGAAGAAGACAACCTTTCTTCCTAATCAACTCAAACCCATCAGAAATAAATAGAAATTAACTCGGATTCAGTAAACCAAGAAGACAATAAAGCATGTACCTTTAGAAAAGAGATGGAGAATGGATTTGATAAGACAAGAACAGAGATTCGATTTGAGAAGGCAAGAACACAGATTGGAGTTGTAAGTAGGCCTGGGCAAAAAAACCGGAACCAAAAAACCGAACCGAAACCGACCCAAAAAAACTAGTTCGGTTTTGGTTTCAGCCAAAATACCCGATGGTTCCTTTTGATTGGGAACCATGGGTATCGGAACCGAACCGGTTATTACCCCGGAACCGAATACCCGAATATTAGGGCTTAGCTCATTTTTCAGGCTTATGTTTGTTAAACAGCCCAAAAAACCACTCATGAACTTAGGCCTTAAATATGAAAAGGTTGGTTTTTCTAAGAAGAGTGAAACTATTAATATAGGCACATATATTAAGTTTCATTGAAGCTTGTTACCGATGTGGGACTCTCTTCTTTTCTTTTTCTTTTTTTTTTTTTTTTGTCATACTCTTCCTTTTTTTAAACCTTCTTTTTTTTATCCATGATGACTCTTCCTTTTTTTTTAACCTTCTTTTTTTTATTTTATTTTTTGAACGTCTTATCTTCTTGTATATGAGTTGTAAGTTACAAAAAATATATCAATCGTAACTTACATGTGTATCACCATTTCTTTTTACGTTTTTTTTTAATTTACTATAATATAATTTAAATAACGTTTTTAAATATTATCAAACTAATTTATACAAACGATATGAATGCATATAATAATATATTTTATTCAAGATAAATTATGGGTACCCGGAACCGAACCGAAATTAACCGGTTCCTACCCGGAACCGAACCAAAAAATTATAAATACCCAATGGGTCCAAATTTCCTAGAACCGAAATATCCGGAACCGAATGGTAACCGAACCGAATACCTGAATGTCCAGGCCTAGTTGTAAGACCCCATATGCAACGGTAAAACTTTAAGAGTATCAAGTCAATTAAAGAAAATGAAAATAAAAGATAAAAACAAAATTCGGCCACTTTTTCGTTGAATCGTCTCAACCGAGAGAGATTCTACATACGTATCAACGGGCCACGTGTCTCATTTCCATTGGACTGCCTCTATTTGTTTTGCCGAAAGGAAAAAAAATCTCTTTCTCTTCGTTCTCTTCTTTGTGGACGATAGTATTACGCAGCGAGCTGACGACGGTGTGGATTGTAGACAAAGATCACATGATAAGTAAGCTATGGAGATTAGCTTATGAAGGAGGAGAAGCTCAAATTTATGGAAGCTTCAAGGAAATTAATTACACAAGGCTAAAGCATTGAAGAATTGCTCAAGTGTGGAAGACACTCTTTCACATTGAGAGGGTTCTCATATTAATCCACTAGAAAGTACAGATTTCGGATTGGGCTTTCGGTTAATGGGCCATAACCGAATGGACTGGTGAGAGAATATAAGTTCATGTATCTGTTTTAGCTTTCTTTAAAGCTTATCTCTTTGTAACGGGAAAAAGAAGTGAGAGAGAGTGAGGAGAGAAACGATCTGTAACTGATTCCGGGGAGTATTAACGCCGTGTTCTAGTGGATTCTAGTGACGTGGATCACCGGCGAGTTAGGGGCCGGTACTAAGCCCCGAGTCTCGTGTGTTCTGTATTTTTCTTGCTCAATCGATCGATTAGATATCTTAGGGTTCGCGATTCCGTGAAGTTCTGTCAAAGTACGAGCGGAATAAAGTGTGTTGTGTTATTAACATCAAAGAGTACATATATATAGCATTAGTGTTGGGCTTTACAAGATATAAACATAGCCCATATCACAATACTCTCCCTCAAGTTGGAGCATGCAGATTACAAATGCCCAACTTGGACAGTAAATAAAGAAATTGAGGACCACCTAAAGCCTTTGTAAAAATGTCCGCAATTTGATCTGTTGAAGAAACAAACGTTGGTTTAATAAGACCAGCCTTGATCGAGTCACGTACATGATGACAATCTCTTTCTATGTGTTTGGTACGCTCGTGAAAGACCGGATTGTTGGCAATGTAATTGCCGACTTGCTATCACAATGAAATGGAATAGGGCCAGGGTGCGTAACCCCAAAGAACTCGAGAATTCTAGTAAGCCATTTAACTTCCTTTGTTGTCCAAGACATGGAACGATATTCGGCCTCAGCAGAAGAGAGAGAGACTGTATCCTGCTTCGTCGTCTTCCATGAAATAGGAGAGCCACCAAGAAAGAAAATATAACCTGTCAAGGATCGTCGGGTAAGCGGGCAAGCACCGTGATCAGCATCACAAAACGCGGTTAGAACTAAATCTGTGCTAGCTTGGTATAGAAGTCCCTGACCCGGCGCTCCCTTCAAATAATGAAGAACCTTGAGAGCAGCATCCCAATGCTCAGTAGTTGGCTCTTGCATAAACTGTGAAAGAATGTGAACAGAGTTTCATATCTCGGGACGAGTAAGAGTCAAGTAAATCAATTTACCAACAAGACGACGGTATTGAGAGGGATCAGAATAGGCAGCAGCAACAGAACGAGCAAGCTGATGATTCTGAGCCATGGGAATATTTGTAGGACGAGAACCAAGTAGACCAGCCTCCGAGAGAATATCTAAACAATATTTCCGTTAACATAAAAATATACCTTCAGCATTCCGAGCAATCTCAATACCGAGGAAATAGCGAGGAGATCCCAAATCCTTCATATGAAATTGTCGAGAAAGATAAGACTTGAAATCGGCAATAGAAGTCGAGTCATTGCCTCCAATAAGGAGATCATCCACATAAACAAGTATATATATCTCCGTCGATCCACGAACAAGCGAGAAAAGCGAGTAGTCCGAAGCCGATTGACGAAACCCATAGTCCAAAAGAGCAGTTTGTAAGGTACCAAACCAACACCGGGGAGCCTGACGCAACCCATAGAGAGACTTCTTCAGACGGCAAACCTTGCCTGGAGCAGCTGAAAGAAAACCCGGAGGGGGACGCATGTAAACCTCTTCATCCAAGGTGCCATGGAGAAAGGCATTGTGAACATCCATATGATGAAGCTCCCAATTGCGAGAAGCGGCAACATTGAGAAAAGTCCGAACAATAGTCATCTTTATCACAGGAGCACATGTCTCATTATAATCGACACCCTCTTCTTGACGATTTCCAAGAGCAACCAAACGCGCCTTATGACGCTCTATAGTACCATCATAATTAAATTTGATCTTGAATACCCATTGACACCCAATAGCTCGCTTATTAGGGGGAAGATCAACAAGTTCCCAAGTATCATTATCCTCCAAAGCCGTGATTTCAAAACCCATTGCCTTACGCCATACGTCAACAAGTTCCGTGTAGGCAGTAACATTTGCCATAAACACTTTGAAAGAGTCTGAGAAATTAGCATAACAGACATAGTTAGCAAGTGGATAGGGTGTACCTGATGGACCGGGAGGAGATTGGAGCGATGAGTGTATGGGGTCTTGATGAGTCTGAGCTGAATAAGTAACATATGGTTCAAGACGAATAGAGTGCTGCTTGGTGCGAAGACCTTTTCCTAATTGCTCAACCGGAGCAATAGTAAGAGTACCAGCGGAGTCAGAATCATAGGGAAAAGCCACCAGTGGAACAGCTAATGCAGGGGACAAGTCTGAAGCAACAGGGACTGCAGTAGGAGCAACCACACTCGCTTCTGCAGCCGTGTCGCACGACATTGAAGGATTATGTCGCGCGACACCATCGACAGGAGGAGAAAGAGCCTGCGGGATAGTCGAAGAACTCCCCCTTTCACCCATATCCGTGCTCAAAGGAGTAACACAACTATCCTCCTCCTCAGCAAGATCCGAATGTGGAGTTGGAACAGCACAAGAAGGCTCCACCGAGGTGATAAGAGACTCGGTAAAAGGAAACATGTTCTCATTGAACACAACATTGCGAGAAACAAAGTATTCCTTCTTGTCAAGATCAAATACTCTCCAACCTTTCTGATTATATGGATAACCAAGAAATACACACCGAGAAGCACGCTCATCAAACTTCTTTCGAATGATCGTCCTTTTATGCGCATAACACAAGCAGCCAAAGACTCGAAGATGATCGAAAGAAGGAGGTTGTTCAAACAAGAGCTTATGAGGTGTTTTACCAGATAACACTGACGAAGGTGTGCGATTGATGAGATAACAAGCAGTAAGTACACAATCTCCCCAAAACTCCAAAGGTAAATTTGCTTGAAATCGCAACGAGCGTGCAACATCCAGAATGTGACGATGTTTACGTTCTACTCTTCCACTCTGTTGCGGTGTACCAACACAGGATGTTTGATGAGTAATACCTTGGGAAGCAAACCATGACTTCAAACCCATAAATTCAGACCCATTGTCACCCCAAACCATACGAATTGTGTAAAACTGTCGAGTAACCATGGCACAAAAATTACGCAAAAGAGTGTTAACCTCACTCTTGGCACGCATCAAACACACCCAAACGGAGCGTGAGTAATCGTCAACGATCGTCAAGAAATAAGAAGAACCACAAGCAGAAGGAGTGCTATAAGGACCCCATACATCACAGTGAATTAGATGAAAGATAGCCTCGGCTTTATTATTGCTATTAGAAAAACTGAAATGTGGCTGCTTTGATCGTACACAAGTATCACAAGGCAAAGAAAACTGATCCTTAGACCCAACATCGACAAAACGTGACAAGTGAGAAAAAGTAGATAACGATGGATGCCCCAAACGACGATGCCATAATTCGCACTTCCCAATACTGCTCACTGAATTAGCCTGGCCGAGAGAAGCTCCACGAAAAAGATACACCCCATCACACTCATCCCCTGCTCCAATCAGCATCCTCGTAGACCGGTCCTGCACATAACAAAACTTATCCGTGAAAACCGCAAAACAAGATTTGTCTTTAAGTAGACGAGCAACAGAGAGCATGGTATTCGTCAACTGTGGAACATAGAGAACCACAGATAAAGTAACAGAACCACCAAGAAACAATTTTCCACGCTTAGTTGCCAAAGTAAGTGTCCCATTTGGTAAACCAATCGGACACGAGGTTATATCAACAACATCAATTAAAGATTCAAGGGAACTCGTGAGATGATAAGATGCCCCGGTATCAATTACAATACCAGATAAACGCGACAAAGAGGCTGAGCAAGGCTGTTGAAGAATGGTAAGAAGCTGATTCCACTGAGAGTCAGAGATAGGCAAACCATCACGATCAAGAGATGTAATAGTGTGAGGAGAAATAGCATCCGAAAGCTGAGAATTGTTCGCACGCCCAGCAATTAGAGGAGTACCACGTCCCTTTGGCTTGCCACGACCACGTCCAGAACCGGAATCAGGATAGCCGATGACCTGATAACATCGACAAATCTCATGTCCACTCTTCCCACAATGAGTGCAAGTGAATGAAGGACGACCATGAAACGAAGAAGAGGACGAGACAACTATTGTCGCGCGATACCCACCTGCTGTGTCGCACGACACGGCTGACGGAGCGACTTGTGCTGTAAAACCGACTGCATCAGGGCGAACTTCACCAGCACGAAAGATACTTTGATGTTTCTCTTCTTGCTGAATCAAAGAGTAAACCGCAGAGAGGGAAGGAGACGGTGACATAGTCAAAATATTCGATCTTGTAGCACCAAAGCGAGCACTATCAAGACCCATCAGAAACTGTGACTTCCTTTTCTTGTCACGACGAGAAATGTATGCTTTCTGCTGAGCACAGCGAGTATTTCCGCAGCAACAAGACGGTATGGGATCAATATCCTCCAAATCATCCCACATACGCTTGAGCTTCCCATAGTAAGCTTGAATCGACAAGCCTTCCTGTTTGCAACTACCAATGGAAGATTGCAATTCAAAAATGAGAGGATCATTCCCAACCGAAAATCTCTCCTTCAAACTCTGCCACAAATCGTAGGCAGTATCGGAACATGAAACAGAAGATCGAAGCTCTGGGTCGATGGTGTTAAGTATCCGGGCGACCATCATCGAATTGATGATTCCCCAAAGCTTGTATTGATCAGTCCCTGGAGAAGGACGCTGAAGTAGACCATCAATGAAATTGAGCTTGTTTTTAGCATGAAGGGCGTTTCTCATCACCTTAGCCCATCGTTCATAATTGGTTCCAGTAAGCATCACGGTGGAGATGATGTTGTCGGGATCAGCACCAGGGGGAAGGTAATAATCAGACAAGATCCCTGCATCTTTAATGGTTGAAACGGTAAGAGCTTGATCATCAGCCATCACGACGAGTAGAGAACAAGCAAGTGGCTTGAATCGAAACAAACAGAAGAAAACAAAGAGCAATCGGCTCTTGTGAGAAAGCGACAATCCAAGAGAGGAGCAATCGGCTCATGATCAATCGGAACAAAGAGAAAGACGGCGAATTCGAGTGAAGAAATCGAACTTGCTGAGAAAATTAGGGTTTTGGCTCTGATACCATGTCAAAGTACGAGCGGAATAAAGTGTGTTGTGTTATTAACATCAAAGAGTACATATATATAGCATTAGTGTGCAAGCTGGAATTTTGCACAATAGAATTTGTGAAGATTCTTGGGAAAAGAGCTTCTTTAGGGTTCCAAACACAAAGACAGATTTCGAATTAGGGTTCTTATTTTATAAAGAATTTCGGATTTTATAGTTGTACCTTATAAAAAAGGCTGCCTACGTACCCTCAAAAGGGATCAAGCAATTCGTAGTTCTGTTTCTGTAAAGATTTTTTCTATCCCTTAATTATGAGGAGGTACATGCCTATTTATAGCAAAAATAAGTCGGTTGAGACAGTCGGTTGAGACAGTCGGTTGGGCCTTTAATGGGCTCTATCTTCTGGGCTTGATCATTGGGCCGGTTTGTAGTAAATCTCCGGTTCTTCTACCGGTTTACTGAATCCTCGGGATAGCTGGTTTAGCGTATACTTAGTCGTTTAAGGCTTATCGATTCTTCCAGGGGAGATTTGACCCCTACAGTTAGCCCCCCAGTTCAATAATTTTATTAATAAAAGTGTTGAAGTAAGGGTGTCCAGACGAAGAATCGATTTCCGTTTAGACTGTAGATATGTTAACGATGATCCGACCATCCCGGTGACATCCATAATGATAAGGATTGATGCAAAAGTGATAATGTCGAGCCCAAGTAATGAGGATTTCTCGATTCGGCGAGCTGATTGAGTAGGCTTAGCGGTGAACCGATTCGGAGATGCTTTGGAGCGAGCTGGCACAAGAGTACTTTGTTGCGAGCTGGCCCGAGGCGCTTCACAGCGAGCTGACTTGGTGTACTTGGTGAGCTACCGTTAGTGACGAGATCCATTGAGCTTCCTGGACTCGCGAGGTGTTGTGAAAAGACGAGGCGATGTTGTCTACGAGGTGAGTTGAGTCGGAGAAACCGACTAACATCGAGGTAGAGATTCTAATCTCAAAAATGTCGCTTTGATGATGAGGTAGATCTTAAGAAGAGGATGACGAGGTGAATCGTAGTGACGAGTTGCATAATTTTGACTCGGCGACAAGGTGAAGAAAGTCTCAAACTCTAGTCATGGTGAATCAAGGTTCACGAGGTCGAATCGGAGCTTTGCCGTGAGGCGGATTTGTGGCGTTTCAACTTGACAGCGACGAGGTGCAGCAACGCGAGGTGAGGTTGTGCTCTTAATCACGAAATAAATTCTTGAAAAGACGTCGCGGCGAATTACAGTGAGGTGTTCACGTCTTGGTGTCGTGAGATTTTCAAGGTAAAATCATCAACAAAAACCTCAAGCCTGCGAGGTGAAGGAGAAGTAGAGCGAGGTGGAGCGAGGTGACTCGGTTGAGTGAGTCAACTCGGCGGAGCTTACAGTAAGTGGAGAAGAGAGGCATGAGGCGAGGCGAGCCTTATTGCAGCGACGAGCTCGCGTAGCGGATTCATTGCAGCGGCAAGGTGATTTGGTCGATTATGCTTTGCCGCAAGGTTGATTTGACGAGGTTGCGAGGCAAACCAGCTTGATTGCGATGTATGAGGCGGAGGCTGATTTTGGAGAAGAAGGTGCTCACGTCGTCATGTTCCGTAGCTGGGTCGAGCTCGATTAATGTCGGCAAAGTTGAATTGGAGAAAAGAACAAGCCTACAAGGCACCTTTATTGAGCTCACAAGGCTGAATCGAGCTCGCGTTGTTTAATCGGTGAAGAGAAGAGGCAGAGGCAAAGTGGTGGTTGTTATTTCGATCGGCGAGGCAGAGGAGCTCGACCTGGTGCAGCGGCTGTGACGAGCTCGCGGGTCATTTCGGGAAACTCGGTGAATTACGATTTATCTCGAACAAGAATCGAAGGTGAGTTGAATTGATCCCTTGAGCTTGTGTGGTGAATTCGTGAGCTGCGTGTAAATCCGAGGGAAAACTGCTCGTGTTGCGAGGTGAAGCGAGCTGATTTGGCGAGGTAAGCGAGTCGACTCCAACGAGTTAGACGAGTTGACTCACATCGATGTTGAGTTGACTCGGAATGAAATCAATTCTTGTCGCGGTGAGCTTGCGAGGTCGATTTGTTTAAAGGAAGCTCGCGAGGTGGATCTTAGGGTGACAACGAGATGGCGAGTTAACTCAGAGAAAACAAAGAGATCGAGCTTGCGAGGTTGATTTGTTTAAAGGAAGCTCGCGAGGAAAAGTGGTTGTCTTGGTCCTCATAGTGGGCTTCGAAAGGCCTAAATATATTTAATTCCTCAAAGATCTCTAAGACAAAGTGATGATGACGACGAGGTAGAGCTCTTGCTTGATTGAGCGGAGTGACACGAGGTTGCGAAGTCGACGAAGCGAAGTGACCGCGAGATGGTGTTATGTGATTGTCCCCGAGGCGAATAGGAGATGAAAAAGGAGATGAAGTGACGCCGAGGTCACTTTATTTCGAAGATGAGAAGCAGCAAGGTGGCGAGGCTGATTTGAACAGACCCGAGCTTACGGCGAGGTCGAGAAGAAACGAGCTGTCTTGCTGATTAGTGGCTCTAAGCTCCCACGAGCTCGCGAGGTGCGTTGAGGTGACAAGGTGACAAGACGACGAGGTGACCGAGCCGAAATTTGACGAACCCAGTGGCGAGGACTTGCATTTGTTTTTCGACGAGCCGAGTTACTCGATGTCGTTTTCCTGAAGATAAGGGCGAGCTGTACGATGCCTTCGCGATGTGGAAACAGCCGGCGAGCCGAGATGTAATATTGTTGAAGGTTAACGGTGAGCCAAACGAGTGCGCTTAGCGTCGAGGTATCCAAAGAAGTTTAGCGACGAGGCAGTTTTAAGATGCTTAGCGGCGGGCCGACTGATAATGTTACTGCGAGCTAGTTGTCATGATGTCAGTGTTTTGTCAGCGGACCGGTCGAGATGGAGACAGACTAATCTACTAGTTGACTGGTCGAGATGGAGACTAACTGTCTTATCAGCGGACTGGGCGGCATCATTTCGTGAAAGATAAGACTGGACTGAGTGAATTCCTACGAACCATCCAGGTAGATAGCGAACTGAGCAAGATTTTTTCCTGGTCAAAGTGGCGACTTTAGCATGACGGTTCGTCAGAGGAGACGGCGAGCCCAACCAAGAATCATGATGATTAAGGAAAATGGCGAGGCCAGCGGTAAAGATTCGTCTTCGAGTTTGGCGAGCCCGGAGGCGAGTATCTATTGTTGTTTTTCGAAGAGCCTAGTGGCGAGGACTCGCCTTTGTTGTCGACGAACCCGGCGACGATGTGTTGCTTAAGATAACGACGAGTTGAGCGACAAGTTTTGCCATAGATGACGGCGAGCTCATTAACGATGTTACTGAAGATAATAACGAGCCGCCCTTAATAGAACGATGGAGAGCCGCTCTTTTGTGTTGTCTACTTGATAAAGCTTGCTTTAGTGTTTCTAGACCAGCCATTCGGTAGCTGGGTTTTTGAGATTGAACATTTTGGTTTACAAGAGTGTTCCCGCGAACACGCCTTCTCCAAAAATGAACACTTAGCAATTTTTGATCAGCGATTCGAGCCAATTAAAAAATCCTAGTTGGCAAACTGTTCCGCAAACATATTATCGCGAGCATGTTTGAGATGCTTAGCGGCGAGGCGGTTTTAAGACGCTTAGCGGCGAGGCAATTTTAAGACGCTTCATTGTGAGCCGACTGATAGTGCCGCTGTAAGATTTGCCATGTTTGGCGAGGCCTGTTCGAGCTGATCAAGCGAGGCCTGTTATAGTTCGTTACTTGGAACAAATTTCGGTGCCGACGAGTTCCACAGAATCTCCGACCCGATTATAATCTCTGACCCGATTATATTTGCCAAGTTCGACCAGTGTTTAAGTATAACTGGGTTTTGCGAGACGAACATCCTGGTTTACAGACATATTCCCGTGAATACATAAGCTCCAGTGATGAACTCTAAATTTATATAGCGCGCTTTATCCGTTATGGATGTATAGGTAAACTTCGCGATGAAGTGTTATATAGATCGCCATTATGGTCAGTAATGACGACGAGTTGACATAGATGTCGCGTTTAGACAGTTAAGTCATTTGCGGATTGTCGCGTTTAGACAGTTAAGTCATTTGCGAATTGTGGCATTTAGACAGTTAAGTCGTTTGCGGATTGTCGCGTTTAGACAGTTAAGTCGCAGTTAAGTCGTTTGCGGATTGTCGCATTTAGACAGTGATATATTAGTATTTTGGTCTCTTTTAGTTATCATTTCTTTAGTCTTTTTGGTTCTTTCTAGTTTATTTTGTGTCTTTGCAGGTTCTAGGAGGCTCTCATGCATGGATTAGAGTCTGTGGAGGTTATTGGAGCAAAAAGGACGAATCTGGAGAAAAGATGGCACTTTTCATAAACCGAGCACCTGCTCGGTTTGGAGCGAGCACCTGCTCGCCCGAAGACTCGAAGAAGCCAAACACTCTGGATTCGAGACCGGCCGGTCTGGCCAGTGGACCGACCGGTCCCGTGTGAAGACCCAAGACCCAAGCGAAAGCAAGACCGATCGATCCTACCACTGGACCGACCGATCCACACCCGAGTCCCGAAGCCAAAACTCTCTGGAATCCGGACCGACCGGTCCGGATGAGAAGACCGACCGGTCCACGACGTGAAGACTTGCCGATTCTGGATACGGACCGACCGGTCCGGAACCAGACCGACCGGTCGGGCACCCAGAACCAAGTTGCCCTAATTTTCCCTATAAATAAGTTTCAGCCACTTTCCTAAACCGAAGTTCTATTTTTTCTCTGAGATTTTTCATTGTACGTTCCTGAGACAAGAGACTTGGAAAAATCACGAAAACACTGTTCATCAAAACACTGTTCATCGAAACACTGTTCACAGTTACTGTTCACGGTACTGTTCACAGTTACTGTTCACGATTTTGGGATTTTTCCGATTTGTTGCTTCTCCTTGCTGGATCATTCCACGACATCGTTCTGAGAAGAATTCTAAACCTTATTCTCTTTAATTTGATTATGAATTCTCCTTTTGTCTTTGTTGTGATTGATTCCATTATGCTTGAGTAGTCTCATTGCTAGATTAGGGAAATTCAATGGTGGATTAGGATGATAGTGACTGAGCCAAATAGGAAATGTTATCATTTGTCTTCATCAATCGGGATTCATACTGCTTAGGCTAATTTGATCACCTAGTCTATGATTTTAGGATTAACTTATTCACGAAAGTGCTCTAGGTTGCTAGATAAACCATTGATGAGCAATCGGTGTGTAACCAACGACAGTTGATTGTTACCATCGATTGTGAACAAATCGAACCAATTGTTAATGCTTATCTTCATTTCTGAATTCGAACGACAGTTTATGCATTTAGGATGCTAGATAAAGTTATTGATGCATCACGACAGTGAGGCAATATTACATTCATGTTCGAGTTCTAGATTGCGCTAAATTGAATCCTGAATAGATTGCTCAGTCCATAATCCGAAACCACCGGCGAATGACTCTAACCTAGTGCCTTTATCTTATTGAATTTACATCATTTTTTAATTGCTATTTCGTTCATTAATTCGTCACAAACAAATTCCCATTTTATCTTAGCTTTAAACGATAATCCATATTTTCATAGTGTGACCGTGGTCCCTGAGGATTCGATACCTAAAATACTACTGCTTTTGTCTGTGCACTTGCGGATACTATTTAGGTTTAAAACTTCACGTATCAAGTTTTTGGCGCCGTTGCCGGGGACCAATTGCGTTGCCTTTGAATTTCGATTTAGTTTATAGTCTAAGAATTTATTTTTGCTAATTTGGTTTTCTTTTGTTTGCATTCGGTGTGTTTCAGGTGCATGACCAGTAGAAGAACAAGAAGAAACATCACTGAATCCTTAATCAACGTTTCGAACGAAAAGTTAGCACGTATTGAACGAGAAAACCGTCGGCGAAGAAACTCACCGAATCCGGATAATATGGCTAATCAGGAGGAGATGAATGCTCAGTTGCAAGTGCTAAGGGATCAGATTACTCAATTGCAAAGAAATCAACCACATGCCCCTCCAGCACAGCCGGGTATAGGGGATACGGATAATCCCCATGCCTTCTATCAGAACCGTTCCGCCATTGTGATTCCAACTATTCAGAGGCAGGATTATGAGATCAAGCCTCAGATGATATCTCTGGTGAAACAACACTTGTTCCATGGATTACCGGCTGAAATACCGATGGATCACATTGAGAATTTCGAGGAAATCTGCACTACTACGGGGTCTAATGGAGTGCCGAGTGAATTTCTGAAGTGCAAGCTGTTTCCATTCTCACTCTCGGATAAGGCTTCTAGATGGTTGAAGTCTTTACCGGCTGGTTCTTTAAAGACTTGGGACGAAGTTAGAGCTGCGTTTTTGGACCACTTCTACACCAAGTCCAAAATTGCGTCTTTGAGGAATAAGATCTCTTCGTTTCAACAACATTCCAGCGAAACTTTCTGTGAAGCTTGGGAGAGACTCAAGGAATACCGTAGGGAATGTCCTCATCACGGCTTCAAAGATGAGCAGATTCTTGGAATTTTCTACGATGGAGTTGAGTGGGACTATAGGAATGCTCTTAACGCTGCAAGTAACGGAGACTTCATGACCAAGACAAGGGATGGAGCCTTTGAGCTGATTGAGAACCTCGCTGCGAGCTCTAGCAACAAGGCTCCTGAGTATAATAGGTCCAGGAAAGTCTATAATATGGACACTCAGAAGATTGATGAGCTGACAGCAAAGGTGAATCTACTTTTACGCGAGAACCAGAGACCGGTAAAATCTGTGGAAGAGAATGGGGCTGCTCCTATTTCTCAAGAGTTTGAAGGGTATGAGGTCGCCGCATTACAAGAGGTCAACTTTGTGAACGGTCAAGGATTTCAGAGATTCTACTCCAACAACGCTCAAGGGAATCAGTTCATCCCTAACCAGAATCAGAGTCGTTTCCAAGGAGGGAACCAACAACAATTCGCTGCGCCACAACAAGCTACTTCCGCGCCTACATCTCTGGATGAGTTGAAGAGTCTCATGCAGCAACTGATGGTTAACAGCCAAAAGGCGTCCACTGAGATTAATGGCAAGGTAGATCTCATGTACGATGATTTGAATGCAAAGTACGAGGCTGTTACCGCGCATGTGAAGAAATTGGATACACAAGTTGCTTAAACTGCTGAGACGATTAAGAGACCGGCTGGAATTCTTCCAGGGAAAGGGGAGATGAATCCTAAGAATGGGTATGCCAATGCTGTAGAAATCATGAGCGGAATCTCTAGCACCCACAGAAAAGGTAAGGAGCACGTAACCGAGCACCTGCTCGCCAGGATGCTCCTACCGAATCTTCAGAAATTCCCCCAGAGAGAGTTTACGCACCCAGGGTTCCTTACCCACGTGCCTATGTCAACTTTATCGAGGACCAAGGACCCAATCAGAGTAGAGAACATCAAGCACCGCACCTCCAAGAGAATAGACTTGAGCTAATGATGCAACAGATTCTAGATGGGCAAGACAGGAGTGCACGGGAAGTGAATGAGAAAATAACCTCTCTTGACGACAAGATAAACGTCATGAACAACGAACTCAGCTATAAACTAGAGAGTTTAACTTGTCAGGTTGACTTTCTTGATTCACAAGTTGCTTCTATGTCCCAGAGTAAAGCGTCAGGTTCTGCGGAAAAGGTTGCATTGATTCCTGCGGACGAGCCAGATCGATCGATCCCACTTGAACCAGCTACGGATCCTCAGAGTCAAAGCATAGATGTCACTCCAGGTAACACTCAGAAACCTTTATTAAGGCAACTGCATAAGCTAGAGGATCCAGGTAAGTTTGTTGTTCCATGTCTTATCTTTGGAATTGATTTTGAGGATTCTTTATGCGATTCTGGATCTAGTGTTAACCTCATGTCAAGGGATATTGCAGAATCTTTAGGTATTGTTGATATCCAGACTTCTAAGATGTCTATTAGATTTGCGGATGCCTCGGTAACAACTTCGCAAGGATTCATTGGGAATTTAAATGTCAGGATTGGTGATTGTTTGATTCCAACTGATTTCCAAGTTGTGGAGATGAGCAATGGTTCATACATGCCTTTGATTTTGGGAAGACCTTTCCTTGCAACAGCAGGTGCAGTTGTTGACTTACCAAACAAACGGATTGTTTTCTCTAACATCGACAAACGGATCTCTTACAACGCTATTTCGGATGGCGACAAGTATGGCTCTTGTGTTGCCATAGACGATGTAACGGGAAGGGTAAGTGTCCTACCAGCTGCAGCACTCTGTAATAAGAATGAGTTTAATGAAGTCCTGGATGGAGACACTCGTTCTTATGAAAGGAAACCCAAGGAAGTCAACAAGCGAGACAAACCAAAGCGCGAGAAGAATGCTACAGGTTTGCACATAACCTTGACACCGCAGAGATGTGTTGGAGACACAATTGAGTACAAGCTAAAGAGTAAAGGCATGTCTAGGCCTTTCTCTATGGTCAAAGCTATTGTTACTCCGGAATTTAAGGAAAAGGGTCAAGCGGCTATGGCTAGTATGCTGAGCAAGGTTCTGCAACCGAATATAAGTGATCAAAGAGCAAATCGACCACGCCTCAACCCACCTCCACCGAGCCCTGATCCGGACAAGAAAGCCTCTAATCCTTGAGCCTAGATGGCCAACAAAGTCAAGCTAATGACTTTAAACAAGCGCTTGATGGGAGGCAACCCATCGGTAAGATTTTTCGTACATAATTTGGTTTTCAATTCCTTTTATTACTAACATTTTACTTGTGTTTTCAGTATTCTAAAAAAAAAAAAAAAAAAAAAAAAAAAAAAAAAATGAAGGAATTTTTATGGAGCACCTGCTCAGTTTCGGAAAAGGCCCGGATTAAGTCTCTGGAAATGAGACCGGTCGATCCCATAGAGAGACTTGTCGATCCAGAGAGTTCAAAGGAGTCAGCCAAGTCTCTGGAAATGAGACCGGTCGGTCCCATATACCGACCGGTCGATCCAGGAGACTCAACGGATCGAGAGTAGCCCTTGGAAATGAGACCGGTCGCTCCTTGACCCGGATCGGTCGATCCCCTACGCGGATCAGAACACGGCCAAACTCTCTGGAAACACGACCGACCGATCCAGTATCGGGACCGGTCGGTCCCGTGCCCGAGCACCCTCTTTCCTTTTTCCTTTACCAAAAAAAAAAAAAAAAAAAAAAAGGACGAATCCTTTTCTTTTCCCCTTTTCGCAGAATCGGAGCAGCCTCCTCCTCCTCCTCTCGTTTCCACCGCCGCAACCCAACTCCCCAACCTAATCCCCTAGTCGAGCACCTGCTCGCATGGAATCGAGCACCTGCTCAACGATGACGCGGAGGCTTCTACCCGGTAGTATCTTTTCTACCCTTTTACCATCATTGTATTATCCGTTATTATTATTTTCTTGTGTCACCAATCTCTTGAAATTTTTCACACCGGAGACGGTGTGATTTAAGTCCGGGGGAGCGGTTTGTTATCTGTTTTATTCGAATTTTTATCGAGTCTGTTTTTGAATTTTTACCGAGTTTTTGGAATTATGATCTTGATCTGTTGGAATTATGTTTAGATTGGGGATTACTTGCATGACTTGTTTGGCTAAAGCTCTGTATCGGAAAGGTTATGGGTGGATAAATTTTCCCCAAAGCCCATATTCATCGGGAATTAGGTGGATCCAATATCGTCTCAAGTCATTATTTGGTTAATCTTGACTTTTAATTTCTTTTTCAAGGGTTTGACGTTCATTGGGCAAGACTTTTTCGAACCTTACAAGACACTGCAACTCTCCACCACGTAAGTTCTTTATTCTCTAACTCTCCTCTCTTTTATCAAAGCAACATGTCCAGGTGGCCCAAGGGACTACGCGAATAAGCCCGTGTATCTTTTGGGACTCGCGGAAGGCATGTTGTAAGGGAAACTAAAAGATTCGAAGTGAACCAGGGGATGATGCGTAAACCCGTATCTCCTTTGTGACCTCATGAGAATCGTCCCATAAAAAATATATAAATAAAAAAAAAAGAGAAAAAAGTTCTAGAGGGAAACTTCAAGTTTCTGGGTGAGCCAGGGGACGATGCGTAAACCCGTATGTCTTCGCGGTCTCATTCCGATCCGTCCAAAAAAAAAAAAAAAAAAAAAAAAAAAAAAAAAATCTATCAAACGTTTAACCATTTTTAAAGAGAGGATTTGAGTTGAGAAAAAGAGTATGCAGGAGAGGGTCTTGGTTCGGAAAAGTCGGCACCCCTTGAAACGATCCCCCTTGGGTAAGATCACTGTACTTCATTTTCATTAATCCTATTTAAGAGATGATATTGTGGATACCGACGTTTTGATGGGTTGTGGGTGATTAAGTTAGGTTATGAGCCCCATGGTTGACTATGATACATGTTCTAAGGCCTAATGACGAAAGTATGAAATCTGAAATCTTTCCAACAAGCGAGTGAATTCCATCCGCGTTTTCAAACCTTTCTCCTTTACTTGTTTCTAAGTTTGTTTGAGGACAAACAAAGATCTAAGTCCGGGGGAATTGATATATTAGTATTTTGGTCTCTTTTAGTTATCATTTCTTTAGTCTTTTTGGTTCTTTCTAGTTTATTTTGTGTCTTTGCAGGTTCTAGGAGGCTCTCATGCATGGATTAGAGTCTGTGGAGGTTATTGGAGCAAAAAGGACGAATCTGGAGAAAAGATGGCACTTTTCATAAACCGAGCACCTGCTCGGTTTGGAGCGAGCACCTGCTCGCCCGAAGACTCGAAGAAGCCAAACACTCTGGATTCGAGACCGGCCGGTCTGGCCAGTGGACCGACCGGTCCCGTGTGAAGACCCAAGACCCAAGCGAAAGCAAGACCGATCGATCCTACCACTAGACCGACCGGTCCACACCCGAGTCCCGAAGCCAAAACTCTCTGGAATCCGGACCGACCGGTCCGGATGAGAAGACCGACCGGTCCACGACGTGAAGACTTGCCGATTCTGGATACGGACCGACCGGTCCGGAACCAGACCGACCGGTCGGGCACCCAGAACCAAGTTGCCCTAATTTTCCCTATAAATAAGTTTCAGCCACTTTCCTAAACCGAAGTTCTATTTTTTCTCTGAGATTTTTCATTGTACGTTCCTGAGACAAGAGACTTGGAAAAATCACGAAAACACTGTTCATCAAAACACTGTTCATCAAAACACTGTTCACAGTTACTGTTCACGGTACTGTTCACAGTTACTGTTCACGATTTTGGGATTTTTCCGATTTGTTGCTTCTCCTTGCTGGATCATTCCACGACATCGTTCTGAGAAGAATTCTAAACCTTATTCTCTTTAATTTGATTATGAATTCTCCTTTTGTCTTTGTTGTGATTGATTCCATTATGCTTGAGTAGTCTCATTGCTAGATTAGGGAAATTTAATGGTGGATTAGGATGATAGTGACTGAGCCAAATAGGAAATGTTATCATTTGTCTTCATCAATCGGGATTCATACTGCTTAGGCTAATTTGATCACCTAGTCTATGATTTTAGGATTAACTTATTCACGAAAGTGCTCTAGGTTGCTAGATAAACCATTGATGAGCAATCGGTGTGTAACCAATGACAGTTGATTGTTACCATCGATTGTGAACAAATCGAACCAATTGTTAATGCTTATCTTCATTTCTGAATTCGAACGACAGTTTATGCATTTAGGATGCTAGATAAAGTTATTGATGCATCACGACAGTGAGGCAATATTACATTCATGTTCGAGTTCTAGATTGCGCTAAATTGAATCCTGAATAGATTTCTCAGTCCATAATCCGATACCACCGGCGAATGACTCTAATCTAGTGCCTTTATCTTATTGAATTTACATCATTTTTTAATTGCTATTTCGTTCATTAATTCGTCACAAACAAATTCCCATTTTATCTTAGCTTTAAACGATAATCCATATTTTCATAGTGTGACCGTGGTCCCTGAGGATTCGATACCTAAAATACTACTGTTTTTGTCTGTGCACTTGCGGATACTATTTAGGTTTAAAACTTCACGTATCAGACAGTTAAGTCGTTTGCGAATTGTCGCGTTTGGAGTATGAATATACGGACACACTCCCCCTTTTTTTTAAGGAGGGGGGCAATTGAACTCGTCCGAAAACGAGCTGTTTACGTACCCTCGAGTAGGGATCGTGGTCGGCGAGATGCTGCGAGGCCGCAAGCTAATTTGATGAAGAGAGCAGCGAGGCCGCGAGCTAATTTGATGAAGAGAGCAGCGAGGCCGCGAGCTAATTTGATGAAGAGAAAAACGAGGCCGCGACCTGATTTGATGAAGAGAGCAACGAGGCCGCGACCTGATTTGATGAAGAGAGCAACGAGGCCGCGAGCTTATTTGATGAAGAGAGCAACGAGGCCGCGAGCTAATTTGATGAAGAGAGCAACGAGGCTGCGAGCTGATTTGATGAAGAGAGCAACGAGGCCGCGAGCTGATTTGATGAAGAGAGCAACGAGGCCGCGAGCTGATTCCACAACACAAATTCAACTTCTCTGATCAGATCGCGACGAGCCAAATCAATTTTCTAACTGCTGGAGAAAATTCAGCTCGCAACGACTTCTTCTCGCGTCGTAGTGAGCTGATTCGAAATTGTATTACAGCGAGCCGGTTTGGAAATGCGTCGTGGTGAACCGACTTGGAGTTATGTTGTAGCGGGCTGGCCCTAGGCGCTTCACGGCGGACTTAAATTTGATGATGTCAAAACGCAGCGACTCGTTGATTGCAAAGTTGATTTGAGGTTGAATCGACGATCTTGTGTAGTCGTCAAACTTGGAGACGTCGAGCTCGAGCTTGCGAGGTCGAGGCAGTCATTGTGCCGCGAGCCGCGAGGTGAAGTGATACAAGAGCTCGTGATTGAAGTGAGAAGAAGGAGCTTGCGTCAGCGTTATATCGGGGCAGCGAGCTCGAATCAAGGCTTCGGTGTAAACTTGAAACCGCGGTGAGGCGAAGCAGCTCGCGAGTTGAGATCGAGCTTCGGCGAGGTGGTCGAGCTCGGCGAGGTTGTTTAGCAATGCGGTGGATTCGCATCGAACGGACCTCGTGTTGTAAATGCATTGCGGCCGCGAGGTGGACTTGGTTTAAGGTATGAGAGCTCGCGTCGAGCCTGGTCTGAAACAGAGGAGCTTGCATCGAGCTTGAGTTGAAGAAGAGGAGCTCGCTTGACTTTGCCGTGGTGCTTGCTGTCGAGATAATGGCGAGTCGAGCGACACGAAGAGGCGAGGCGAAGCGGAGCTTGTAGCGCCAAAAGCGAGGATGAGTTGGGTCAGAAAGAAACTCGCAGATTGACTAAGTGGGCTCGCGAGTTGACTCACTGAGTCCTCAAATCTGTTTCTCTCAAACCTTGGAGCTTTGCAAACTTGAATCCAGCTCGCCGCGAATTAAATTTGATTTGTGATCCCCACGACCTCACGCTCACCTTATCGCTGAATCGAGCTTGATTCTTTGTATGGAGAGGTGACGAAGCTAGAGAATTTCCTTCTGAGCAAAATGAAAATGGAGTAAAAGCGAGGTCATTTGGAGTAAATCCGAAGCCGCCAAGGTGAGAAATCCGATTGAAATGAATCCGAGTGTTGACAAAGTAAAAAATTTGGTGATTTGAGTCTCCGAAATCGTAGCACATCAGCGAGGTGATGTCAACCATGTCTCCACAAAATTGATCGAAGGAAACGACGAAGTGGTCTTCTCTTCTTAGGAGGAGGCGAAGTGACGACAAAGTGAAGCCATGAGATTTAGTGACTAGGTTTCCGTAGTGGTGAGGTTGATAGGTAAGGGAGGCCGATTTGGAGACGCGACGAGACCGCAAGGTGATACAACGAGCTCGTTGAAGTGGATTTTGGATTTCCAAGCTCGATTCGGCGAGGTGAAACCTGGTCGTTTCAACAAGCTTGTAAGGCGGACGAGGTGACCGAGTGGACTCACTGCAAAGTGAACAAGTCGACTCGCTCCGAGCTTGCGTTATCGTTTCATGGTTCAGTCAAGCTTGCATCGTTGCTCCATTGTTATTGCGAGCTCATAAGTTTGTGGTCTAGCTCTGAAATTGCAAGGTCGAATCGAAGAGAGAAGCGAGTTGCAAAATGGACTTGAGGTCACATCGAGCTCGGCGAGGTGGTGTGAGGATTAGTCGAGCTTGGCGAACTTGATGTTCAAAGTAACGAATTTGATCTCTGAAGCAGCAAGGTTCCGTCGAGTCTGAGTTTGCAGCGAGGTGACGACGAGGTCGAATCAATTGAAACTGTGAATTCCGCAAGGTGAGCGAGTTGACGCAGAGTTATCTTGAGCTCGTGGTCGCAGATCTGACTCCTTGTATTTCGTGAGTTGATTCTGGGTTCGGCAAAGTGACACAGTTAGCGAGGTTGATTAGCTCACGAGTTTGCGGCCCTTCGTGTAGCGAGGTGAATTTTGGTTAAGCGAGGTGCGATTTCGACAAGTACCGCCTCATTGCTTTGCTAAGTGACGACGAGGTCCAGTTCAATTTATCGTTAATGACGAGGTCCATGGATCTTCTTGGATTAGCGAAGTGTTGTGAAACAAAGCTTGTAAGGAGTCGGAGAAGCGAAAGGAAACAGCGTGGCGACGAAGCAGCTATGGTGTCGAAGTGATGACGAAGTGAGCGAGGTCGATAAGTTGGATTTGCTCTGCCTTCGGCCCTACCCACGAATTCACTCAGTTCGTCGAAAAACCAAATTGACTTGGGCCTAAATTCCATTTGTCAAGCCCATATTCAAGTGATAAGAGATTTGGTGACGAGGTTGACGTCGAGGAGTGCCAGGCGACGAGACGAGGAGTGCCAGGCGACGAGATGAGGATTGCTAGGCGACGAGGAGTGCCAGGCGACGAGACGAGGATTGCCAGGCGACGAGACGAGGATTGCCAGGCGACGGGACGAGGATTGCCAGGCGACGAGACGAGGATTGCCAGGCGACGAGACGAGGATTGCCAGGCGATGAGGCGAGGATTGCCAGGCGATGAGGCGAGCTGCCGGGCGACGAGTCAAGCTGTTGTCTAGGCCTCTCCAGCGCGTTTCTCTCTCATATGTCTCTCTCTAATGTTTTTCCTCCTCCAAAGCGGATTGGCTGTTTACGTTGGTTTGCCCATCCACAGTTGGCTCCCTCGGATCTGAACCACCGTCGGTCGCTGGAGTTTGCTGGTTCGTTCCTGACATCTTGCGAATTCGTCTAAGTGTTTGTTTCGTGTATGAAGCTATTGTTGCGAGTAGATACCCTCCTTCTAGCGCCAAATTGTACGAGCTGGAATTTCGCACAATAGAATTTGTGAAGATTTTTGGGAAAAGAGCTTCTTTAGGGTTTCAAACACAAAGACAAATTTCGAATTAGGGTTCTTATTTTGTAAAGAATTTCGGATTTTATAGTTGTGCCTTATAAAAAAGGCTGCCTACGTACCCTCAAAAGGGATCAAGCAATTCGTAGTTCTGTTTCTGTAAAGATTTTTTTTATCCCTCAATTTTGAGGAGGTACATGCCTATTTTTAGCAAAATAAGTCGGTTGAAACAGTCGGTTGGGCCTTTAATGGGCTCTATCTTCTGGGCTTGATCATTGGGCCGGTTTGTAGTAAATCTCCGGTTCTTCCACCGGTTTACTGAATTCTCGGGATAGCTGGTTTAGTCGTTTTAGGCTTATCGATTCTTCCAGGGGAGATTTGACCCCTACAATTAGTGTTGGGCTTTACAAGATATAAACATAGCCCATATCACAATAAGTTCCGAGCAGGATTTGGTTCAATAATCTTAACAGACGGCGAGGAGACCGGAGCGATCGACGTCTTTCCATAATCGCATGGCTGCTTCAATTTCACCGTATTTCTCTCATCAAGTCTCCTTCACCTTGCGATGCCTCCGGTTCTTCAGATTCTCGTCACGTTCGATTCAAGCTCAGGAATCGCAAGTCAATCTTCGATTCTGCTATCGTCGTGATTCTTCTCTGATTGCTATCAATCGAGGTTTTGCAGGAGTTGATGGTTATTTCTTAGTATCTCAGTCACGACCACCAGAGATTCCTTCCGATTTACCTTTGCGATGCAATCTTACTGATCTGGTCTATATGAGGTATCGGAACTCTCTCTCTCTAAGCATATAGCTTCTGGATATGTCTATGTTCATGATGTTGTTATGATATGGAGATCTTCATAGTAAATGTAGTTTTCGAGAGATGGGGATCAGGTTAGGAAGTAATCAACATAATTTAGGATCTGGAATTGATGTGGATGGTTAGTTATGTTGGTCGATCATCCTGATCTCACATTCGTATTTTGCCAATACATGGAGATGTATTTCAGGCTAATATTCGTCTAGTTATGCATTTGGTTTATGCTAGCATAAGAACAACATTGTTTTTGTTTCTTCGTTGCTGCATAGTGTTATCTACAGAGCTGTTGACATTTGAGGAAATAATTGCTTCATCACGTTTTATTTCAAGCAAGGAGGAGTTTGGTTTGTCATCTAGACCTGCACCATTACAGTTTACACTTCTGAGGAAGGTGAAGTTGTAGTAGAAGTGGAAGAAGAAATTGACGTTGAAAATACTGAGGGGGAGCAGTTGAAAGCAGTGGAGAGTGATGAAGAAGAAGAAGTTGTGGTTGGTGAAAGCACTGAAGAAGAAGAGGAAAGTCTGCAGTTTTCGAAACCGTCCATTTTGGTTTTACGGGTCCCTTTACATTTCCCTTGTGTTCTTGTGTTATTTGTTCCTTTTGGCATTGCATCTGTTGTTTATGTTGTGAGATTCCATTATGTTTGGTGTTTTTGATTAGAGCTCTGAAATAATAAATTTTATTTTTAATGATACTCATCCGGTTTTACTATTAGAGACAAATTTATTAATAGTATCATATTGGGTCTCAAATAATTGACTAATATTATAATTAATATTAAAAAATTGCTTATGATACTTCCAAAATATCACCAATGTCCACGCTCTAATGATTCTGCTTTTATCATCAGCCGAAGAATAAGAAAGAAGAATAAGAAAGCCACTTGACTCTCTTAGTTCGTCCAGCAATTTCCATTTGGGGATTATCAAATTGAGAATTTAGGTTAAGAAAAAAAGAAGATAAAACGTAGTGGCTTTTCAATTAGTTTTAACTTTTAAAAAAAAAACCATCGGTACCCATAGCCCAATAGAGTAATTAAAAAAACATGACTTGCCCGTTTTAAGCTCGCGAGTTTTTAAAAAACAAAGTGCAAGTTTAGGGTACCCTGTGGGTTTTTTACCCATCATTAACATCCCTAATTAGAAGCCATCCTTCTGGTTCCAAAAACAAAACCATAACCATAGCAGAATCAAATACGGAAGTATTTAAGCACAAATGTATTGTTATCCATATATTGTGAATAGAATGTTATCCTCATTTAGCTTTCGGAGTAGATTACCTTATTTCTTTAATCCCGAACTCAATATTTCTCGAGGAGCGATCTGTTTGGCACTCTTTGCAACACTCAGCAAGGAAGTTCCACTTTTAATACTACCTAGCTAAACCCTTCCATATCATGGGAAATATAGCAAAGCATTAGACTGACATTTTTGAAGTGATCATGCCAAACTGCCAATAAAACAGCATTATTAGATGAGAAACTCACACGAAGAGCACAATGAAACAATGGAAATCCTTTGAAGATCCCAAACATCAATGATTAGAAATAGTTGATTAGGAAGAGAAAAACAAAATTAATTCACTTTTATGAGTACAGGATGGTAGCATAGATTCCCCAACATATCCCACTGTGCTAACCAAATACAAAGAAAAAAAAACAAATCTACGGAAGCAGAGTTGATGGATTGGATACTAAAGAGATGCAATGCCAATTCGACTGGTATGTTCATATGTTCGCATGCAGATGTTGCAGGTTTTGATGAAAGTTGAGGAAATTTGGAGCTATCGAGTTAAGCGAATGATCGAACTGTGGTGGTGAGCACGGATCACGGGTTGAAGTTTACGCAGCGATTGATTACCATACAAAGAACATAAAAGAGATAGTGATTGGCGAATCCACGCGTGAAGGTTTGGTTCAGTTATAGATGTTCTTAAGGAGTATCTTCAAGAACAAGGAATGTTAGAGTTTGTTGAGAATGTACTCAAGGAAAATCTCAAGGTTTGATTGTAGTTTTTCCGAAACAATTCTTGTCCTTGTCCTTAAGAGGTCCTATGATATTTCTGAAGGTACTTGAGGAAGTAATGATATTGCGATTTTTGGGACTTGTGAAAATTAAAGGTCTGATTAGTTTCCGTGACCTTTGGCTTTGTTTCTACTAAGATGAAAAGGTTTTCTTTTTCTTTAACACCAAAAGCACTCAAATAAACTTCCACTCCAGAGGAAAACTTTTAACATTCTCACATAAACTTGACTAGAGAACATAAGAAAAACCAATAAAAAAGGTTGCATTGTATCACAAGTTAAAACAAAAAATCATTGAAGGTAAGTCTTCGTACTTGTAGGTCAGTTAAGAGTGGTCTCTTCTTCCGCCACCAAAACCTCAACAGCCGCCACAATGGCGGAGACCGTTACATTTGTAGGGATAAGGCCAATAACGACCTCTGCTTGAAGGATCAAAACGGCCTCCAACGTCTCCAATCGGTGTAGCCATTTCAACAACAAGTTTCCATGTTCCCAAGAAACTTCCACTAAGTTTCAACGCATTCTCTACTCCTTCTTGTAGATTAATGTAAGCACATCCTATGGGAGCACCGGTTACACTGTGTGCTGGTCTCGTTGGAACGCTAACGCTTGTGATCTCTCCACACGAACGGAAATGTTTCCTCAATGTGCTCATGATTTCATGTGCAGAAAGGGAAGAGTCAAATCCTTTGACGATGATCGTTTGATCATCACCACCAACACCAAATACTCCTCTTTGTGGAGGAGTGTATGCTGCAGCTCTCTTGATTCTTTCAGCACGCACTTCAACACGATCATCAAAAGATACGAAAGAACGATTGAATTCTGCCTTGGCTCTTGTAGCAGGTTCCTCATCAGAAGAAGATGGTTAATCCTCAGACATGTCTTTTACGGAGCCGTATTTAAAAGAAGTATTCTTGTCAAGAATATCTTTACGCTTGTCTGAGATCAAAATTGCATGTAGATCAGCCTTTGTCACCAACAAATCCACCTTTGCTTCGATACGTTGAAGATGATTAGCTAATCCCTGCATTGTCTCACTTATGAGATTCAGTTTGGCCTCCAGATTATCTGATATCTTGATAGAGTCTGCCATGGCGAAGATGAGAAGAAAAGAGAGGAGCGAATGAGCGATTGTAGTTCTGGTAGAGGCACAAACCCTAGACTGCTCCTTAAGATATATAGTAAGGTTAAATAAAACAAATCAAATAACAATAATTAACGTCGGCAAAAGGCATGGGCTTTGGGTGAGACAACCAAATGGACCGAACCGAGTTTTCTTTTTTATACTAAATTGGTTTTTTCTTCCTTTTGGCCTTACAAATGCTTCGGCTACATGTTTCTCAACTCAAAGTGTGGTCCTTATAAGATTGTGGAGAAATGTGGTCCGGTTACTTACAAGTTGGCTCTTCCAGCTTCTTCTCAAGTACACCCTGTTTTCCATGTTTCTCAACTCAAAGTGTTAATTGGGAATGTATCAACTGCAACACAGCTTCCTTCCACTACTAGAAAACAGTCAATTTGTGACTATTGTTTGTGACTGCGAAATCAGTCACTAATATTTGCGACTGACTTGAGACTGTTTTGTGACTGATTTGCGACTACAGTAAAATCGGTCGCAAAGTAGTCGCAAATTTGTGACGGATTAACCTGGTCGTAACGGAGTCGCAAATTAGTGACTGATTTGCGACTTTGTTGCAAAGGTTTCAATGTAGTCGCAGATCAGTCACTAATTAGTGACTCCTTAACGACGGATAATGGTGTCACAAATTTGCGACACATTTGTTACGAATTTCTCAGTCACAGATTATTTTGTGACTGATTTGTGACTCTTTAGGGTTTGGGGTTTTGATTTCCGATACCCTATCGAGACGTCACAAATTCGTCACAACTTTCCTACTACTTTACCACATATTTGCGACGGAAATTTCCAATGTGACTGATTTGTGACTCCTTTGCCACTCCAACTAAAATTTTCACACATTGAAAAAACGAAAATCTATGAGTGTAAGAGTCATAATTCATATTACAGTGTACAAAACTCAATGGCATATTATAAATATGTTTTAGTAGTTAATTTATCAAATTCAATAACAAGTTTTCAATACAACAACATTCTCAATTATAAACACTTATAAACACTTATAGTTTTCATCACATATTGAAATATTTGATGTTTTATCAAAAAATGCTTTGGAATGACTATTTTAGTGAATATATGCATTCATATAGGTTATAGGGTTTAGATAAAGTCTAGAGGATCATAGTTTGGGGTCTAATTGTTAAGGGTTTAGGATTTTAATTTGTGACTACATTAAATTCGTCGCAAATTAGACACAAATTTGTAACGCATTTGGGACTACTTTGTGACGAATATCTGGACCTGTTTTGTGAATAAATATCTGCATCTGTATCTCACCAAATGTGTTGGTTGAAAAAATTTAAAATTTTTGGCAATATATTCAAAACATTTTAAAATGGCTCGCTTAGTTACTTCTTTAAACTCTCAATCTCAATCTCAATCTCAATCCTTAAAATTCTTAATCTTTCTTCCTCACACAAAATGTAACACCTCCTCCTCCTCAATTTCGTTCTCTTCTTTGCCAAACAAACCCAGAAGAATCTCCCAAAACCCAGGTGAAATTCACTATCTTTTCGAAATGGGTCGACAGACGCCATTGTTCTCTTCTCTTCTCTTCGTCTCCTCTTCTCTTCTCCACTTCGATCTGAACCTTTGAACCAAAAAATCCCCCTTTGATTTCACCGACGGACACCACTGTAATCCTTTCTCCATCTCGAATCCCACCTCCGCTTCTCTCTTACCTCCTTCCGTCTCCTTTGAATCTGCGTTTGGGATTAGGGTTTTGTGGTAACCTCGTGCGGGAACCAAGCTCTCCGGGAGATCTATCTTTTGTCATCTTTGGGAAAGCGGATTGCTTCTTGATTGAAACTTCGGAGAATCCCTAACGAAGAACATGAGTCGATGAACTATGAGGATCTACAGTTGGATTTTAGTCTAGTTCTGTTTAGTCTGGCTCTGAACAGCTCCTCAATTCCTCTCGAATCGACAAGACTCGTTTCATGGGAGACCTTCTTCTCTGATGCTGACCGAATCCAGGTAAAATTTTCCTTCTTTTTTTGAGCTGTTCTTGGTTATTTCGAGCTTCCATCTCTTGAAATTGACCTTGAATTTCTATCTCATTTCTTCTTGGAAACAGATTCAAATGCATAGATAATACATGCAAAAAATAATTGTCTTCTTACTCTTCTTCTTTCTATGTCAAATTGGGCAAACGCGTCTTATCTCGATATGGCTTAGATAGGCCAGATACAAGATTTGAGCTCTTTGTGATATGTTTGCAGAATTTTGAAGACTAAAACATGAGCTCAAGTAAGCTTCTGCCTAATCCATTGGAAGAAAGAGATTGTAGAGACGAGTGAGTTTCCAAGAAAGAGATTGATGAGAGGATCCACCATACCTTTCTCTCTCAAACTGTCCACCATACGCAACGAACAGGTCGTCTCACTGCAACCTCACTTTCTTTTATCTTGCTATGTTCGTGTGATTTATTGCATGATATATCTATTTATCATATTAATGTGTACTGAGAGAGTTTAAAGGATCAATATCTTTGTGTCACAACTCTTGATTCAAGCTTAAACAACTCTTATGGTGGAGTGTGGAAGATAGATGATAAAGATAATAGCTTCTTAACACAGCCCTTCCGCATAAAATATGCAAGGCAGGATGTCCGTCTATGCATGATGGTCTCTTTTACTATGCCACTGGAAAGATATGAGGTACTAGACCTTCTTTCTTATTTTCTTAGGTCCCTTCTAATATAAACAGAAATTGGTAAAGGAACGTTCTTTTATGCAAAGTAGTACGGCATCGAGTTTGTGAGGTTATTTTAGCTGCTGACTTTTTGTTGATCATAGTTAGCAACAATAATAATTCAATTGTGGTGTACTTGTTTGACCTAGAAGTTATCATTGAAGATTAAATGAAAATTTGTGAATGATGCAGGGTCCAGCTACATCTGTTGTTATATTGAGGTTTGCGCTTTTATATTCTCCAATTATGGAGAATATATCATTGACTCATGCGGATGCTTGTCCTGCAGCAGTACATGATTTTCGTATTCCGCCAAAAGCTCTCTCAAGCGTGCATTCTTACTGTCCAGTGCACTTTGATACCTTCCACGCAGTTCTGATCGATGTAAGTGTCCATGTCAGTGTCATGAAATCCGCTGCTTACAAACGGCATGTAATTTTATCAAGGTATGCCACTGACCATTGTTGAATTCCAATTTTGCTTAGTTTTCTATATCTCTTAACTCAGATATATTAATATGTTTGGTGCAGTGATGCGAGTAGTGGTAAAAATTTGGCTAGCGGGAATGTTCAGTCTTCCAAGAAAGTATGTGCTCTTACACTATCCTCTCATCATGGCAAACCCTTCTCTGATTCAACAAATTAATTTTTGTTCATTTAGTCTAAGAAGATGATCTTATCATTGTTTCTAAATATTCGCTTTATTTTCTTAGGAAGATGAACTTAGTTTATGCTCGAGTTCTTATTCTTCTCTAGAATCTCTACTTTTAGATTGGAAACTTCTGAATCACAGTTCCTTACATGGTCTCAGCTTTAACCCATCTTAGCTTCCTCAGTTTCCTCTCGAGCTTCATATCAAACAATTTATAACAATGACAATCTTTACAATTTATATTGTTATTTTTCAGGTACATTGAGGTAGTTAAGAAGCATGGTTTGGAGATTTCTCAACCAGGCTTAGAGCCAAACAATGGACTTACATGAGAAATGACAAAGAGGTGAGGTGACCGAGATGTTCACAAGTAGGTGCTCTCTCTCTCGCTTTTTTACTTTTACAGTTCCTTTAAGTTCCAACGTTGTAGGTGAAAAAAGGAGGAGATAAGGGAATTATTATTCGGCTGAGGATTGGAAGCATATAGATTTCATGAGACTTGTAAAGTTTATGACTGTGTTATTCCTAATTTCAATTATGCATCTTGTAAATGTTATGGTTTGTTTCAAAGAGTAGAATATTTGATGGATCTTATATGTAATGTAACTTTTGTTTGTTTTGACAAGCTATATGCTTGTTTTGTAGTATAAATTTTCATTTCAAGTTCTTTTTTCATTAAGAACATGAGGTAATTGTAGAAACACAAACAAACAACAATTAGTCACTTATAAGTGACTGAAAAGAGACCAAAATGTGACTCATAAGTGACTTATAAACCAAGGCGTTGTAAATCAGTGGCAAATTAGTGACCAAAATGTGACTAACCTAAAATGTGACAACAACAATATAGTCTCTAATTAGAAGCTAATTAGTCGCTAATTTACGATGAATATAGTTAGTCATAAATCAATCGCAAAATCAAAAGTCGCTAATTAGTCGCTTATTTGCCACGCCAAAGGCAGTCCCAAATACATTGCTAATTAGTGACTACTTTCCTGAGTCACACAAGTGTCGCTTATTTGCAACTGAAATGTGGAGTCGCAAAACTGTCGCAAATTAACGACGGAAAAACAAAGTCAGACGTGCGTCGCTATTTTGCGACTGATTTGTGACGAATTTGCGACTCTTTGTGGTAGTCACAAATTTGCAACGCAACATTTGCGACTCTTATTTTCGTCGCAAAGTAGTCGCAAATGGCTCATTTGTGACGAATTTGCGACTCTTCTGGTAGTCACAAATGGATTGTTTTCTAGTAGTGTTCTATCATTGGTGATGTATTACTTCAAGAACCTAAAGTTAGTTTGGAGAAGAAAATGGTTAAAAGGCAGGGACGTCCATCAACTATGGGACTGGTCAAATGGTCTCACTTACCTGTTGGACAAGCTACTTGAGAGTATTTGTATGATTTGCATAAGAAATTTCTTCACATGGAACCTTGAGGACAAGGTTCTTTTGGCAGGGAGGATTTGCTATAGGAATTAGGTGAATATAATATAGTCAGACGGAAGCTAAGTCAATGGACATGTGGCAAATAAATAATACAGAACAAGCATTGTTAGCTCAAGAATGTTCATAATTGTTCATAACATAATTTTCTCTTGTTCTTCATTTTCTGGGTTTCCAGATCCGAAAATCTTATTACGCTAATTAGTTTCTCGATCTTCGGGGGAATAGCAAAAGTAAGTGTCAATTCTTTGTTTTATGAACATTGGATTGATTTTGTGATTGAATTCGTTGATTGATTCATATACAAATTTGGTATTAAGAGAGAAGGGGAAAAAGGTGAGAGAGTCTCAAGAGTGTGTACTGGATGCAGGTGATGAGAACTGTAGAGGACAGGAAGTCGATGTGCGTGTTTGAGAAGATGGAGACGTAGGTTGAGCAGTGGACTGTTTTTGGGAAAGTTGGGTCATGTTTGGTAAACACTGAGTTTGGTTTGGTATAGTAGAATTAGGTTGGGATTAACCATGATGTCGTCACCGGTGGTGAGAGTGGCTGCCGGAGAAACGACAGATCCATCTAAATGACCGGCAAGGTCGTATCCATCGAGAAAAGAATGCACTGAAGCTTTTACATAAGGTAGTTTGTTGATGTAAATTTAGTTACATGAGACATGTTGAGTGTGAACAGAGACAGCGAGGTAGTGGAGATGGTGTCGACAATGGTGGGTGTGGACGTGTTTTCGGATGTAGACATGGTTTATAATGAAACAGTCGAAGGAGAAAGTAAAGATTGTGTTGTGTTTTTTCTTCTAATAAATCGGAAGCTCATATTACCATATAGATAATGTAGAAGTTGTGTCTTATTCATTCTCCTATGGATCTGTCGTTTCTCCGGCAGCCACAAACACATAAATGAGCATATATACACTATACATAACTAGATCCTTGACATATGCAATCACCAATCCTTAACTTATGCAATCATTGATTTGTGTATTCCACAAAATTTGCATACAAACGTCTTCAAAACTTTAAACTGCAGTTTCTGCCATGCTTGCCTGGACAACATTTGCTACTGATGCTTGTCTCTTCCAATAGATGGTAGATTCTTTCAGCAATGAAAGGAGAATTATGTCTAAACACAATAATTGTACTGTTGTAAATAATCTTCATGCGTTCTTCACTTAAAATGCATCAAACCAGAGTAGATATATAATTATCTAACTATGCTTAAAGAACACATACGCAATGAACTAAAAACGACTTTAGTTAAAAGAGATAGCTTGATTGGTATTAAGACTTTTACTTCTCTTTACAGACCAAAAGTGTCCCTCTACACAAAGAAGCAGGGGATTATCATATTACTCAGAGTATCAACTCATACAAACCAAAATTGACACTCTCATTTAGAGCTTAAGATCAAGCACTAAAACCAACAAAATGAAACTGTTTAGTTTACATTTTACTTTACAGGTATATCCATGCGGCAAACTAGTCCTGGGATTTCGGGTACGCGGGTCGGGTCGGGTATTTCGGGTATTTCGGGTATAGGTGTTTAGAACCCATTAGAATATTTTAAAATTTCGGGTTCGGTTCGGGTCGGGTCCATTCAGGTTCGGGTCGGGTTTGGGTTTTAAAATAGGACCCATTAGGGTAATTTTTACCCTAAATACTAAAAAAAATATACTATATTTTAGATTTACCCTAATTTTTTTTTTGGATTTACTATGTTTTAGTTATTTTTATACAATATTTTCCAAAAAACCCCGAAAATGACAAATTCTATAAAAGTAACCGATTTTTTTTTATGTTTCGGGTATTCGGGTACAAATTTGGGTTCAAGTTCGGGTTCGGGTTGGGTTTTTTTGGGTATAGGTGTTTAGAACCCATTAGGGTATTTGAAAATTTCGGGTCGGGTTCGGGTCGGTTCGGGTCCTTCGGGTTCGGGTTTTAATCCCAGGCCTACGACAAACCATGAGAAAGATATACCTGGAGAATGTTACAAGTAAAAAAACTGGATGCAAGTATACAGGTTTTTTGTTGTTAATTTTCTTTCTTATTCTTAGTATATATCTTTTGGTTACCTTATGATGTGCTAAAATTGTAAAACGGCTACTAAATTGTATACACCACACAATTAATTTGTATACCCAAACCCGGGGAAAAAAATACACAATCACTCAATTGGTTAAGCTAAATGCAAACCAAAAAGAGATTGAAAACAAAGTCAACCTTCTATATACGCTTTGGCTAGGCTTATGATGGGAATAATTGAAGAATCTACAGAAGAAGAGTTGATGGATGTAAAAGCTCTTGCTGATTTTCACGAGTATGTTTATATGTCCGCATACCAGTGTTGCATTGACTGCTTTGATGAAGCTAAGGAAATCTAGAGTTATCGAAGCGAATGATTGGGTTGTAGTGGTGAGTACGGCTCACGGATTGAAGTTTACACAGAGTAAGGTTGACTGTCATTCCAATAACATGAAAGAGATGCCTAGTAGATTGGTATATCCACCAGTGAAAGTTAAAGCAGAGTTTGGTTCAGTTATGGATCGATGTTCTCAAGTTGTATCTCAAGAAGAATGAATCTTAAAATGATTTTTGTTTGTGTTGGAACAATGTTAATAGACTACTGGGCCTTATTAAAATGTGTTGGATTGTGAAGAGACTCTCTCTTCCCTTACCGATTTTCTTTCTTATCGCATTTTATCACCGGTCCGCACCATATGTTTGGTCCTACAGTTTGTGTATCTTCGGAAACAATGCTTGTTTCTAGAAAGGCATCTTCAGGTTCTATGATTTTTTTTAATTATTGAATGTAAAATTGTATTCATGTCCTATGATATTGCTGATTGTACTTGATGAAGTAATGAAATTGCGTTATTTGGAACTTGTGAATAAAAGATCTGGTTAGTTTCAGTGATACTTACCTTTGTCTTTGTTTCTCTCTTGTCAGAAGAAAAATGTAACACCAAAAGCACTCAAAATAGAGCTTTCTTTAAGATTTCTCACATAAACTTAAACTAGAGAACATAAGAAAAACTAATAGAAAAAATGTTGCATTGTATCACAAGTAAAAAAGAAAATCCTTGAACGCAAGTCTTCTTACTTATAGAGCCGTCTCTTCTTCTGCCACCAAAACCTCAACAGGTGTAACAAGCGCCTAGACCGTTACAACGGTAGGGATAAGGCCAAAGACTTGCTTTGCTTGAAGGACCAAAAGGGCCACCAAAGTCGCTTATCCGTGAAACTTTTTCAACTATAAGATTCCATCCTTCCAAGTAACTTCCATTAAGTTTTAGCGCCTTGTCTACTCCTTCCTTTAGATGAATGTAAACACATCCTATGACAGCACCGGATAGTGGGTCTCTTGGAACAGTGATGCTTGTAATCTCTCCACATGAACTGAAATATTTACTTAACGCGCTCTTGATATCAACTTCAGGAAGGGAAGAGTCAAATCCTTTAACGATGATCGTTTGATCATCAACACCACCGTCGCCGAACTTAGAAGAAAAAGGACCTCCACTCCCACCATCAGGGAAGTTAAAAGGCCTAGGACCTCCACTACCACCATCACTGAAACTAAAAGTCCTAGGAGGACCTCCACTGCCACCGTCCACAAAGGACCTCTACTGCCACCGTCTGGGAAGTTAGAAAAAAAAGGATTAGAAAACAAAGGACCTCCACTGCCACCATCACTCGCCTTTTTAGGAGCATTCTTGGTGTCTGTTTCAGACTTTTTCATGGCAGGTTTTTCATTGTCCTCATCAGGATCTTTCTTTGCAGGTTCCTCACCAGAAGTGAAGCAGACTTCTTAGCAGGAACTTGCATGCCCTTAAGTGAGATCAAAACAGCCTGTACACTACAAGAAAACAGGGGGTATTCCGACGGCCAAAACCGTCAGAATTGCTTCGGAATAGACCATTTTCCGACGGAATTCCGACGGTTCTGGTCCATCGTTTCTATCGCGTCGGAAATTAAAAACCGTCGGAAATTCGTCGACCACTTGCGACGGAACTCCGACGGAAAACGAATATCCGGATTCCGTCGACCTTCCGTCGTTATAACGTCGGAAGTAAAATGGGCGACGGAATTGCGACGGTTTCTCACTTCCGGCTGATTCCGAAGGATTTCCGACGACACAAGAATTCCGACGGCATAGCGAGGGACAAAGAACTGAGGGAATTCCGACGGTAATTGCACACGACGGATTTCCGACGGAATTCGTTATTTTGTAACAAAAATTAATAATAATTAAATAATTAAATAATTTAAAATAAATAAAATATATTAAAAACATTTAAAAATATATTAAAAATTAAAAATAAAAATTGATTAAATTAAAATTGTTTTAAAAGTATTTTAAAGTTTTACATTAAATTTTAAAACTTGAAAAGGCCTATTCCGGCCTACGGCCGCTGAAGAATTCGGTCATCTTCTTTTCCAACGCTTGAAATCGGTCCTCGGCCTCCTTCTTATCTTTCTCTCTCGCTTCCTCGGCCTCTGCCTTATCTTTCTCTCTCGCTTCCTCCACTGCCTTAAGCCGCGCGATTAGGTCTCGGTTTTCTGCCGCCAATCTGCTACCACCGCCATATCGAACCGACGAAACGGACGAGCAACTATCTTCAGGGAGACCGAATACACGGCCTCTTGTCATGGGAGTCGCCTACGATAAAAAAGAAATTAAATCTTAGAACTTAGTTGTATTAAAGGTTATTTTCAAATTTGTTTAAAAGTGACTCGGTTACTAACCTCGTAGGTGAACTCGTTGATCTTCTCGACTGGAACTTCGGTGGGCACCGGAGTTCCTTCCTCGATCGGTTGCGATTGGAGGTACTGCTCCTGCCGCCTCTGCACGGCTTCCACGATTTCACGAGCAATCGGATCTTGAATTTCACCGGTCTTCTTGTTGGTGTGCGTAACTTTCATCAAATCAAGATTCGACGGAAACACACCAGTCTCCTGAAACTGTTAACATATACAATTTCGTTAGCAAATTTTAAAAAAATTTGAATTATTAAACTACTTACCATTTTCTGAGCAGTTGAAGCCTTGCTCGTTGCTCCGAGGTTGTGGGTCGCGGGTCCCTTCCCCTTCCGGTCGTTGTTGCGGTTAGTTGAGTGTTTCTCTGAGGACGCCCGAGTTGCCTCTAGTTCCCAATATCGAAGTAGTCCAGCCCAACACTCTTCTTTAAATTTAAAAACCTTAGGCACCTTCCGCTTTTTAAACCACGCCTCTTTCCACTCGTTCATCTTCCACGAGTACTTCCTCCCAGCCTTTGCGTCGAATTCCTTTCGGACCATCGAAGTGAGCGGTGGGTCCCACGTAAAATGTTGCTGCAAAAACACCACATTCCCACATTAGTAATTAAAATGTTAGTCATATAGGAAATACATTTGAAACAAATAAAATAAAATCATACCGCAAATTGTCGGAACCAAATGTCCCGGTCCTCCAATGGCATATCGTTGTATGTGGGATACGGTTTAGTTACCAAGCAATTCAACATTTCGTTGATAGAACCCGTAATCCCGTTTCCCGAGTATTGGAACCTATTAAAATATTTAGTTAAATATTTATCTAAAATAATTTAATCCACTACATATTTAAATAAGACTTACCAGGTCGTGTTAGGTGGCGTGTCTGGATCTAGACGAGTCAATCTATCACGTCCGGGTTGCGCCACAAACTGCTCGATGGTCATGGATGTGGGAGCTGAGTAGGCCGTAGGCGGGGGCTGAGACATGTATGGGGTCTCTAAGTCGGGACTACTGTCGGGGATATCCGTCTCACTCGCAGTCCGACCTCCCCTACTGGAAGACCCACCTCCCCTACTGGAAGTCCCACCTCCTCTAGAGTGATGAAAATGCGAATAGTCCCTACGATTTCCATAATGCTAAGATTTAGAGATTTCGGGATTTATGGAATTTGGAATGTATAGGAATTTGTGATTTTGAGATTTTGGATTTAGTTAATTGGAAATTTAGGATTATGGGACTTAAGGATATTGGGGATTTGGGTTTTATGGAATTTATGGGTTTTATGTAATTTAAGTAATTAGGGTTTTTTTGTATATTGTTTATTCAGAAACCGAAGTTTATGGATTTCGGTTTTGTTGGAAAATTGATATTTATAATTTGGAAAATTTTATACAAAAATTTGGAAGACTAGTTTTAAAATTTTATCGTAGATTAAAATTTGTTTTTTAATGTTACTAAATTTTTAAAATTTGAAGGATTTACATTGATTTTCTTAAAATTTTGTATATAAGATATATAAAAATTTAGAATTTTCCATATTAATGATAGATTAAATTTTAAAAAATCCCTAAAAATCACAAAACCATATGAAAATTAATTTCTTACAATTGTAAATATTTATATAATTTTCGTTCTATAAAAATCCCTAAATTGGTAAATTACTAAACTTATCAAAATACCTAAAGCTATAAATCTCTAAAACCTTTAACTCCCAAAAATTCCTAAATTCCTAAAATTCACAATCCGAAGTTTATGGATTTAGGTTTTTTTGGGAAATTGATATTTATAATTTGAAAATTTTTATAAAAAAATTTAGAAAACTAGATTTAAAATTTTAAAGGTTTAAATTGTTTTATTAATGTTATTAAAATTTTAAAATTGTAAGGATTTTAATGGATTTTCCTAATATTTAAAATTTTACATATTAATCATAGATTAAATTTTAACAAATCCCTAAAAATAACAAAAACATATAAATCAAATTCTTAAAATTAGAAATATTTATATAATTTGCATTCTTTAAAAATTTCTAAACTCCTAAATTTTCATTCCAAATCCACAAATTCAATCCCTAAACTCCTAAATTTTTCTACAATTCTCATATTCAATTTCTAAAAATCCACAAATTCACAAGAACAATTTCTACAAAACCACAAATTTTCATAAGAAATCCACAAAACTTACATTGATTTAGGGATTGGCGACGGATTTGGAAAGTGCCTCGGCGATACCGGCGACTGAGAGGCGAATTCCGGCGACTGAGAGGCGATTCCGGCGACCGAATGGCGTTTCCGACCGTGGAGAAAAGAAATCCGGCGGTGGGGAGAAGAAATCCGGTGATTCGGACGGTGGAGAGTAGATTTCCGGCGGTGGAGAGGATAAATAGGACGATTCTGGCGGTAGGGATGCGAAATCCGGCGATAAGTGTCGAAATCCGGCGATAACCATTTTTGAGAAGTGTCGGCGAAGAGAAACAGTTCTGGGATTTATACAGTGATCCGACGGAATTCCGACGGATCCAAAAACTCCGACGAAATTTCCGACGGAATTCCCGCTTTGACGATGATAACGAGGTTGTTTGGCGGCAAGTTAAATTAGGGTTTCCGTCGGAAAGCCGTCAGAATTTCGTCCTAAATTCAGACGGGATTCCGACGGCATTTGAATTTTATTTCATAGAGTTGGGCATAATTCCCGTTCCGTTCCGACCCGTCCCGTTCCGTTCCATTCCCGATCCTATATTCCCATTCCATATTGAATTATATTCCCAAATCGTACAAGTGAGTGATTCCCGTTAGGGAATGGGACAGGACAACACGGGAACGGGATTTCCCGAAGTCTCATTTGTGCCGAAGTAAATATTAACTTCTATAAAATATATCTTAGTACATATGAGTTTCTTAGTTTTTCATATATGATACTATGTGACTAATTTTTTTTTGTATGCTACAAATCATTTGGAAGAAAGGATTGTTCCCTAAAAATATTTTTACCTGTTGAGATTTATTTATTTTAGAGTGTTGGTTTACTTAGAATTTTATTTTATTTTACTAAGAATTGAGTTTATTAAGTTGCATGTGTTGGTCTACTTCGAAATTTATTTTATTTAATAAGACTTTAGTTTGTTCAATTGCATTTTATTTAATAAGACTTTGGTTTTTCCGCTGAAAGACAGACTCTCGGGTTACCTCGGCAGATCGTCGGAAGCCCGTCAGAATTGTCCGACGGTGAAAAAATTCCGTCGGAATTAACGGTGTTTTCTTGTAGTGGTATATCAGCCTTTGTCGCCAACAAATCCATCTTTGCTTCGATCAATGGAAGACGATCAGCCTTTGTCGCCAACAAATCTACCTTTTTTTCAATCCACGGAAGACGTTCATCCATTGTCGCAGACAAATCCAGCTTTGCTTCGATCCGTTGAAGATGATCAACCAATCCTTTCACAGTCTCTTTGATGTCATTCAAGTCTTGCGTCAGTTTCTTCATATCTACTTTGGTTTCCAAATCAGCTTCTGGTTCTCTCTTAAATTTATTCAAAGGCAAAGCCATGGAGAAGATGATGAGAAGAAAAGAGAACGACTATGTGTTTCCGTGAGGCAGGAACCCTAGGCTGCTTCTTAACAATAATTAGTTCTCAAGACCTATCAGTTCAAGATATATATATATATATAGTTTGAATTTAGCTTAGAGAAAACGCTTGATTATGTCAAACAGGAAAGTTCGCGTCGGTTCCAAGCTACAACTTGCCTAAATCTCATCAACACAAAAATGTCCATATAGATATAAAAATAGTTACTTTTTGAATATATTTAATTTTTTTTCCTTATCATCGTCAAATCGGATCTCGCCATTATGAAATCAAATCTGAATTTGATTTTCGTTTTCTCCGATCTGAGATTGGATTTGGTGCAGAAGAAGAGATCTCAGAAAGAAAAAAAACTCATATGCAAACGCAAAGACATAAAAAAAACTGTAAATTTTTGAATTTGGGTTAACTATTTTGCATTTAGAGTATATATTTTAGGGGTTATGGTTTTCATTTACATTGTAAAACTTACAAAACTTTTTAAACAGTTTAATAAGGTTTTAAACAGTTTTATAAAGTTTTTAAACAGTTTTACGAAATCTTTTTAAAAAAGTAATAATCTTTTTAAACAGTTTAAAAATTTTTTAAATAACTTATAAGATTGTTTAAACTATATCACGAAGTTTTTTATAAATAAAAATTAAATATTATAAGCATTTTAAACTGTCTTATAAAATCTTATAAACATTTTAACAAACATTGGAAACCTTTTAAAAATCTTATAAACCTTTTAAAAACCTAAAAAATTATTTCATTGTTTAGTTTTTAATGACATGTACTCACATTTGTTACCAAAATCGAATCGAAAACACAAATGTGTAACCAAAATCGAATAAAATGAAACAAAATTCATGGATTAAACATGATATTCTTCTTTCTTCTTGTTCTTCTTCCAATCTAAATTTGTTCTTCTTCCTTCAAATATGTTCTTCTTCCTTCTTCGTTTTTTTATTCATTTTTATGGATTCAACACAGATATATATATATATATATATATATATATATATATATATATATATATATATATATATATATGTGTGTGTGTGTGAGAGAGAGAAACAGAAAACAAAAATCAAATCTAGTTTTGATTTGCAGATAAAAAGAGAAAGAGGGATTTCACAAAGAGAACGAGAGAGAGAGAGTAAAAATAAAATAGATTATTAAAATCAACATTTATTAAGATTTTCAATTAATATCTTATTAATAATTCATTAAAATAATTAGTTTAAGCATGGTTTAATTTTAAAATATTCATTTTGTCATATGTCTTACTTTTATTTTATGTTCGTATAACTATTCATTTTCTTTTCTTTTCCTTTACGTGTATTAGATGAAATAGGTTTCAAGATTCTCATAAAAATATTAATTAAAAAAAATTGAGTTCAAATACACTTAGGTTTTTACATACCCAAATCTTCATGAATTATAATATTTTTATCCTTATATAATAAGTTTTTGTGCTCTTTCAATCTTCTCACCAAACAATTTCAAATATCACTTTCACAAGTTTTCGTTTAGTTTTTTCATTAGAAAATAAGATCAATTACTCTCTTATTGGATAGGTGAGATAGATTACGACGATCAATTTTTGTTTGTGAGATTAATAAGAAAATTTTATCTCATTTTTTTTATTATTACATCATCACATTAATGATTACTCAACCAAAAAACATCATTTGTTTATTAATATATTTAAATAAAAAACATGTTTATCGTCGTATTATAGTTTGTCTTATCAGAAACTGAGGTGAGTAATTTTAAGAAAAGAAAATTTATTTGGTGAAAAGGTTAGTGTATTACTAATTACTTTATTAATGTATAATCGAAATTTGATTTTATTTTAACACAAGAAAATACTATTCAATGTTTTGTGCATCATTCGCTTCTTGCAAAATTAGGGAATCAACTATGTAAAGAATATCTTAATGAAATTTTCAATTTTAGTTTGCAACTAAATATTCAATTTTCAATTTTCAATTTTATTTAACACAAGAAAATACTATTCAATGCTTTGTGCATCATTCGCTTCTTGCAAAATTTGGGAAAACTATGTAAAGAAAATCTTAATGAAATTTTCAATTTTAGTTTGCAACTAAATATGAGATCAGTTTGTTAAGATATGGAAAATGGATATATGAGTAACTACATAATAAAAATAATCCTACTTCAATTAGGAATACAAAAAAAAACTCATTGTTTGCATATACGTGAAAAATTTAATTGAAAAAAATAGTTAATACAATAAAAATAATTTAAACAACTTAATAGTTGTGAGACTTTTTTATTAGGGGTTTTGCGCTTTTTGTGATTTGGGTTTTCAACCAGTTATAAAATTTAAAATTCCAACAAAAATACGAGAAAGAATTCAACACGATTTTATATAAAAAGCAGAGTAACAAAATAGTAAAAATTAAATTACTTCAAAAATGAATAGAAAAAACTAATTATTTTGAAACGAGGTGATCGTATTAAACTGAAAATAAAATAAGGAAAAGAGATAGGTAATAGAAGATTACCTTGTAAAAGGGACAAGGCTGTGTCTTAATCGTTTTCATTTGCTGTTCAAGTCTCTCCTTCTCAATCTTTAGCTTATGTTTCTAATCACGCAGTTCACCTTTCTCATCCTATACATTGGCATATATAAACATAATTAGGACAGACCTCAGAAGACATGGCTTGGTATTGGTTTGAAAGAGAAAACTGCAACATATAATTTGGCTACAAATCACAAGAGCAACATGTACAAAGTTTCAGCGAGTTTAATCATAACAATAATCTAACACTAACAAAGTCAAACAATTTGCTCCCCAAAGTTCCTAATTGCATAATCTAATCCAAAATAATGAAGCACATGGACCGAATGTAGCCAAAGAAAGATCTCCCTTTACTTGTATCTTCCCACAGATTATACACGATAACACTCTAGGGTCATGAATTCAGACAACTTACCCACTTGGTTGCCCTGTTGCAAGGTCTGTAATTATGACAGCTATAAGCACAATTCACCAAACTTGTTAAAATGCCTTGAAAGGCTATCCTTAGTGGCACCAAAATGAACCTGTTTTAAGACTCAATACACCAATTGACAACATTTTCATCAATTCCAGTTCAGTAAATAAAACAGTAATAATTCTTACATTAGCGACAAAGATTGTTCGCGAACTACCACCTTCCAAATTAAGGGCGAACAGTGGATAAAGCCCCTGCAAATTCCAGTATCTCATCTTTAGACGAACCAACTTGTGCAGAGGAATTAAACCAACAGGAACCAAGAAGTGAACTTGATGAGGACAAAGGACATTCCAATACCATAAATCTTAACAAGCTTAGATTGATATAATTCAAAAACTCACCAGGAATAGATTCTTAGCACTTTAACCGAGTCTGCCTCTAATACAATTCCCCTGCAAAAACAACAACAAAAAGCACTCTCCACCTCAAATTAAAACAGGTGAAGATCTACATCAACATGCATGAAAAAAATCGACACCTAAGAACCAAAAGCGATTTCGAAGAACAAACCTTCGAATCAATTTTTATGAAATTTAAGATGAAGGAGACGCCGGTGGTGTTAGCTCGTCTTCTCACGGTCGCTGAATTTATTTGCGATACCTTTCAATAAACGCAGTCACGATCGCAGAGACAAAGAACATGCCCAAAATCGATTGGAAACCTTTTTTCGTCAGAGGTCTCGATGATTGAATAAGAAATTTCGGCAAACACAAAAACTGAATTGAAGACTTTGTCTTAAATGTATGTGTATGCGCTGAAGAAACCTAATGGAATTTAGTTGAAGAAGGTATGGAACAGTTCTTGTTGATTCCACATACGGGTGTTGCAATGACGGCTTTGGTGAAGCTGAGGAAATCTGGAGTTATCAAAGAGTATGAACGGCTTAAGGATTGATATTTACACAGATTAATATTAATTATCATTCCAAGAACATAAAAGAGATGGTTTGTAGATTGGCGAATCCACTGGTGAAGGTTAAGGCAGAGTTTGCTTCAGTTATGGATGTTCTCAAGTTTATCTCAAGAAGAATGAATCTTAAGTGTTGAAAATGATTTGTTTGTGGTTCCGAAACAATTCTTGTCTCAAGGAAGACATCATTAGGTCCTAAGAACCTTATTGCTGCTTGTACTTGAGGAAGTAAAGAAATTGCGTTATTTCAGACTTGTGAAATTAAAGGTCTGGTTAGTTCCGTGAAATTAAGATATCTATTTTCACAAGAAAAAAAGATATCTTAAACACCAAACGGATTGAAAATAAAGCTTACTTTAACATTGTCACAGAAACTTAACTAAAGGAGATAAAGAAAACTGATAAGAAAGACGGATAAAAAGTGTTGCATTGTATCACAAGTTAAAGCAAAAAATCTTTGAAGGTACACTACAAGAAAGAAGTCTTCTTACCTATAGAAAAGTATCTTTCACCGCCACCAAAACCTCAACAGGTGGCACAACGGCGGTAACCGTGACAACGGTAGGGATGAGGCCAAGAAGGACTAGGACGGCCACCAAAGTCACTTATCAGTGTAGCCTTTTCAACTACAAGATGCCATCCTCCCATGTCACTTCCACTAAGTTTCAACGCCTTCTCTACACCTTCCTTTAGATGAATGTAAGCACATCCTATGACCCCACCGGTTGCACTGTCTGTTGGAACAATAACGCTTGTAATCTCTCCACATGAACTAAAATATTTTCTCAATACCACTACAAAAAAACATCCACTTTTCCGACGGACGGAATATCCGTCGGAAATTTCCGACGGAAGTCCGACTTCCATCAATCCGTCGGAATTCCGTCACAATTTACCGACGGATTTCCGATGGCCACGGAAACTGTCGGTACTCCGTCACCTTGTACCGACGGAACTAAGTCGTCGTAATTTTGTAACGTAATTCCGACGGATTCCGATGTCGGCAAAGTTTGATTGGTCACTTTGTACCGACGGAGTACCGACGGAATTCCGACGGACTCCAGTATTATATATATGGGTGGAAACTTCTGCATTTTATCAGAACACAAAAATACATTCCATAAAATAACCAACAGGTTTTTTTCAGCATGTCGGAAGATCCCGTATTTAGCGACCATCCTTGGATTTCTGCAGTTGGACACCTACGTGACACAGGTACAATATTAGGTTTGTTGAATAGCATAAAACGAATGCAGTCTGATTTTGTTAGGGCATTTTTACAAAAATGTTTATACTTTTCCAGCGAGGTTAATGCAGACTCCCATTGTCCGTTTAATTGGACGTTATTCTTAACTGTTTAAATCATTTGGACATTGTTCGGAAGGTGAGATTGAGTTTTATTGTAAAAGAGGTTTTATATGAAAGTTATATGTATAATCGGTTCTATTAAATTAAGTAGGTAATTGCAATTATTGATGAGTACGATTGTACTGATGAGGGAGACGCTATGGTTGTCTTAAAGGTAATTGGTAATTATAATTGAGAATATGATTCAATTGATATATTTTGTTACTTGAAACGTTAAATTAATATGTATTGATGTAGGATCCATGTGGGAGAATTGGCGGATATATTCAAAAAGAAGCGTTAAATACAAGTTGCTTTTGGCCCTGATATACGAGTTGGCTCAGTCGTTGTATTGAGTAATGTAAGTTTGAAATATGAAAATTTAAGTAAATGAACTATAGATTACATTATATTTGCCTATTTTGTAGGTTCAAGTTCTAGTCGGAACTGGGTACACTTACCTCAACATCAAGCTTGAAAACATAGATGCTATCTGGACGAAAGAAAATTGTATTCCTTCAAAGAACAGCGATGAAGATACTTCTAATATTAACGGAGACTCGTATGTCGAGGATACTTACTCTGACGAGAGTTATACTGCGTACGGTACTGTAAAGGATACACCATCGGGAAGTGGGGACGAGAAGTAGTAGTTTTGGAATCTTTATGAAGAAAAAATAAATCCATGTGTGTTGGTGTTTTATAAATTATTAATATAAACAGTCTTTTGATTCTGTAATATGAACGGTAAATGTTTTATTTGTCGACCACGTTGTGCGATATGGTTGGTTTATATATAATATTTCTACCGGAATAAAGTATAATATATAAATAACACAATCCGTCGGAAATCCGTCGGTAACGATGCGTACAGAGAGAATTTGCAGTCGGGTGTTTATGAGGGAGATAGAGTAGAAGAACCTAATTTCGAATCTCGAAGGTTTTTTGATATGTTAGACGCATCGAACCAACCACTATACAGCGGTTGTAGGGAAGGTCATTCACCGTTATTGGCTGCTAGTAGGATGATGAACATGAAGACTGATTACAATTTGTCCGAAGAATGTGTTGATGCAATAGCTGATTTTGTGAAAGATGTTTTGCCTGCATCATACTACGAGGTTCAGAAACTTGTGGCTGGTCTTGGTTTGTCGTATCAGATAATTGATGTGTGCATCGACAATTGTATGCTATACTGGAGAGAAGATGAGAACCGGAAAAAATGTAAATTTTGTCGTAAACCACGGTTCTAGGACACAAGTGGCAGAGTAAAGATTCCATTCAAACGGATGTGGTATTTACCATTAACAGAGAGGTTCAAGAGGCTGTATCAATATGAACGCACAGCTAAGTCAATGAGATGGCATGCGGAGCATAGGCAAGATGGAGAGATTACGCATCCTTCTGACGCGGAAGCGTGGAAACACTTTCAATCAGTATATCCGGATTTTGCATATGAACAACGAAATGTATACCTCGGGTTATCTACTGATGGTTTCAACCCATTTGGAAAGCATGGAAGAAAATATTCACTATGGCCGGTAATTGTAACACCTTACAATTTGCCTCCATCTATGTGCATGCGTCGAGAGTTTTTGTTTCTCTCAATTCTAGTTCCCGGCCCAAATCATCCAAGAAGGTCACTCGATATATTCCTCCAACCATTGATCTATGAGTTACAAATGTTGTGGGAGTATAGTGTTGAGGCATTTGATGTTTCAGTGCAACAGAATTTTAACATGCGTGCGGTTCTTATGTGGACCATAAGCGATTTTCCAGTATACGGTATGTTATCTGGATGGACAACGCATGGAAGATTGGCATGTCCTTATTGCCAAGACAATACTTCAGCATTCCAGTTGCAGCACGGAAGGAAGACTTCATGGTTTGATTGCCATAGGTGTTTTTTACCGGTGGATCATCCATATCGTCGGTCTAGAAGACATTTTACAAAGAATCTACCAGTGTTACACGGTCCACCTCCTGGGATAGATGGACGCAGCATATTGGGACAGTTAAGAGATTTTGGTGCTGAGCGAACTCCTGATTATGGGGGTAATAGGCATCACCCCGTAGACGGTTGCGGTGAATATCACAATTGGCACAAGAAAAGTATTTTTTGGGATTTAGCTTACTGGAAAGACCATCTACTGCGGCATAATCTAGATGACATGCATGTTGAAAATAATTTCTTTGACAACATCATGAACACCATTTTAAACGTTCCAGGGAAGACAAAAGACAACTGGAAGTCTAGATTAGACTTGCCATTGATTTGTTCAAGGGAATCTCTTCATGTTTTGCCTAACGGTAGATTGTCGATGCCTACGTACCGGTTAGACGTGTTGGAATTCGTTCAGGTTTTTACCAGATTAATCTCTATTAATCAACCTAAGCGCAATTCTCAATCCTAGGATCTAGGGTTTGTAAACTTTAAATCTGATGAAACGGATCTCGAATATACCTGGAGTTTGCAGCGGAGTTTTCAGGGATTCGAGATTTGGAGCACTTCAATCGTAGTGCCTCTACTGGAAGTCCACACGCACACAAGATGGAATCCGCTGGAATGCTAGAACCGGTAGATCGGATCTCTTTAGGGATTATGTGTTTAAGAGCGGCTGCCAAGAGTGTTTTTCCAAAACCTTAATCTCCAGGTCGTGCCTTATAACTCTTTATAAAGGCCCTGGAGAAAACCTAATTTATCCTGAACCGATTCAGAATAAATTAAGCTGTTAAATCGAAATTACTATTTCGGTTAATAGCCCGTGTCGATCGACACTAACTAGTAGTGTCGATCGACACCCTCTTTAAAACACGGAAATGATGTGCATCAAATACACATCATTTAAATCATTACATTAATGATTATTCCCACATTAAGTGTATCCAACTTGCTTAGGTGTGTGACCCTGTAGGATCATACGATACTAGCAATGAGTTCATAACTCATAGATCATCATTGGTTTCTAGCAAAACGTAATGACCACATAGTATCATATGAATGTCTAATCTCGACAGTACAACTATCATTAGAGTGAATACAAGTGTGATTTCAGGACATTCCCAACAAGACGCTGGTCAGAAGGAAGTATTTTTTGAATGGATTAAAAAAAATGTTAAATTTCCTGATGGCTACGCATCTAACCTACGTAATTGCGTGGATTCGACAGAAGGGAAGTTTATTGGAATGAATAGTCATGATTGTCATGTTGTGATGCAGCGTCTTCTTCCATTTGCATTTGCTTATCTTCTTCCAAAAGACATCCATCAAGCAATTGGAGGTATATTTCGTACTCCCGTGAGTTTCTTACTAATATAATGTTACTATATATGCACTAACTTGTTTACTTTTCGTTTGTAGGAGTTGGGGCTTTCTTTCGAGATTTATGTTCACGGACACTAACAGTGGACGGGATCCATAATTTAGAGTCCAACATCCCGGTACTCCTTTGTAATCTTGAAAAGATATTTCCACCATCTTTTTTTTGATGTTATGGAACATCTTCCTATTCACCTCCCACGAGAAGCAGCATTAGGAGGCCCTGTTCAATACCGATGGATGTATCCGTTCGAGCGTTACATTTTCCACTTGAAGAAAAAGGTTAAAAATTTGAGCAAGGTGGAGGGATCTATTGTTGCATAGAGCCTAAATGAAGAAGTCTCATACTTTACCGAATATTACTTTCCATCGGAAGTTCGGACTAAGGCTAGACGTCCGGCGCGACATGATGATAGAAGTGAGAAAGCAATGTATCCCGTGGTTGTACCTGATTTGTTTGCCCAAGTTGGTCGAGTAAGTGGAAAAGGAAAAAAACGCAGACTATCAGCACAAAAGGTCAGACATTTGCATACGTATATCCTCAGAAATTATGACGAAATTATGGAGTACGAAAGGTATATCAGTTTTTATACAAAATTTTTGGAATTATTTTTCTTAATCTAATAAATATTTTTATGTTACAGCATTTACATGTCTCTAGTCCAAACTTACCATCCTGATAAGACAGAATCCGAACTTGCTGTCTTAAAAGATGAAGAATTCTCGGAGTGGTTGAAATTTTATGTAAGTTTAATATAATTCCTTACTCTTACATTTCCAGATTTTCACGTTTTATATGTTAATTATATCTTACTTTTATCGTTCATTAGGTTTCCGAAGGTTTAGCAAGTGATCAAATTCTCCCGACATGGTTAGTGGAGTTTGCTAATGGTTTGCGCACCACCGCGACTTCATATCCCAGGTTTTGCACTAGGGGATATTCGTTTAGGATTCGTGAGGAAGGATGACCGAGGTCAACTTCAAACTATGGTATTTCGTCGCAATCAGGTGATACCGTCTACTATGGCATTTTAAACAAAATCTTAGAAATCCGGTATCCAGGAATGTTGGACTTGAGGTGCATTGTGTTTATGTGCGATTGGTATGATCCATCCAATGGACGTGGGGTTCGAATTGACCCCCTTGGTGTGATTTCGATAAATTCAAGACGGAAACTACAAAAATACGATCCATTTATCCTTGCGTCGCAAGCAGACCAGGTATGAAGTCAATAATATGTTTTCCAACATGCTCATACGATATGTTTTGTTATTCATGTATATTAACAAAACCCACTATTTAATAATAGGTTTGCTACATTCCATATCCTCAAGTTTCCTATCGTACAGATCCTTGGATCACAGTAACTCCAATTAACCCGAGAGGAAGATTATATGGAGTTCCAGAACATGATGCTCTCCAACCATCGAGAAGTATTGAAATGTCACCTGTCGAGGAGATGGATAACATTGACCTTGTTGTTGATGTCACACATATCGGCGATGATTTAGTTCATTCAGACGAAGAGGAATCACGTGACGAATTTGATGACGATTCAGACTCCATCCCTAGTGAAGGTTCCTCAGGAGATTCGGAGTAATATTGTATGAATAAATGTTTGCGTATGTGAAATATTGGTGTTTTATATGTGTAATAAGTTTCGAAATATTTGTTTACATAAAGTTATACGAAAATCATAACAAATATAAGAAAATTAAATACATAAATAACACATTAAGTCGGAAATCCGTGGGAAATTCCCACGGATTTCATTACAAATATAAGAAAATAAAATATTAAAATAACATAATCCGTCGGATTTCTGTCCGAATATATTGACGGATTTCCGACGGATTGTATTATTTTTATATTTTATTTTACTCCGCGGAAATATTATATAAAAATAACATAATCCGTCGGAATTCTGTCGGAATATATTGACGGATTTCCGACAGTTGTATTATTTTTATATTTTATTTTCCAAAAATTCTCATTATCACTAAGTTTCGAAATCCTAAATCCCGTAATCCCTGAATCCCTAAAATTCTCATAATCCCTAAATCCCTAAATTCCTAAAATTTTCATAATCCCTAAATCTCTAAATTCCTAAATCTCTAAATTCATAAGATTTTCATAATCCCTAAATCCCCTAAACCCTAAATCCCTAAATCTCTAAATTCCCTAAAATTCTCATAATCCCTAAATCCCTGAATTCCTAAAATTCTCATCATCACTATGTCTCGAAATCATAAATCCCTAAATCCCTAAATTCCTAAATCTCTAAATTCATAAGATTCTCATAATCCCTAAATCCCATAATCCCTAAATCCCTAAATTCCCTAAAATTCTCATAATCCCTAAATTCCTAAAATTCTCATCATCACTATGTCTCGAAATCATAAATCCCAAAATCCCTAAAATTCTCATAATCCCTAAATCCCTAAAATTCTCATAATCCCTAAATCCACAATTCCCTAAATAAAATAAAATATAAAAATAACACAGTCCGTCGGAAATCTGTTAGAAATTTCTGACGGATTTCCGACGGAATACCCTAATTTTTATACAGCCAAAACACATAGTTATTATCGAAAAGGCGGCAGAATCCGTCAGAATTCCGTCGGAATTGGGTATCGTTGTCAGTCGGAATTCTTAAATAAAACCAGACAGATCGTCTTCTCCGACGAGAAAACGGAAAACGAAAACTTTTTACTCAAAATCGCCGGAAATCGCCTCTCTCAAGCCGGAAAACGCCGACCCACCGACGCATCAACACCAATTCTCATACTCCATCAAGAATTCAACAAACGGATGTAAGTTTGTGTTTGAAAATTTGTTCATGGAAATTTTTTTTTAAAGATTTCGGATTCATTACTTGTTGTTCTAAATTCGGATTTCGAATTCTCTTTGTCGAATTAGTTGTTTTAAGATGGGATTTGGTGATTGATTATGATAATTTTATGAATTTAGAAATTTAGGGATTTAGGAATTTAGGGATTTAGGGATTTTGGAATTATGAGAATTTTAGGGATTTAGGGATTTAGGAATTTAGGGATTTAGGGATTATGTGATTTTTAGGAATTTAGTAATTTAGTTATTTTTCATGTTTAGGAAAGTAATTTCGATTATAAGAAATATTTGTTGTTTTAAGGATTAAAATATTTTACGAAATAAATATTTTTAAAAAGTTTCGTAATTTTTAGAATTTTATAGACTTAGGGATTCTAATGAATACAAAACATAATTTTTGACATTGTAGGCATTAAAAACATGCTTTTAGATAATTTTTATGAAATTTTTGTACGTGTTATGAAATTTAAAAAATAATTACTAATTTGTAAAAATCTATAATTGTCAATAAGTATAAAATACTAAATTACCATCATGTAATTAATATTATATGAATTGCTTTATGAACTAGATTTGGAAAAGTATGCAAATAAATATATTCATTAAATTATTTATAAATTTTAAATTAAAATTTTAACTACTAATTTTATATACAAATTAAGAATCTTGGAAATCGTAGGGATTATTCACGATTTGATCAGAGTTTTGGAAGCGGTGGTTCCAGTAGGGGGGGTCGGAGTTCTAGTCATTCCCAAATCCCCGACACTCCCTTTTTGGATACACAACAACCGTATCCTAATCGTACAACGACCTCAGCTCCCACAGTAATTAGCATCGAGGATTTCGTATCACAACCCGGAAGGGATCGTTTGCCTGTCCTAGTTCCGGACTTGCCTCCCAACACGACATGGTAAGTTTTATTTAAAAATGTTTTCGATTTAGTTAACTTAATAAATATTTTTCCTTAATTTTGGTTAGGTTTCAATTTTCGGGAAACGGGATATATCGAAGTCTATCAACACAATGCTTAATTGTTTGATAACTCGACCATATCCCACATACTCTTCGATGCTGGTAGGCGACCGTGACAGCTGGTTTCGGCAATTTGCGGTAATCCCTAAATTATGTAATTTAGCATATTCGCGGCAAGTTAAAGATTTTTTTCTTTCCAGCAAGAATTTAATTGGGACAGACAGCTGACCGGTACGGTTCGACTGGAGTTCGCCGCCAAGGCTAGTAGAATGTACTCGCAGAAGATGAACGAGTACAAGGACGTGTGGAGACATCGTAAGATCCCTCGGGATATGAAAAACAATCCCGAGTTATGGGCTCAACTAATTGCGTATTGGGAACAGGAAGACACTCAGTCGAGTTCTGCAACCCACTCTACAAACCGAAAGAGCGACCGGAAGGGGAAGGGACCAGCGACCCATAACCTCGGAGCGACGAGCAAGGCGACTCGTGCAGAACAACTGGTAAGTTTCTTTATTTTGAAACATTTTTATAATCGCTAACTTATTTGCTTAGTTTTCAATGCTAACAGTATGAAAAGCAAGGTACGCGTCCTTCACATCTGGATTCGATCAGAGATGCGCATACCAACCGAAAGACGGGCCAACTCCAAGATGGACTTGCCCGGCACATCGTGGAAAGTGTTGAGAGGCTCGGTGAGGAGTTCATCCAATCTCAACCGATCGTCGAAGGAACTCCACCGCTCATCGAAGTTCCATTCGAGAAGATCAACGAGCTTACGTATGAGGTTAGTAACGTTTTCAATTATTAACGAATTTAAAATAACTTATAATACTTATTATACGTTATAACATTTATAGTTTTATTGTATATGGTAGGTTACTCCGAAGAACAAAGGTCGTGTCTTCGGTCTTTCGGAAGACAGTTCCACCTCTTCCGTGTCTTCATTCCGATTTCACAGTGATAGCGGTTTACGGGCACAAAACACGGAGCTTCTCGAGCGGATGAACGCAATGGAGGCACAGTGCGCAGCAGATGCAGAGCAGTTTGAGGCACTACGCGCAGCAGATGCAGAGCGGTTTGAAGCACAACGCGCAGCAGATGCAGAGCGGTTTGAGGCAAAACGCGCAGCAGATGCAGAACGCATTCGTGGGATGGAAGAGAAGATGAACGAGTTCTTCCGTAATTATCCTCCACAGTAGACTTTTAAATTTTATGTAAAACTTTAAATTTTAAATAATTTTTCAAACTATTTTAATTTATTTTCATATTTAAATTTAATTTAATTTAAAATTTTAATTAATTTTTTAAAAATTTAATTAAATTAATTATAATTAATTTTTAAAAGATAAAAATTTCAAATGCCTTCGGAAATCCATCGGTAACAGCCGCCGTGGGAAATCCATCGGTTACAGCCGCCGTCAGAAATCCGTCGGTTTAAGCACCCGTCGGAAATCCGCCGTGGGAAATCCATCGGTTACAGCCGCCGTCAGAAATCCGTCGGTTTAAGCACCCGTCGGAAATCCGTCGGTATCTAGGCTTTCCGACGCAATTCCGTTATATCGATTGCTGTCGGAAATCCGTCAACAGTTTCCGATGGATCTTTAATTTCCGACAAGATAGATCCGACGGTTGAAATCCGTCGGAAATGTGCCTGTTTTCTTGTAGTGTACGTTCTTAATATCATATTTAGGAAGGTAAGTGTCAAATCCTTCAACGATGATCGTATTATCATCTTTAGAGGATGGAACATCTTTAGCAGCTGCCTTGGAACTTGAAGCAGGTTCATCCTCAGAGGATAAAGAATCTTTAGAAGCTGGCTTGGCACTTGTACCAGGTTTCTCATCAGAAGATGATTCAATATTGGCCTTGTCTGAGATCAAAGTCGAATGTAGATCTGTCTCGTCTTTCTTCTGTTTCTTCACATCGACTTTGGTCTCCAAATCTCTTTCTGGCTCTCTCTTACCTTCCATCAAATCCACCGTGGCTGATTTCTTATTAGACTTTCCGATGGAGAAGATGTAAGGGAAAGAGAAGAGGGATTGTAGTTTCTGCGAGCGGCCAAAAGACCTAGACTGCTCCTCAAGATAATATATTAGGTCAAAAAAAATAATTAATTCACAAAATATAGCAGTTTAGGACATCAAGTCGGCTTGGGCTTTCGATGAGAACCAAATGGACCGACCCATGTTTTTTTCTTTTAGATATATGTATTAGGTTAAATAAAATAACTTAGCTAGCAAATAATTTATTCACAAAATATAGCTTCTTCTAGCCCTGGGCAGTCGGTGAAAACAGAATGGACCGGACCTAACCGATTTGGTGGCGACTTAATTAACCAATTGGTAAACATAATACTTTTAATTTGGTTTTCAGTTCAGTTCGGCATTTGTTTTTTCATGGTTTTTACTTTTTACAGTTATTTTTAGTTTTTCATAATCGGTTATTATCAGAACTAGGTGTGAGCCTGTGAGGTAATAAGCATTTTCGAGCCAATATATATCAAATACGTACCCTAAAAGACGTTTATAACAAAACTATGAAATAGAATCTTGAGATACTCCTTTAAGAACATCCATAACTAAACCAATCTCAACCTTAACCAATCTTTATAACTGTACCAAACTCTGCCAACAATACTAAGAAAACATTTAAACAAGAATCCACATTCTACTCCTGGTGCTTATTGATGAGCTAAAATTGTAAAACGGGTACTAATTGTATACACCACAAAACTAAATTGTATACCCAAAGCCGGAAAAAACAACAACACAATCACTCAATTAGTTAAGGCCAAATGCAAGCCAAAAAGAGATCGACGTTCATAACCAAAACAAACCAAAAAAAAAATCAACGTTCTATGTGTTTCGGCTAGGCTTATAATCGGATCATAACCGGTTTAAGATTCGGATTCATCCGGTCCGGGTTCGGGTCCTAAATTGGATCTTCCTCTTTTCTCAGAGTTTATCTTCTCCAATTTGAGTCCAGCTCTGAATCTCGCGATGAAATTATCCGCTTTTGTATCTACGTCGGGGCTCGGACAGAACGTATTCCCGGCGGCTTTACTGGCGACCGATTGAGCTACCTCCGGATCATCATCAGGTTCGTCAGAGCTAATGCTGATGTCACTAGCCATCCTGACGTAATCTCCACGTTTCACGAACTTCCAAGCCGGCATTTTAAACGGCGGAGGTGGAGGCGGCGGTGGAATCGGCATCAATGGCGATTCGTTTCCAATGCCTACGAATTGCGTTACTTTAGCTGGCGGATTAGGTTTAGATGTGCGTGATTCCACCGGAGCTTTACGAATCTTCGTTATCGATGCGCGTGATTCGAATCTCCGTTCTGGTGGTGGTGGCGGAGGAGGAGGTGGATTTGGATAGGTTCGTTTGCTTTTACCTTTTTTAGAAGAGAATAGTCCTTGGAAGAACGGTGGTGGAGGTGGTGGCGGAGGCGACGGTGATGCGGGAAATGGAGGATCGGAGCCGAAGAGTAAATCTAGACCGTCGATGCTCTGTTGCCGTTGCTTCTTCTTCTTCCGCCGTAACGCAATCAGAAAATCCTTCGTCGCTCCTCCTTTTTTCTTCTGATACACAATCGCCGGAGGTGGAATCGGTGTCACCACAAAATCACCTCTCTCCTTCTTCTCCACCTCCGGGGCTACATCCTGGTACACTCTCTTCGTCTTCCTCTTCACTGGCTTAGAAGGCGGAGGAGACGGCGGATTAGAAATCGCCGTTAGCTCTTCTGCCACATCATCCGTCGCCGTCGCAACGGCTTCAACTTTTCCTCCGCCGTCCCCGTCGCCGGCGACTGTTCGATCTACATCCTCTTCCTCCGGTTTAACCTCTTCTCGCCAATTTCTGTAACCTTGATTTTGATAGAGCCGATCTGAAGCTTCGTAACGGCATTCAGTACTCACACGTGTATCATCGTAAAATCTCCACCGTTGATCGGTATCGAATTCTCGAAGCTTCAGATCTGGATACGAACTACTACTCCGTAATCTACTAAACCTCTTATCGGAAAACTCATCTCCGCCGCGATCGTCGATCCAATAACGCGGCGTAGCACCACCGTTAGATACACGAATCGAAGGCGAGCTCGAGAAATTGTTTTTACTATTTTCTTCTTCCTTGTTACGATTGATTACGTCATCATCGCCGGTGGTACTGTTACGGCTGAGGAAACCGCAAACGACGGCGATAAGTACGAGAACGAAGTTGAGATAATCCCAGCTTTTACGAACTAAATGAGGTCGGAAAATCTGAGAAACAGAGGAAATGAAAGGAGGGAGAATGAAGAAGACTATGAGGATTGTAGCTGCTCCGGCGAAAAATATTTGTGTAGCGACGGTGGTTGCACGGCCACCGAGACTAGCTGTGCGGCGGAAGTAAGTGTTATTGCGGCGTGATTGAAGCCAAAACGGCGTAGACGCGTCTCCGTCTTCTTCTTCCATTAGAAAGACGAACTTTTTTGTTGTTTGTTGAGAGTGGTTAGCTTCTTTTGGATGATGCTTTGTAATGTGTTGCTTTTATGCTTTGCTTTTGTGTTGTTGAGATATTTTATGCTTGGGGAATTGGGTTTCGTCATTTTAATAAATTGCCTTGTTACTTTACTTTACATCTTTCTTACAAAAAATATGTGTTTGTCTTGGAGTATAATAGATTTAGAGGGACATGTTACTTGTGGATTATTTACGTGTTTTATTGTTGGATATGTGTGAAATTGATCTGTATTTGTATATGTTTGTGTATTATATTGAGATACATTGCACATTTTACTGATGGGGTTATCTGAATACATGTATAATGTTCAAATTAGTACTACTTAACTATACACCTTTACTCGGTTATCCATGAAACCAGTCACCTTAATCATAAATACACTAAACTTGAGAGGAGGTAGATCTTGAGTTTGAGTATCGACAAAAATAAGACTAATCCACTTTACATTATTTGATTTCTACTAAAAATATAGGGTGAATCTGTTAAATAACAAAGAAAAAAATAAAACTAAAAAACTAACAAAATGACCACATATTTTGCCACATATGCCACATTTGGTTAGTTTTTTAGTTTTCAATTTTTTCTTTGTTAGCCAATTACCCAAAAATATATGCATGATATTTATTTATTTAGTTAGATAAGAAAACATTGCAACTATCCATATAGAACATGCACTTCAACTATACAAAGTCTACCTTTTCTGAATTTTTAATTTTGCCCTTTTCTTGGAATTTTTAATTTTGATGACTTGTTAGATAAGCTGGAAAATGGTGATATTTGCTTGTGAAAGTTGGAAAATGTATTTCAAAGGGCTAATGATATAGCTGGATTACATGAAGCAAATACATATTGGTACGCCAAATAATCAAATTGTTGAATGGAGTCATATGTATAACCTGTTAATAAACACGTTTTCTATACGAAACTGAGGCGATTATAGTCTGTTTACTTCTAATTTCGAATAACAAACAGCTGATATTTAAATGATATTATCAAAGAAATTAATAATCAATCATTTGGGTCAAAGTTAGGGAACGAGAGCCGGTGCTATCGTTGGCTTTGGAAAATAGCCAAACCGTCATATTCAATAGTATTTATTTTTATTTTTTTGGTCGGAAAGAGGGGACAAGTCCCCTTTATTTTATTAAAAATATCTCAGAACTACAAGCGAATTTGCCGTGGAATCACGACCCCACCAGCATCTTCAAACAAAATTAACTCAACAGCCTCAGGCGACGAATCTAACATATGAAATCCTAAAAATAAAGAGAACGCATAGTTGGCTAACCCATCCGCAAGGCGGTTAGCCTTCCTATACACATGAACAATACGGACTATCCAGTCCCTTGATAAAAAGCCATGGCACAAGCGTACCAGGAAAGACAGCGGATGATTCTCCCTTATCCTTGTCTTGAGAAATCCAACAACAATCTCCGAATCCACCTCGATCTCCAACCGCGTCACTCTACGCTCCTAAGCAATGACTAACCCGTAATAAACTCCCCATAATTCCGCCAAAAGAGCCGAGCATATCCCAATATTTAGAGCAAATCCTCCACACCAATCCCCTCTCTCATCTCGCAAAACTCCTCCCGATGTAGCCAAGCCCGGATTGCCTCGCAAAGCTCCATCCGTATGCAGCCGCATCCATCCCTCTTCCGGTCGTGTCCAGGCAATCAATTTCTCTATACGCACCGCACTCGTGCGATTAGAACTCCCAGCTTTGTTGTTAGCCATGGAAACCTCCTTCGCCATATCTTTTAAAAATTTTACTCGATCCCGACACTTTCCATTCACTCCGAACACATTCCCGCACCGCCATTTCCAACCCCACCAAACCGCTAACGCAAACAACGTGGACCAATTACTATCACCCTCATTCCCGTTCTCACCCAAATTGCTATACAACCATTCCATGAGGGTAAGACCAAAGAACCATCTTCTCTTTCTAGGGTGCACAAGTCGTTGCCAAATACCACTCATAGCCGGACAATCCCTAAATATATGCATTATCGTTTCTCTTCCCCCTTTGCACACCTCACAAATCTGTGACACTCCAATATGCCGCCGATACCTCTCAACATTGGTCATAATAACTTGATGCGTGCCTAGCCAAAGGAATACACGAACTCTCTCTGGCACCATAACATGCCAAATACGATGAAATAATTTGCTCAGATTGGGCCGTGGAGTAGCATCATATGTCAACATAGAGTAAGCTGAGCTTACCGTAAAATTACCATCCGAACTCCCTCCCCATGAAATTGTATCCCTTGCTTCGGTTACTTGATCAACTACCATAGCACTCAACTTCAAAATGCAATCTTGTGGTAATAGCGGTGTAATATAATTCCATAACAACCCAACACCATTTTGCCAAAGATCCGCAACACAACACTCCATAGCACCCGGCGGTAAAAACCCCTCAACCAAATCCATCAATGGGACATTCAACGCCCATTTATCCACCAAAAACCGGACCTGTTGACCATCTCCAATGACCCATCTCAAGTTCGACATTACCACTTCTCTCAAGGCCAGACTAATACTCCGCCAAGTTGACGACCAATGGCCTTTTACTTCCAGCCAAGAACCATCCCGTATCTCTCCAACTTGGTACTTACATCGCAGCACACACGCCCATAAACTAGTCTCATCGTTCAATAATCGCCAACCAATCTTTGCAAGCAGAGACTTGTTCATTTCCGACGCAGCCCTTATCCCCAAACCCCCATCATTCTTTGGTAAAAAGACTTTTTCCAATTCACCAAATGCTGTTTTCGTTGCTCATTACTACTACCCCACAAAAAAGACCTCGAGATCTTATCCAAATCATCAAGAGTCGACTTAGGCAGAGAAATCATACTCATCACATGAATCGGAATAGACGACAACACCGCCTTTGTTAGAGTCAAACGACCGGCTAGACTTAGACATCTTCATTTCCATCCCGCTAAACGGGAAGTAACCTTCTCAAGAACATCTCCAAAGGTGTCCTTATTAATCCGTTGTTGTAAAATCGGCATACCAAGATATTTTCCTAAATCCTTTGTCGATTTGATACCACTTTCCTCACTTATTCTCTTCTCAAGATCCTGACTTACATTACTTGAGAAGAAAATTTTTGATTTATCTAAGCTTACTTTATGTCCCGAAGCGGTGCAAAATCTCTCCAAAACCCGCCGAATCACTTTGATTTGTGCTACCGAGGCCTCCGCAAACAAAATGAGATCATCCGCGAAGCATATATGAGATAGTTTCGGTCCTCCACACGACAAGCTAATGGGTTTCCATTCACCGGAAATAATCGAATTATCAATCAGGTGACATAGTCTCTCCAAGCACAACACAAACAAGTAAGGAGATAACAGGTCACCCTGACGAAGCCCGCGTAATGATTTAAACGGTTCTGCCTTCTCCCCATTCCATAAAACATTCATTGACGGACCCGTAACACAAGCCATGATCCACGAAACCCACTTCTCCGGTAAACGCGCCGCTTTCAACGTATCTTCAAGATAATCCCATCTTATCCTATCGTACGCTTTCTCAAGATCTAATTTCAGTAACATCCACCCTCGGCGACCTTTTTTACGTTCCATCGAATGCACTGCCTCTTGAACAACCACTATATTATCTGCACTTAGCCGGCCTGGGGTAAAACTAGACTGCGCTAGTCCAATTAATTTTGAGATTAGCTTCTTCATTCTCATCACCAAAGCTTTCGTAATCGTCTTGAACAAGACATTACATATGCTTATTGGCCTAAATTGTGTGATCCGCTCAGGCTACCCTATCTTCGGAATTAACACAACAAGCGCATCATTCATTCCTTCCGATAGTATTCCTGTTTCGAAGAACTCAATCACAAAACGTTGTACCGAGCTTCCAACAACATCCCAACATTTATGATAGAAAACCGGTTGAAAACCATCCGGTCCCGGTGCTTTCAACGGGCCCATACTCCTAATTGACGCCTCAATCTCCAAGCCAGAAAAAGGGCGACTTAACTCTTTGAGTTCCTCTCGGGTTAGTTCATCAAATCCCTCACATGGCAGCGACTCGACGTGTAACTCCACATCCTCCAGGGAATACAACCTTTGATAGTAACTAACTGCCAACTTCTCAATTTCCTTTGAATCCAAAATCCACTTATCCTCATCATCCTTTAACGTCACAATCTGATTCCGATGTCGTCTTATAATCGTAGAAGTATAGAAATATTTAGTATTTCGATCTCCCAAGACTATATATTTCTCCCGCGACTCTTGATACCAAATCACTTCTTCTTGTTCCAAAACCACATCAAGCTCTTTTATTAACACCTCCTCTTACTTGAGAAGATCATCCGTTTGTACCATTTCAAGAGAGTCCTGCACACTTTTAATTTCACACAACAAACTCTCCTTACGTGTTTGAATATCACCGAAAACCTCCTTGTTCCATCTCTTTAATTTGACCTGCAAACCAGATAAGGCTTGTGGTGTTGACAACTCCACATTCCAAGACTCACGCAACATCTCTTTGAAGCTTCATGTGTCAGCCAAGCCGCCTCAAATCTAAACGGTCTTCTCCTCGGGTCACCCACTTGCTTTGGACATAACTGAACAAATAAAGGAGCATGATCTGATGATAAAAACGGAAGACATAGCACCGACGCCTCCTGCCACTTCAGCCTCGTGTGAGCATTACACAAGACGCGATCCAACCGTTTTGCGATATAATTACTCTCCACACGACCTCGCCGCCATGTATATTTATGCCCTTTAAAGCCCATATCAATGAGGGATAAATCATTCATCCATTCTCCGAAGGCAAGTGAATCCAAAGACAACTTTCCATTCCCTCCAATCCTCTCATCCAACCGCAAAATAGTGTTAAAGTCCCCTCCAAAAATAAGTGGTTCATCAATATTTTGCACCATGCCCTTCAACTTATCCCACAACCCACTACGACGGCTTACCGATGGCGCTGCGTATACTACTACTAAATGCATAAGCTCCAAACCATTAGCCACCGTAGCATAAATATATTGGCTTGCCGATTCAATGATTGTAACCACCCTGACCTTCGTCCTCCACAGCAACCATAGACCACCGCTTTGACCAGTCGCATCCACCCGAAATGAGTTGTCAAAACCCAGACCTTGGCAAATTGTTCTTGCCTTATCTCCACCCGCGTGAGTCTCAAATATAGCTAGGATATCCGTATGAGATTTCTTGAGCATATACCGAACCGATCTCCGAAAATTGGGTTTATTGCCCCCCAACAATTCCAAAATATTAAATTCATCATCAGAAACGCAAAAAACTGCACTCGAATTACCGGGGCAAGCTGTTATGCCACCACCATCTTCATAGACCCCACTGGCGGAACCTCTGCTCCCGGTCCCCCATTCTGTTCCAGTGCCTCCTCTCCTCCCGAATGAGCCCGACTCGATTCTTCTCTTGTCTTTTGTGTAAACTCCAGCCCATTAATTATCAAGTCTCGTCATTTCCCCCCTAAAATAAATTTATCTAAAAGTGAAATCAAGTTTTGTTATTTTAAACAGTGTTTTTTTTTTGTGAATCACCGGGAGCAAGTCCCCAGATTTTATTAAGAATTAAAAAAGTACAATTACAGTCGAATCCGCCGTGAGTGAACTAACCCATCGGCATCATCATTCAAAAGAAAAGCAACCTCAATCGGAACATAAAGTAAATTATGAAAACCAAGCGGTAAAGAAAAAGCATAGTTCGCTAACCCGTCGGAAAGACGGTTAGTTTCCCTATACGTGTGTGATATACGGACTATCCAGTCCCTTGTAAGAAAGCCGTGGCACAACCGTACCAGGAACGACAGAGGATTTGAGTCTTCCATCCCTGTCGTGAAAAAACCTACTACCATTTCTGAGTCCACCTCCAGGTCTACCCTCCTGACTTGTTCCTCCCATGCCAATACCAATCCATAATATACTCCCCAAAGCTCCGCCATCGGCGCCGAGCACCTCCCGATGTTCAATGCAAACCCGCGGAGCCATCTTCCCTCACTATCCCGCAACACACCACCAGCTGTAGCTAACCCCGGATTACCATGCGACGCTCCATCCGTATTAACTTTAATCCAACCCTCTGGCGGCTTACACCACTTGATCAATCTCTCCTCCCGCTGCACCTGCAAATTGGGCTCAATCGCCTTATTCGCCTTAAGAATTTCGACCGTTAACTCCTTAACAAAACGCACGCGATCTCGACACTTTCCATTCTCTCCAAAAACATTCATGCACCTCCACTTCCAGCCCCACCATACAGCAACAGCAAACATCGTAGGCCACTCCTTATCCTTGCTAGACCTTCCGATGCTCAAATTCTCGTACAACCATTCAATCAAAGTGTACGTAAAAAACTCTCTTCTTCTCCGCGAAGGGACAATCTGATTCCAAATACCTCCATTGTCAGACAATCGCGAAGCACATGAATTATTGTTTCAACTCCTCCTTTGTAAACCGAACACACATCTGTGTTGCATAAGTGTCTCATATTCCTTTTTGAATTCATCATGATCACTTGATGTGCAACCAGCCAAAGAAACACCTTGACTCTCTCTGGAGCCACCACTTTCCAAACCTGACTTGGCTTCCATCCCCTATCACCCATCTTTGGCCTGCAGAAACAACCTCCCTTAGTCCGATCCCCACACTTCTCCATGTGGAGGACCATTACTCTTCGCAATCATCCAAGACTGATCCGATACCTCTCCTACTTTGTACTTACTCCTCACAACCCGAGCCCAAAGGCTAGTACAATCATTCAACACACGCTAACCTATTTTAGCAAGAAGAGCGATATTCATTTCCTTTGATGCACGCACTCCCATTCCTCCTTCGCATTTCGGTCTGCAAATCTTATGCCATGCCACTAGATGTTGTTTGCGTTTCTCAACCGTACTACCCCAAATAAACGATCGAGCAACTCTATCCAAACTCTCAAGAGTAGATTGCGGTAGCTTCACCAAACTCATCGAATGAACTGGAATAGACGTCAATACAGATTTGGTAAAAGTGACTCTCCCAGCAAAACTCAACATATGTCCCTTCCATCCCGCGAGTCGCGAAGCCACCCTCTCAAGCACATTGCAAAAGGTCTCTTTGTTGATCTTTTATGTAGAATAGGCATCCCCAAGTACCTTCCTAAGTCCCTTGTTGACTGAATACCACTCTCTTCCGTAATAAGTTTCCCCAACTCCCGCGAAACATTAGTCGAGAAAAAAATTTTGGACTTGGCGAGGCTAACCTTCAGCCCAGATGCCTCGCAAAACCGCTCAAGGATCTTCCGAATTACACGAACCTGAGAAACCGAAGCTTCAACAAATATGATGAGATCATCCGCAAAACAGACATGTGAGAGCTTAGGACCTCCTCTTTGGAGGTTAATCGGTTTTCATTCTCTCTTCTCAATAGCGTTCTCAATAAGTTGGCAAAGTCTTTCCAGACACAAAACAAATAAATACGGCGACAAGGGATCTCCTTGTCGCATGCCACTGCATAATCCATTGCACCCAGACATTCGAAAACCCTGCGGCCTCTAATGTGTCCTTTAAGAAATCCCAACGAATTCGATCGTATGCCTTTTCCAAATCCAACTTCAAAAGCATCCATCCTTTTCTTCCCTTTTTCCTTCGCATCGAATGCACAGCCTCTTGCACCAAAACGATGTTATCAGTACTTAACCTACCGGGAATAAAGCTCGTTTGGGCTCGACCAATTAACTTAGGCATCACCGCTTTAAGCCGCCCTACCATCGTCTTCGTAATTACTTTAAACAACACATTGCACAAGCTAATCGGTCGAAACTGCTGAATCTGTTCTGGTTTAGCCACTTTCGCAATCAAAACAAGAATCGCATCATTTGTTCCTGGTGGTAAACAGCCGGATTGAAAGAAGTTCCACACAAAGCGTAACACTGATTCTCCTACAGTGTCCCAACAACGTTGATAAAATACCGGTTGAAATCCATCTGGTCTGGGGGCTTTAAATTGCCCTATGCTTCGCATTGCTCATTCAATCTCCTCTGCTGAAAACGGTTTACTTAAAGCCTGCTTCTCACCTTGAAGTAACTTAAGAAACCCCCCTGATAGTAGCTTCTCCACCACTGGCACGACATCATCTAAAGAATAGAGACGGGTATAATAATCAATGGCTAGTTTCTCTAAAACAGTGGCATCCAAAACCCAGCTACCCTCTTCATCTTTTAGCATCTCAATTCTATTCCTTCTCCTCCTTACAATAGTGGAAGTATGAAAAAACTGAGTATTCCTATCCCCATGCACAATGTATTTCTCTCTAGCCTTTTGACACCATATAAGTTCCTCCTGCCCGAGTACGACCTCCATCTCCTGCAACAATACAACCTCCTTTGACAATAAATCAGTGGAAGGATCAATCTCGATGTAAGCATGTACTTCCTTAATATCCTTCATCAACTGGTCCTTCCGTAATTGAACATTCCCAAAAACTTCTTTATTCCATTTCCGAAGTGTTTGTTGTAATCCTTGAAGAGCAGTCGGTGTGTTCACATTCCGGTTCCAAGAATTCAGGAGTAGATCCTTAAATCCAGAGTGAGTCAACCAAGCTGCTTCAAATCTAAAAGGTCTCCGCATTCGATTTTGATTTTCCGCACCAGGTTCCAATTGGATATACAAAGGGACATGATCAGAAGCAAGAAAGGGAAGATGTTTGACTCTTGCTTCCTGCCACTTTAGCCTCGCGTGAGCACAACAGAGAACTCGATCTAATCTTTTCGCCACAAAGAATCTCTCCTCTTTTCCTCTCTTCCATGTAAACCGATTACCACAGAAACCCATATCAATTAGTGAATGCTCATTTATCCAATCTCCAAACTCTAACGAGTCTGCAGACAATTGCCCATTCCCTCTGGTTCTTTCATCTAACCTGACAATCGTGTTAAAGTCACCGCCGACCACCACTGGTCCTGCCACCGTACTCACAATAGCACCTAACTTCTCCCATAACCTACTTCTCTGAGATGCTGAGGGAGCAGCGTATACAACAACAAAGTTGAGAACTTCATCGCCATTAACAATTTTAGCAAAGATAAATTGTTCAGAAGATTCAATTACCATAACATCACCTATCCCCGATATCCACAACAACCATAGACCTCCACTCTGCCCTACTGCATCCACACGAAAAGAATTCTCGAATCCTAAACCAAGACAAATCTTCCGTGCTCTATCACCGCCGGCGTGCGTTTCAAAAATCGCAAGTAAATCAGTATTAAATTTCTTCAAAACATATCTAATTGAACGTCGAAAGGTGGGTTTATTCCCCCCCCCCCCGGCAATTCCAAAGCAAATAATTCATGAGTAATTGTTGATAGACACACAGAATTACCGGGGACTCATGTCACGCGGTACGACTCTCCAACTCAGCTCTAAGCGGTATCATCTGCATCTCCTGCAATGTCTCCACTGTATTCTGCACCATACTTGGCAAATTTCTAGCCATCTCCTCTGAATGATGACGACCCAAGCTCCTTATAGTTCCATTTCCTTCCATCTCCTGGGAGAACATACCGCCAGCTCTACCAACAGACACTTTCTCAACTCTCATCCTTTTGCCTGATACAGACATATCCAATGTTTCCATTAGTGGACCAAAGACCAACCCACTCATGGGCTTTACATTTTTCCCTTTTTTAAATTTCGGTCCACTTCTTTCATTCTGTTTTGTAATTGACTGCGGCCCATGACAGCCCATACTCTTTGTGCTTTGGCTTGAGGCAGTAAACAACACTCCATTTCCTTGTTCCTTACTCCTTGTATCTGGCGGCATAATATTCGGATTCACTTCATTTTCCTTATCTTCACCCGTAATAATCTCCTCCTCCCTAATTTGAGAACCTTCCAAAACTTCATCTAAACTTCCAAATTTGTTTGATGTCACAATATTCGCCCTTCCATTACTGGTATTCGTGGGCCCCTTCACATTTATTGCTCCATCACTCCGCTCTCCTCTCGCCGTGAGCCCTGCCTTACTCTTCGGATTCTTCGGTCGCCTTCTATGATTCCTAACCACCGTAAAGCCTACCTCTAGCTGAGTATTTTCATTCACTATTTGATCGTTACGGACAATAGGTGTTGGCTCAGCCACATTCCCTTCCTGACCTCCTTGTGGACAGTTATGTAGCATATGCCCATAGATTCCGCACCTTGAGCAAACTTGTACCGGCCCTCATAAGTAACAAGATACCTCTTCCCATTTATCATTATTGTGCCTTTGAGAGGTTTTCTCAAGTTAACTTCCACACATACTCGCGCAAAGCGAGCCCTTTCGAATTTTAACGTCGTAAGGTCAACTTTCACCGGTCTTCCTAACCCCTTCGCAATACCCATAAGGATAGAGTTATGGTAGTAGTTCACCGGGAGGTTTGAGATTCTAACCCATACAGGCGTTGTAGCAATGCCATCTCTCAATGGATCAAACTCGAAAGACCATGCTTGCACCATAAGATAACTACCAAATAATCTCCACGGCCCTCCGACCAAAGCTGCCAAATACTCCTCCTCCTTCTCGAATCTGATCAAGAAAACTGTCTCGGTAAATCCAACACGTACATCGCCCCAATCGGTTTCCATGTCTCCCTCAATCTCCTAGTTAACACCGGTAAGGAGACATGACGTCCTAGAACCTTCCCCACCATGCAATTCTTCCACAATCCATTCATAGCTTCCAACACCTCCTCGCCAATAGTAACTACTGGTTCTCCATCCTCCCCATCGGGGAACGCAAGACTCAACCGTGCCGAAACAAACGCATCATCCAAAATTTCTTCGGGAATTGGCATACCGCTTCCATTGCTTCCTGTAACTTTACTCACCCAAGATCCCGACTTGTCCGGCGGCTCCTCCGGTGGCCTACCCCCATCTCCCGTCTCCATCATCGTCGCATCCTGATTGCCCTTCTCTAAAACCCTAATATCGCCGCTCTCCATAGGAAACATGTATTTGACTAATCTTATTCAAACTAATCGTTGTTTTTATTTTAAACAGTGTTTGATTCGAACAAAACAAAAAATAGTGTTTGATTTATATTTTTATTCAATTCGGGAAATACAATATTAACCCTTCGTAAGGATTTATGGTAAAGTGTTTTTTTTTATTTTTGTTGGCTCGTTCTCTTAAAGTGATTTCATTTAGTTATGGAAAAAATATGAGAAACAAGGAAAAATGAAAAAGCGTGAACGGCAGGATTCGAACCTGCGCGGGCAAAGCCCACATGATTTCTAGTCATGCCCGATAACCACTCCGGCACGTCCACTTGTTGTATTGTTCCTTGCTTTGTTTGCTTATGAATACGAAAATTATACTTTTAGTCTTATATGCACCATAATTCAAAATATTACAACATATTCATCTACTTTAAAATTCCAACAAAAAAAGACATTTTCTTGGCTACTTCATTCTTATACATACGAATCCAAATTCCATGAGAAAAAAGGAATGTACTTATAATTAGCTATGCATCATTATCATCATCATCATCATCATCATCATCATCATCTTCTTCACTTTTTACTTCTCCTCCCCAACCCCATATATTTCAACCCTTTTTTTTCTTATTTCCCTCCCTCTCTAACAATATTGAGTAAAATAATATTGTAAAAACTTTGTCGAAATTAGACCCGTAACGATCTAAAATATACGAAAAATCGAAACTTACCCCCGATTAAAAAAAAAAAAAGTAAGTAAGCGTACTGTTTGTTGTAATCAAGTTCTGGTCTTGAACTTTCTTTGGGCTTTCAAGTCAACCACAATAATGGAGATGTTGTCTTTGCTTCCTTTTTGAAGAGCAAGCACTGAAAGGTAATCGGCCGCGGCTTGGCAAGCTGGATCAGTTCCTTTACCTCTCTCTGCTAAAGGCGGTGGACCATGCTTCTTGTGCCACATCCAGATCCGTCTCCTCGCTATTTCACAAACTTCTTGGTTGTTCATTACATCCCAAAGACCGTCACTGGCTAGTATGAGACATTCATCTTCTCTTGACCGTGGCATGAATGTCACTTCCGGTTCTGGGATCACATATGGCTTCAGATATCTGTCACCTGCATATGTCCATAGGAGGAAACACGCCGAGGATCTAATGTTTCTTGAAAGGGCAGTAAATTCATTCTCCATGTACGGTTTATTGAAATTAATAAACCAATTTCAAGACATTCATAGATGAATTAACGGTCATCAAGAAAGGCAAAACGTAGAGAAGCATTACTAACCGAGGGACCTAGACATGGCGAGAACACCAAAAACACGTGCGCCTTGCCATTTTATGACTTTACCTCCGGCATTTTCTATTCTTGCATATTCATCCTCTCTATCTGGCTGCAGAAACAGGAATAATCATCAGCTCGGTAACTTATCAGATTGGGTGAAATTTTGGATAGAAGAAGCTTCTTTTTTTACTTTGTGATCGACTGATAAGGGCATGGCTTCTTTGCCACGGAATAAAACCGCCCTTGAATCACCGCAGTTAGAAACTACTATATGCGATGAGCAAACCAAAGCAACCACTGCAGTTGATCCTACGGTCTCAGAGGCAACCACCTCAAGAACCTTATCAGAAGAACCAACAACAGCTCGGCTGATTTTTCCTCCAATCTCATCATCGACAGTTAGAAAACAACTAGTAAAGACTTTCTCCCACTGTACCTGCCTACCCTCTCCTGTGTTCCTCTTGCATAATTCGTCTTTGATTCGTTCGATTTCTTCAGCCAATGCAAAATGGAGTCTATCTCGGCAATAGTCAGCAACCTACAAGGAATATCTCAAATCAAAAGGTTTAGCAAACTCCATTACTATATTATTTAGAGACATTGTGAATATAGCATACCTGATAGCCTCCGTGACCATCATAAACACCGAAAAAATGACCGGTGAGATGTGTGAGGCTTGGACTCATACCTTCATGATCTCCCATTAGCATTTTAATTGGTAATTTCAGAAAATACGGTAACACGGCAAAAGCATCCTCCATTTCAGATCTATTACCTTGAATGGAAACCGTACCCCAAAGCGGTATACAATCTAATTCATATACACTTCTCCCTCTCGCCAGATTATTACTATTTTCTTCTGGCAACCGAATAACAACCTCTGAAGCTGTATCGTCTCTACTTGTATCCTGATTCACACCCGTGATACGAACTTCCGCTGTAGGAACCTGCTCGATACTTGATTCGCCTAGAATAATCGCTGTTGCAAGAACTCGCCCGTTTTCAATCTCCATTGCTGTATCAGACAAGCTTAATTCAGAACCCGCATCAACGACTAATAATCCCGCACTTATAACCGCACTATTATCCTCCACAACGGATAATACCTCGTCTTCATCACAAGAACCGCTTCTCGTATCGGATACTGTTTTCTTCAACAAATCCGCTTCAGGCTCTACGACATCATTCATCTCTCCGTTCTCCGATAACAAATCAGCTGCATCGGTAACGTTCTTGAGCTGAGTGATCTCGACGGGAGACGACTCGCACATCGAGTTAGCTAAACTCAGAGTCATTGCAACGGCAGGAGTCATCTCTTCCATTTAGCTCCCCAAAATCAGAAGATTACTCACAAGTCACAGCAATAATAAGGAGAATAATTGAGTTAATCAGCTTCTAAGCAAGCATTGGTTTCATGAAATTCGAGTTTTCTCAGCGACTCTAATGCCGCTTTTTTCATCAATTAACTTCGCATAGTTAATCACAGAGGACGAATCAAAGGAGAATCGAGTACCAGATCTGACGGATCTATGAGACGAATCCTCTGTAATTTTTTCACCACTAACAACTTCGTTGATCTTCGAATAATCCTTAATCAAATTTTCTCAGCCTATTCAGAGATCATAACACACTAATCAAAAACTCACGAATCGTAAATAAAAAGGAAAAAAAAAAAAAGAGAGAGAGGGAAAATCAACCAATCAATCAAAAGAAAACCCTAAAAAATCGAATCATTGTTAATCTGAAGCAAAGTAGACCATGGTTTTTTTTTTCCTGGATCTAAATAAGAAAGTAAGCTACAGCTTTTACCCAGAAATAGAAAGATGGAAAAAAAAAAGTAATCAAACTACGCTCTTAAGAAACTAACACAAGCTTAACAAAACAACATAAAGAAGATTAATATAGCACAAACTCTTCGATTAAAAAACTATACTATACACAAATATCATATACGAACGGGAAAAAAACAGAGAAAAACAACATAAAAAAAAAATCAGGAGAGAAAAACAAAAGAGAGCTTACAAGTTGAATCTACAATATTCGCATCTAGAGATTAATAAAAAAAATCGAAAAGAGAAGCAAAGTAAAAGAGGAGTTCTTGTTTCGGTTTCTCTACCTTAGAGAGAGTTTCTCTTCTCTATCAGGGAGAAAAGAAAGAGAAGGGAATATTGTGTGGTGGTTTGCTTTTTCTCTCTGTTTTTATTTTTGTTGGTTTGATAAATTATTAGTAATAAACAAAAAAAGGAGAATTTATTACACAAAGAATTGTAGAAGAGACACGTATACACAAGTCTTGCATCATTTTGAGAACTTTGTCCTTTAATTTTTTGCCACTTTTTGTCCTTTTCTTTTTTAAGTCTCTTTTTCGTAAGGTCGCTTCAGGCAACACCTGTCGATCAACTAACAAGAGCACAGATTATTTTAATTTATTCCTTTTTTCCCCATTTTAAACTCTTTGAAAAAAAACCAATAAGTTTTTACCTTTTGATAATATACGCTTCTGAGTTCTTCTGACCATGCGTTTTGATTTAGAAATTCAAATACTAAATTATTTTAAAAAATGATACACGCGTTTGGGATCTATAAATGATTTTAATTTAGTTTTGTTAGAAAGAGTGTAAAACAAAAACAATTACTTCTCTTAGTAAAGAGATATATATATATATATATGAATATTTCCACAAATTCAGTGTAGATGCATAGATTAATTCTAGGTAAATAAAAATTATGAAATGAATTGACAGAAGAAATATAAGTCAAATATAAATGATAATATAAATAAAATCTATACGTGCAGATATATTAGTTTTAAATGGAAACTTATAAAATTAGATCAAAAACCAAAAATGAAAATTATAAAAGAGAAAATTATATTTCATACCATTTTTTCTAAATCCTTTATAAAATCTACCACAATTTCAAACCACTTATTAAATCTACCATATCCTATAATTGAAAAGACCATTTTACCAATTAAACATTTTTTTATTTCTCTTTCTATTTTCTCTTTCTCCTCTCCCTTTCTTTTTTTCCTTTCCTGTCTTCTCTCTTTCTCAAAACAGAAAAAATAGAGATGGTACCGGAGATGATGGCGAAGACGGTGCGGCGGCGACGAAGACGATGATTATGGACAAAGATGATGGTCATGGACAAGACGACGATGGGGAACACGATGACGGTGAGGGTAGTTGTTGACACGACGGAGACGGTGGTCGTAGATAAAAACTATGGACAAACTTGGTTGCGGTGACAGCTCCGATAGTCGTAGACAAAAACCTCGACGGCGTCGGTGGCCACGACGGGAGACAGAAACGATGATTGTGGACAAGACGATGATGGTATACACGAAGGCGTGGCGATGGTGGCCGTGTACACGGCGGCGACAGTGGTCAAAGACAAAGACGGCGACGGTGGATGTAAACAGAATCGGTGGACAAACATGATTTTGTGGACAAAACTAAATAGATAGTTGATGAGACTCAAGGGCAATTGTGTCAATTGACATTCACTAAAATCTAAAATGTGGTACTCAATATAAGAAATATCAAAATGTGATAGATTTTGTAAAATTTTTGCAAAAAGTGGTAGATTGTAAAATATTCTCATTATAAAATTAGAAGATAAAATATAGATTAAATGAAATATAGATAAGTGGAAGATACATTATTGGCATGAATAAAATCACGTAGCGTATTGTTTTCACATATGAATTTAGGAAGGAGTCCCTTTAACGGGTTCACAAAAATCTTAGAAATGACTTTGTATAGCACATTGCAATAAGATATTGGACGGTAATCTTTCATCTCCTTTACGTCATCTTTCTTGGGTATTAGAGCTAAGATTGTTGAGTTGATACCTTTTGGAAGAAATCTTTTATCGAAGAAAGACTTAATAGCAACCAGAAAATCATTACCAATAACATCCCAAGATGCTTTATAGAATTCGCTTGTAAACCCATCCGCTCCCGGAGATTTATCGTTCGCAATAGAAGATAAGACTTTCTTTATCTCTTCGTTTGTTACCTCTCCAGTAAGATGTTCTCTTTCCATAGTATAACATTAAAACCCTTTAAGCTCATCAATACCCATACCCAAATAATCTGCATTTGTTTAAAATCTGTTGTTGATGGAAAACGTGTTACTAGCAACTGAATTGGATAAGATGTTCTCTTTCCATAGTATAACATTAAAACCCTTTAAGCTCATCAATACCCATACCCAAATAATATGCATTTGTTTAAAATCTGTTGTTGATGGAAAACGTGTTACTAGCAACTGAATTGGATAAGGATTATCATAAAGACTCGGTATCTCCGCGATGTGCTATGAAAATAGATATTTGAAAAGCCTTTGATTCAGTGCAATGGGATTTTCCGTTAAATACTCTTCTCGCTCTCAACTTCCCCGAGGTTTTTGTTCATTAGATCCGTCTATGTATTACCACGACTTCTTTCTCAGTGCAAGTTGCATGTTATTTTGGAAGTGTTAGAGGTTTGTGACAAGATTACTCGCTGTCTCTGTATTTATTTGTCATATGTATAAATGTTCTTTCTCGAATGCTTGATAAGTCAGCATTAGAACGACGGATTGGGTTTCACCCGAAATGCAAGCCTATCCAACTTACTCACCTTTCTTTTGTGGATGATATTATGGTTTTTATCGATGGCACAAAGCGATCTACTACAAGAAAACAGTTAATTAGTGACTCTTGTTTGTGACAGTTTTTTGCGTCACATATTTTTGTGACAGAAGTGAGACATTTTTGCCACACTTTTGTGACTACACCTGTAAGAGTACCAACTCCGTCACAAATTTGTGACTAATATAAAGTGTCACAGAGACGTCACAAATTACTGACCGACTTGAGACAAATTAGTGATTAATACCATGTCGTCGCAAACTTGTCACACATTTGTGACACTAGTGTGACACGTTGTAGGCGTCACAAATTAGTGACGGGTTTGCAACTACTGTATCCGTCACAGATTTGCGACACAACTAGAAGAGTGACACATTGGTGACAAAATTGTTGTATTGGATTTGAATTTTAATTAAAAAGAAGTGTTGGTTATTTACCTATATTTGGTATGTTTTATATGTGAATTTTAATGAAATATAAGTGTATGTAATATATTTTTGATTTTGTCACAAGGTGTAACAAATTATGAATTTTAATTAAATAAACTTTGGTTATTTATATATGTTTGGTGTGTATTAGTTTTGAATTTTGATGAAATATAATATTATGTAATATATTTTTGATTTTGTGAATTTAAATGTGTGAATAAGTTTCAATTATAAGTTTCAAAATCAATTAGTGAATATATTACAAAACAATAGAATTTAAATAGGTGTATTACTATATATAATAAACTCAAAAACTTACCCAATTTACGTTTAAATGATAATCACAAATTGAATAAAAATGATTTTAATAAAAATCCATCAAAATACTAAAACCAATGAACCCCCTTTAGAGTTTATATAATCTAATTTAAATAAAATTTGGTTATTAAATAATATTTTGGTGTGTATTAAATATGAATTTTTATGAATTATAATGTAATGTAATATATTTAGATTTTATGAATTTAAAGGTGTGAATTTTTTATGATTTTTTAATGAATTTAAAGGTGTGGATTTTTATGAATTATAATGTTTTTGTGATTTTTTACCTATATATATTATCTGATGTAGGTAATACCGAATAAATACCTTAGCATAATGGATTTGCCTGCATAAACATGACCAAGAGTTCTTGTGTTCGACACATGAGGAAAGAAAAATTTTTTTTCCCCTTATTTTCACTCATGAGATGCAAAATCGTCACAAAAGTGTCACATTTTTGTCTACATACTTATAGGGTTTGGGGTTTCTTCTGTGACGAAAAAACGCATCACACATTTGTAACAATTTTGTGACCTATCTGTCACACTTTTGTATATGGTATAGGGTTTAGTCTGTGACGCCATACAAGTGTCGCTAATCTGTCACGTTTGTCACGCTTTTGCAACTGATTTGTCACGCTTTTGCAACAGATTTGTGACTCTACGTGAATTTGTTACTTTAAACATACTATAATTACCAAAAATGTTACAAATGACTTGTTTTCATACTTATACACTAAGCTAAGACTATGTTTGTTACATTTACTTTAAGAAAAAAGGAATATGAAGATTCAAAATTCACCAACAAACTCATTTACAAAGTACTTTGCAAAACACTTATCATTTCATAAAGAATTTTACTAAATCATAGTTTTACAAATTTATTTTGTTGATAAGTGATAGAAATCTTTATCAACTCTAACCAACACTTGGACAATAGATTAAAATCGATTACGGTCACTAATGCATCTTATTTTTTGGTCTAAAATGTTTAGGGTTTAGGGTTTCCCATCTAAAAGTGAAACAAAAGTGTGGCTAATTTGTTACAATTTAGTGACACCCATATATTTGTGACACTTTAGATGATTTTCAATATTTGGGTTTCAAAATTTTTGAAATTTTGGCCAATATATTTGGGCTTTTAGCCGGCAAAACTTCCCCCTAAAACTAATTATGTGTCTCTTTAGTGACAGATTCGTGATGTCGTACGAACAAAATTCATTTGGTTGTTGCAGCTAAGTGCTGACCTAATAATTCCTCCTCTCGTCGTCTCCTTATCTCTTTGGCTCCCTCTTCTTTCCTCTTCTCCTCTCCACTTCGATCTGCACCTTTGACCCAGAAAAATCCTCCGTTGCTTTCAACGATGAAACCCTCTCTCTTCCTTTCTGCATCTTGAAACCTGGCTCCGCTTCTCTCTCCATTTATTCTCTCTGATTTCTCCAAAATTTCTCGAATTCGACACCCTATTTGCTTCTTTCTCTTTTTCTTTGGCGCTGTCAGTGGTGGAGTCAAAGCAGAGTTGCTCGATCCATAGGCGACGTTGGTCATCGCTCCCACACCGGAAGTACTACACCCACAAGCGGTGTCACTGGTGGACTCAACGGCGGAGGTAATCCATCGACACCAGGTGGTGGCCTCTCTGTGGTCGAAGGGACCAGTGGGATTCGTGGAGGCTCACCGATTAACTCCTCCTCTCAGAACTCTGTTTTGCCCACTGCTTTTAGATTGCGATTTAAGTAACCCAGAAATTGGGTTAGTGTATCAAATGTGAATCTGCGGGTTTTATTTTATTTTTGCATTTGATTTCTGGAATTGGGGATTTTGAATTTGAGAGTATAAAATTGATTTTTTTTGGTTTTAGGTTGTTGTGTCTCCGGCACAAACACGCAACTTTTTGCAGGATTTATTTGCTGATATAGCTCTCGAAGTTGACGAACGAGCCAAAGGTAACATTTTTTGGCCTAATTGTTTCATGAATGAGTTTGCTTTGAACGTTGTGGTTGCTTCTAGAGGCAAATTATAGGTGAATTTAGTACTTTCATTAACTTTTTGAGGTGGGATTGGAAGCAGATGTGATTCTTGACAAGGAAGAGGATGTGATTTGTTCAGACGAAGCAGATGGTGATGGTCCGTTGTGTTTTTCCGATGTCCTTGCTGATTATTCTTCTGCCCTGGTGCAAGGAGCAACAAATGTATTCTGGTAATACTCATTAACTTTTATATAGCAAAATCAACATCTTTTCTCAATGCTTAGCTAGATTCATTCATGTACTCCAGTTCTGTAGTAATGGCATTGGCTTAGTGTAACTAGTGGTTTGTTTGGTTTTTGTTAAGAAGTGGTGTAATATAGTTTTTCCAAGTTTCTTTCGACATTGGATTGGCTTGCGAAGCATTTTGAGGGTAACATGTGATAATCTCTACTCATTTTAATAACAGGATAGACATCCAGACAAATACGAGGCGCTTCCAAACTCTCTTTCGGGTACCTTCTTTACCTGAAATATAGCATATTCTCTTCATTTGTTGGATATTTACCTATATAAAGAGCTTTAGTTTATTAATCAAACAAAATTAATCTATAAAGTTAGACTATTTTCTCAACAAAACTCTACTACTTCTCTGCGAGCTAGAAGATATAAATCAAACATGCTAGAGATCACCAAATCTTCTTTCTATGACGTTACTTTGTTTGATGCCTCTGGTAGATCTTCTAGGAAAATGTTACTTTATTTGATGCCTCAGCTAGATTTTCTAGGCAAAATATATTTCTTTGAAATTGTCAACTCGGGTTGTTGCTATCACATGCTCAAGTCTTCATGCCAATTTACTACTGTAACTAATCGTCTCTTTCTTCTTCTAGTATCTTCTTGAGGAGGTTGCTTTGGAGCCGGTCCGATTGAGAAAAATTCCCATTCAGGTGAGTTGTTCCTCTCCATTTTCATGATGATTCAACTGATTTAAGTCTGTATATTGACTCTCCCTTGCCTATTTTCAGGCTCAGAGGGAACTGTATCACTTGCTCTCGAGGTATACTTTAGAGCTCATGTCTCCACGTCACAACACTCCGACCAGTGAAGATCCACAACCAACCACCGCAGCAGACGTCACACCAGGCACAACCCCAACCACCTCACCACCCACTGCACCAGGCACAACACCAACCACCTCACCACCCACTCCACCTGCCACATAAACGGTTTCTATCTCTTGAACTAATCGTCTAATGTTTTGAACTAAATGTTTAATGTTTCGGTTATGTAACGGTTAACTATTTTGTACATTTTGTTAACCGTTTACGGAATTCGTAATTCGGAACCTTATTTTGCTTCAACTATGTTTATTTATGTAGAATTCCGTTTATTTGAAATTTCTATTAGTAGAATACTGAGTAGAATACGAAGTATTATACTGAGTAGAATACGAAGTATTATACTGAGTAGAATACGAAGTATTGTACAGTGTACAATACAACAAAAAGACTGTAAAACTGTCACACGTACATAGCAAATTAGTGTCTCTTTTGTGACACTTTAGAGACTACCACTTTTCCTTAAGTAGTCATAAAAGAGTCACACTTTAATGACACTTTAAAGCGTCACAAAGACGTCACATATTAGCCACTACGATTGTGTCACACATCCGTTGGTAATTCGTGACACATTCTCTTGTCTCACTTCTGTCACAGATCTGTGACTCATTTCGATCGTCTCAAGTCCGTCACAAATGTGCTACTCAATAAATGCGTCACAAAAGTATTGCAAATATGTGTCGAATTTGCGACGCTTCAAATTAGCGACGAAAAAATTGTCACTCTGTAATTTCGTCACAAAAGTGTCACAAATGCTGCTTTTGTGACTGATTTGTGACACAAATCGGTGTCACTAACATGTTGTTTTCTTGTAGTGATATCAATAGAGGAAACTATCAAGATTTTTGGGGAATTTACGGTGACTTTCGATCTGAAAATTAGTCATGAGAAGTCGAATTTATATATGTATGGCACCTCTGATGCAAATGGAGATTTGATCCTAGAGCAATTTTCATTTGCTGCAGGGAGTCTCCCTGTTCGCTACTTAGGGCTGCTGCTATTAACAAAGAGAATGAACTCTGATGATTACGAGCCGCTCATTGACAAGATACGTTCACGTATGAGTTCATGGATGGCTCGAAATATATCTTATGCGGGAAGATTACAATTTCTTTAATATTCTATTGTAAGCATTGTAAACTTTTGGATTCAAGCCTTTCGGCTACTGAACCAGTGTATTAAAAAGATTGAAGGATTATGTGCATCATTTTTATGGTCGGGACCATATTTCAATCCATGAAAGACAAAGATTGTGTGGGTGGAGGTTTGTAAACCGAAGCGAGGAGGTGGTTTAGGGTTTAAGCGGCTCAAACAAGCGAATGTTGTAGGTTGTTTGAAGTTGATTTGGCGAGTTATCTCGAATGCGGATTCTCTTTGGTGTTGTGGGTCAAGAGAATGCTGCTTAGGGATGGGTGTTTTTGGTCAATGGGGGAATAACAAAGTGTTGGCTCCTAGATGTGGCGGAAATTACTAAAATACAGCACATTAGCTCAAAGTTTTAATAAGGTACAAGTTGATAATGGTTCCTCCACTTACTCCTGGCATGATGTATGGTCTCCTATGGGAAAATTATTTGACATTGTAGGTTCGAGAGGCACCATAGACATGAGCATACAGAGTAACACAATGGTGGATGAGGTCTTATTATCACATCGAAGGCGACGACACATAGTTGCGGTTTTGAATGATATCGAAGACGAAATCAACATGTTGATTAGAGAGAGAACTATGGATGTTGACACAGCTCTTTGGCGATGAGGTATTTAAAAAGAAATTTATCACAAAGGGCACATAGAATCTAATTCGGCAACCTACTCCTATGTAGAATTGGTACATCGGTGTGGGGTTTACCCACTCAACATCAACGTACTCGTTCTTAATATGGCTAGCAATGCTTGATCAATTATTCACAAGTGATCAAACATGTGTTTTGGCGGGTCCAAGCCATTGTGTCCTTTGTAATCAGATCGAAGAGTCGCGGAATCATTTGTTCTTTAGGTACAACTATTCATCGAGGCTCTTGAAAATTCTCACCCAAAGACTTCTTGGAAGTCGATTCACTCATCATTGAGATGAACTTATTGCTCTCCTCTCTGACCAAAGTCTCGGCAAAATAAAGACGTTCCTCTTTCGGTATACTTTTTAAACTACTCTATATCATGTATGGCGAGAGTGCAACAACCGGAGACACGGAGAGCAACCGTTGTCACATTTTAGACTCATGAAGATAATTGATAAAACAATCCGCAATCGATTATGTTCGATTCGAAAGCCGGGGGATTACAAATTAGATAAGGGCTTGACCGAATGGTTTGCCACAAGAGTTACTTGAAAGCGAGCAACGGAGCGTGGAACTCTTTGTTTAGATTAAAACTCTTGGAAAAAGTCACATTCATTGTAAAAAAAATTTTAATTTAATTTAACATTATTTATAAAAAAAAATCAAGTCGCGAAGATATAGAAATGATAGTGATTAAATTAATAAATTGAATAGAGGTGAATGAGATATAGATAAATGATTTGGATAAATAAATGTTGATATGTAAACTTCAATGGAGTCAAGTTTTTCCAAATTTTTCAAGTTAAACCAAAAATGGGTCATACAACTGATCAGTTTAATTCTCTTAACTAACAACCAATTATATATATTACTTATTAGAAAAACATGGTACTTATATTTCATTCATCTATATTTTATATATGCTTAATTTCTTTATCCTTTGTTTTCTTCTTTTTTTTTGTGTGTGGGTAATCTCTTTTCTATGTGTATCATTTTCTTGTATGTTTATTATTTAGATCCATTAGTTCCACCACTTCATATCCTACATGCTACTCCCTCCGTTTCATTATATAAGATTTTTAAGAGAAATATTTTTGTTTCATTTTATAAGATGTTTACTAGTTTCTATGCAGATTTTAATGTGATTTGATACTTTTGTCCTTTTAAATTCCGTAGTCTTATATATGATTGGTTGAGTTATATTTTTAGTTAATTATTAAATGAGATTTTGGTTGTATTTATTATTTTCTTAATTCTCGTGAAATAAATCAAAAAAATCTTATAAAATAAAGGGTAATCAAAAAATCTTATAATTATTGTCTTCTAAATAACTCGCTAGGTAATTACTCGCTAGGTAATTACTCACTAGGTAATCAAAAAATCTTACAATGAAACGAGGGAGTATTGATTTACATTTAATTATTGTTTTTTTTTTGGGTCAAAATTTTTGTTTGGTTTAATGTTGTGCTTATAATTGTTAAAACGACTCTTGTCAATATGAGTATGACTCGCTAGGTAACAAGATGACAAATATTATTATTTTTTCCTAACATTCTAAATAACAATAACACGATTATTATATCAAGGAAAGCAATAAGTGAAATAAAGATTTAAGGTTTTCTTTTTCGATAACCAAAAAAGTTTGGATTTCACAATCGTATTTTATGGAATTGTCTTCAAACTAATAAAGTGCTTGAAGAGACGTATAAGATATGGTGATATCGCTATGAAGAAAGAAAGAAAGAAAGAAAGAAAGAAAGAAAGAAGGATGGAAGACGACAACCAAGAAAAAATATATTTGATCGTTACTTTTTCTTTGTTCTTTTTGGATACGTAAATGAGAAAATGCAACGTGTATTTCTTTTTCTGAAAAAAGTTATCACATTAATCCGGGAGGAACATAAAAAAATATTACAGCTTCATCTTTTTTGTCAACATTTAACATCCTCAATAGAATGCTTTTCTCAAAACCAAAAACATACATATATATATTTTTTAACATCAAACAGATATTCCATTATTCAAACTCGAAGTGGTGGACGAAGCCCCACAAGAATAGAACATCCAACAAAGTTTACGGATTATATACTCTATATCTAGCTAATCGGGCAAATTGATCCGCCTCCACATTTATTATGCGAGGGTAGTATTTGATGGAAAAAGCCGGGAAAGCTAACTTGAGTCGGGTAAATTTCCCAAGTTCAGTGTTGAAAACTTAGCCACTCTCCTGGACTTGTTATCATATTTTTGATAACATCTTTGACCATCCGTACCAAAAGATGGTGTTTCCTTACATTGCCGACAGTAGTTTATTGCTCATCAGATAAGGGTCTCCAACTCTGCATGTATCGAGGTCACTCGCGTATGTGGTTCCTCGCCCCTTTTAGCTTGATCTCTCTGTGTTTCCCACACCAGACCCGTTCCATCCCGCTATTCTGATCTAATAGAGACCAAGATCCATCTATTAAACAAACAAACATTTAACATCCTAATTCCTATGTATTAACTATTGTATCTTATGCAGAAGCGAAAATATACACATGATTCAGTATGTGCTTTATAAATAACAGTTTACAAGATGTTGTCGTATTAAAAAAAAAGAAAAAAGATGTTGTCCTATTATAGTCTAAAATTCGAATTCATATTATGTGTACGCGTGTAAGTAAATAACATATATATTACAAAATAAATGAATGTATAAATACAAGTTCAAGGAGACTCAATACAAATAACAGAATAATATCTACTTTATACTCAAAAAATTAAATAAACATATAGGTAATTTTACCTGCCAAGATAAAATAATCAACTTGCGATATTTGATATATGATAGCGTATATAAATCGTATTTCATTTTAGATGAACCGTAATTACTTTGTATCATTAGGTCGATCCCGCGTCCCCAAAAATCACTTTATAAAGATATAAGTTGTGAAATTTTTCCCTATTTGTTTGTTTGTTTGTTCCACAAGACCGTTTGAGTTGTTTAAGAAAAACCCTCCAAAAATAGCAAAACTACTCAAGCTTCATCATTCACAATACAGAATCTGTTTATTGTTCATCGTTTCTTTCTCAGAAATTGCAGAGCCAAACGAAATAAAGCAAGACAATAAATTTTTGTTTTGGATGTTTAGTGATCAAAACATGGTTATTACAGATTGCTTCTGAAGCAAGTTATTCATGTTTCTTGAGAAGCAAGTCTCTAAAACATGTCTGCCAGAAGAGTACTAAAAGGGATCCCAGAGGAAAATGGCGCAATCATGGCAATCGCCATTGATAAAGACAAGAACAGCCAACACGCCTTAAAGTGGGCCGTCGAAAACATCATTTTAGATTCTCCACAATGTGTTCTTCTTCATGTTGAACGTAGGCAATTGTTCTTCTTCATCTAAACAAAAAAATGTTCAAAGAGCCCTAATTAGGGATTCTGTTTTGCAGTTGGAAGCCCAGGATCACATTTACAACATGACAATCAAGACGAGGCGCATCAATTCTTTCTTCCTTTCAGAGGATTCTGCGCTCGAAAAGGAGTAAGTTGTTCTATTCATTATCAATCTCCTTGCAAACAAAATCACTTATTATTCATCACATTATTGTATATACTCACTTTTCAGATCATAGCAAAGGAGGTTATTCTTCGTGATAATGACATCTCCAATGCTATTGTCAAGCACATCACCGATAATTCCGTTTCAAATATCGTTGTTGGATCAGCGCGAAACTCATTCCTCAAGTCTCTTTCTCGATTCTCATGTTTGATGACATCATCTCAACTTTGGTTCTATGAATTGTAACATCGGTCTTTGTTTGTGATCAGGAAGTTTAAGGGTCCAGATGTAGCCACCACGGTGCTTAAGACGGCTCCAGAGACTTGTGCAGTCTTTGTTGTGTCCAAAGGTAAGCTCTTAAAAAGCAAATCAGCAAGTCACCCTCAGAAAACTTCCAAACAACAAGATCTCTCTTCTTTGTTGTACGAGCGAACGAGCTCCTTTGACTCCACTGATTCAGACAGGTAATCTTCCAACAATTAGCCATGGTCTTTGCTTCAACAAGATCTCTTGAAGAAAATGCCCTTTTTGGTTTCATATTTTACAGGGAGTCATATGTATTTTATAACCCCAACAAAGCCATGTCAGACTTCTCCCAATCCACTTCACCTCACAGCTCGCCACCGCGAACTCTGAGTGAGTCTTCTCAGTCAGAGATTGGCAGTTACGGTGTGATATCAACTGTGAGTGACAATGGGAGTTACGGTGTGGTATCAACTGTGAGTTCTTACACTATCTCTGATAGTTCCATTACCAACGGAAGCTCCATCTCTTCGACATCCACGGTTAGTATCATTACATTTAGATTGAGATTCTGGTCTTTTGGTTTCTTACTATTCTGACATTTCCTTCTTGAAACAACTGATGCACAGGAGAGTCCATATGCGGCAAATTTTAAGGAACAACAGGTAAGTTTATATGAACATTGACCTTCTTGTTGCCGGATTTGCAGTATTGACACTTGTGTATGTTCTTTGTAAGATGTTTTCCCAGGATCAAAATCTTGAAGCAGAAGTGAAGAGATTGAGACTCGAATTGAAGCAGTTCAACGCTTCAAAGGGAAAAGACACTATGAACCATAAAGAAAGCGTAAGATGTTCTTACCCTGCCTCCATGTTGTTTTTTTAGTTTCCTGGTTGGATGAAACATAATCAGATATTGAATAATGTAGCCACGAGAAGTTCAACTATCTAGAGTCAACGAAACCCGAAGATTTGAGGATGAAGCAATACAGCTGCCTAGAGCATTATCTGAGGAGAGGCAGAAAATGCAGTCTACAAATCCAGCAGCTGATATAGCAAAGCGCTTAGCGAAAATGGAGAGCCAAAAGCAAAGATTAATAGAGATGCAAGCCAAGTTGGAGAAACAAAGATTGCTCAGTAATGTCTCTTACAGGCGTTACAGCGTCAAAGATGTTGAAGGTGCAACACATGGTTTTTCAGATGCTTTCAAGATTGGGGAAGGTGGGTATGGACCTGTGTACAAAGCTGTACTTGATTACACTTCTGTCGCCATCAAAATCTTGAAGTCGGGTATTACACAAGGCATGAAACAATTCCAACAAGAGGTATAATGTGAATAAAATCCTTAACTTGCTTCCCTTTTTTGATCTCTTGAGACTAATATCTATGTTTCTTCACTAGATTGAGGTTCTGAGTTGCATGAGACACCCAAATATGGTGATCCTTCTCGGTGCATGTCCTGAGTATGGTTGTCTAGTTTATGAGTACATGGAGAATGGAACACTTGAAGACCGTCTCTTCTGCAAAAACAATACACCCCCACTTTCATGGAGAACAAGGTTCAGAATCGCTTCTGAGATTGCAACAGGACTTCTTTTCCTTCACCAGGCAAAACCTGAGCCTTTAGTTCACCGAGATCTTAAGCCAGCAAACATTCTACTCGACAGACATTTCACTAGCAAAATCAGCGATGTTGGTCTAGCTCGCTTAGTACCTCCCTCGGTAGCTGATACCTTCAGTGACTACCACATGACTTCTGCAGCCGGTAAGAATCTTATCTTCCATTCTCTTTTCGAATGTCTTAACATGGAACCACAATCTTGATGCTTGTTTCCTCTTTGGCTGACACGAACAGGTACATTTTGTTACATCGACCCTGAGTATCAGCAAACCGGAATGCTTGGAGTGAAATCTGATCTCTACTCTTTTGGTGTTGTGCTTCTGCAAATCATCACAGCAATGCCAGCAATGGGTTTAGGCCATAAAGTAGAGATGGCTGTCGAAAAAAATAAGCTCGGAGAAATTTTGGATCCTGCGGTACCGGACTGGCCTGAAGAAGAGACTCTGGTGTTGGCTAAATTGGCTTTGCAATGCTGTGAGCTGAGGAAAAAAGACAGACCTGATCTTGCTTCAGTTCTATTACCAGTTCTGAACAAGCTAAGAGAGTTTGCAATAGAGGATCATGAACGTATCCCGGAAAGAACATATCATGTGTCACGCGGTCAGAACTCAGATCCGCTCTCCCCGAATCCTTCCTCTCAGGTTAGTTTCTTAGAACTCCTCTGTTTGAGAGATAATAACTGGAAATCAAAGTTTAGGAAATTCCATTTACAGTTGGAACCTGCAACAACAAAAAGTTATAATCTTCTTCATTTGTTACATTGACTATATTCATGATTCATGCACAATAAGCATATAAATAGTAACAAGACTCCTCATTTCAAGAACATAACTGAAAATGGATCTAGACCTTAGTTAATCAAGATGCATGTAAAACACTTTTTTTTCCTGCACATATGCAGTATATCACACTGAGTAGGGTTTTAGATCAGCTAGATTTATATATTGTCAAAAATAGGTAAATCTGTTTACTGCAGAACTTTCTCAGTTCATGAAATGAAATCATGTCTGCCAATGTAGAGAGAGGATGATGAAATGAGAAAATCCTATTGAGTATTGACAAAAAACATGGAAATTGGACGTAGATCAATAAGAAGCATACATTAACGGCAATACCTGAGATTGACGACGATCTTGATTCATCTATGTCAAGTAACCATTCCGTACCAAGAAGAAGTCGACCTCCAAGACCACGTAAAAGCAAGAACAAACGCAGTCGTTGGTCTTTTATGAGTTGCGCCTCATCCAAAGTTCAGTGGGGTGATCTCCCATAGTTGTGGGAAATCCTTATCAAACACTTTCAGTTTTGTTTATGTAAAATAAAACACTTTCAGTTATGATTATGTAAAGTGCAACACTTGTAAAGAAGAGCTGTTTATTGATGCAAAAATATAATCATTATTGGGGCAGAAAATATTTTGAGTCAGATTGGTCACTCCGTTTAAACAGAACGGTTAAATAGTAAATAATTTTTGATAGAAAATATTATATATTATTTAAAATAGAATTAATAATTTTAAAATTTTAGTTTGATTTTTATATATTTATATTAAAGTTATATATATACCTATATTTTTCAAGAATAAAAAATAAAATATTTTATTTTAAAAAAGAATACAAACGCTCGTTTGATAGGACATACATCCAAACGAGTTAACCATTCAAAACCTTTCTAAGCAACTTCAACGCTCAAGTTTTAAGACTTTCTTTGAGGGCATTTATAGTTTCACAGAACCCGTAACAAGTCGCGCAGAAAAATATCTCAGATGCCAGGAACAATAAGAGCTTGAGATACATGAGCACAAAAACAAAAGCAGACTTTGTGACTGATCCCACATCATCCCTAGCGAAATCCCAAAATGAAAAATTCATACAATTTGTTAAGAAGACTCTGAGAATAGCAGAGGAATGTAACATTCTACACCATACAGATTAACAAAATGATAAGAAATGTTTCATCTCAAGTCTGATACAACACATCAAGAAAGAGGTACACTCACATAGATCAAAAACTAGTATGAAAATATAACAAAGAACACTAATAAAAACTATTAGCAAACACATTCATGGCAATTAAATACCTTTTTATAAGTGTAAATCTAAAAAGTTTAAGCAGATGATTCAATCTGCATTATGACAAATACAGATTTTACACACCTTTAGAAAATCCACAAAAACAAAAGTTTCCATTTTTAATGATTTCCCAAGACATACCAAAACTTATCACAATTCCACCTATCAAAAATTCCAAACAAAGTCTTCCAATTAGACTCCTTCAAATAGGCACATACCGCTTCACGATTTGCTTCCCTGCAACCACAGCTCCAGCTGCTAATCCACCAAGAGCACCAGCCACAGCCGCAGATCTCACTCCTCTCGCCGCTCTAAACACAGCTCCAGTCCCAAGACCAGCGGCCACACTTGTCCAAACATCATCCCTATCAGTCCCAGCCACAACACCACTCTCGATCGCTGCGTAGATCAGACCAATCACACCAATCTTATTACCCCAGGTTCGACCCGTTTGACCAGAGGAGTTTAAGATCCTGTTGATTTTTAGCTTTGTCGTGTCGCCAGATTCGAAGCTTTTAACTCCGGTGAAGATTCCGACGGTTGCGCCGGCGACGGAACCGCCGAGGTAAGCGGTTCCGGTGTAAAAGGTGAGATTTTCACCCCAAGATCGGCGTTGTCTTAAGGATTCCTCCGTGAAGAGAAACTCCGGTGAGGTAGGTAGCTTGTAAAGGTATTGAGAATTGATCGGAATCTCGTAGTTTTGGTAAGGATTGTAAAGTCTTGTGTTTTCCTCTGATTCGTGATCAGATCTGTTATTCGCCGCCATGGAAACAGATTGAAAAATGCTTCTGGTTTAGGTTTAGGGTTAGAGAGAGAGAGAGAGACGACGGAGACAAGAGAGAGAAACCTGTGTTTCTCCGATGTTTGTTTGGTTGCGGAAATGAGAAATGAAAGTAAACTGTGTTTATGTTCTAGGGTTTTCCAGATTTGTTTAACTAGATTTCGCTTAATACTCGCTAATTATATTCTAATTTAACCCCATATGTTTGTGTTTTTACAATTAAACCCAATTCTGATATCTCTCAGGCTTTCGCTTGCCACAAAAACTGTATGCTGATATTTCGAATTTGACCCCATAAGTTTTAACCTTTTACAAATTTAACCCTTTTTAACTTTGAAATATTGAAAACATGGCGAGTGTTAAAAGTCCATCGTGACAACAACAACAAAAACGGTGAATTTAAAAGGTTTTCGAGGATTTAAAACCAAAGTTACTTTCTTTTGAGAGCGTAATAATAAATAAATCTGTAGTTTTTGTTTTCGGACATTGTAGGTCGATTTTGTTTTTTTTGTGTGCAGACTCCAAAACTCACACAGAGCCCAGAAAAACGAAACCTCCGGTGAGTGTTACGGGGACGAGCTCCGATTGTTATATAAAAGGAAAGAGAGGTGAAAAGGGTAAAATGGGAAACCAGAAATTAAAGTGGACGGCGGAGGAAGAGAAGGCGTTACTCGACGGAATTGAAAAGCACGGCGCCGGTAAATGGAAGAATATTCTCAAAGATCCCGATTTTGCTCATCGCCTCGCTAGTCGCTCCAACATCGACCTAAAGGTCTGTTTTTTCTTCTTCTTCAAACCCTAGCTATCGAGTTTGTGTCTAACAGGGAAATGCACTTTGCACTCAATTCGGTCCTAGGTTAATAATCTTTGGTCATTAAGGTTTGAACTAGGTCCCTTTGTGAATATTGAACCTGAACCAAGCGTGATTGAGTGGAAAGGGCAATACTTTGTTGCATTTTACTTGGTTGCATATGAAGAAAAAGATGTGTTTTGTTTTTCTAGGATAAATGGCGTAACTTGAGCGTTGCTCCGGGTTCTCAAGGCTCATACTATAAGGCAAGGCCGATAAAAGTCAAAGAGGAACCTGCTGTTGATACCGTTACTCCACCTCCTCCTAATGATAAATCTGATTCTTCACCACCTGAATTGACCATTGATGACGGTTGTAACATTGTCGTGGATAATAGGAACACCGGAAGGTTTGCCTTTCTTTATTTTATGTCTCTCGTGCTTCAAGTGGCTAGAGCTTATGCTGATACTAGATAAATTCTGATGGGTCGTCGTCGCTATTTTTCAGGTATGATGGGGTGATATATGAAGCTCTCTCTTCTTTAGGGGATTCAAATGGATCTGATGTCGGTTCCATTTTCAACTACATCGAGGTTAGACAAGTTTCTCTTTCTGCTCGATTTGTTAAACTAATAAATAAGATTACTAGAGACTCGCCATTATACACCCAGAGGGAGGAGTTGTTTTGTTATTGCCACATGTAAACTGTATGTAATTCAAATGGCTTATTGACTTATTGTTCTTGAAGTCTACACGTAAGACTCAGCGTTTTTAGTCAGGAGAAATTACATCCAGGGTTTGTGGAATTGATCTATAGATTCCATTGATCTCTTTTTACTTGTCATGAAATCAGTGTTGTCCTGCTTAATACCATGAGATAGAAAAAACTAACTGTGAGCTGGTATGTGTTAGACATTTCTCAACACTTGTTTAGACTTCTACAATTTGTCGGACTCATATGTGCCAGTGTTTTTTGGTTCTAGTTTGCAAATCAGAATATTTAAGTAACTACTTAATAGTATCAGCAATCTTCCTATGATTTTTCATCCCCAAATGATAATGCTGAGTTCTAAATCTCATGTTTCATACTATAAATCATCTGTTACTCTCCCTAATGGCTATAACCTTTCCTTATGGTTGAGTTCTGAATGTGTGATGATTGTTTACTGTGGAGAGAGCAGCCAAGGCATGAAGTGCCGTCAAATTTTAGAAGAATCCTCAGTTCAAGATTGAGAAGGCTTGCAGCTCAGGGAAAACTAGTAAAGGTTAGCAACTTCAAACCTGTAAGTCTTTTGATGATCACTTGCCATTCTTTTGGGTCACATTGTGTTTTTAAACTCCCATACAAAACCATGGCGCGTAGAACAATTGCATGGGTTCTTCTTGATCTAGTGTTCGATATAAAGAATCCTGCTTCATTGATGTTTCTTTAAAGCCTTCATGCTAATCTCTTGTGTTGTTCAATAAACCCGCATAGCAGTTACAGAACTTGTACAAGATACCAGATCCATCAGGAACAATAATAACAAGAACACTTCCTAGCCCAAAACCAAAGGAGACGATGAATATAAAACCCGTGGTTTGGCAAGTGATGATAGAGGAAGCTGCAATAACCGCTGCCTACAAAGTCGTAGAAGCAGAGAACAAAATAGACGTTGCCAAAGTAGCAATAGAAGAGTTGAATAAGATGATTAAACTTGCAGAAGAAACCGAACTACTCATGGAGTTAGCTAAAGAGATTCATGAACATTGTAAAACACCAAACTTGCCTTCATTTTCTCATTCTTCCCTTACTTCCTTCTTTCAATGTCTAACTTGGGTGGTTATTTTGCAGGTTCTCATGGCGAAGTTGTGCTCTTGCCTTGAGTCTATATGACATATCTCGTTCAGCTCGTCAGTCTCGGACCTTAGACTCATAATCTCTTCGGATCACAACTCATGATTCTTTTTGGATGGTCGGTTTAGTTTGTTGATAGATTTAAAAAAAAAAAAAAGAATTAATTTATTAGGCGTTGCTATGTTTTGTGAGTAGTTTTTTGTTTTTTACATCGACATAAATTAATGAAATTAAATTACTTTTCCTATAATAATTTTATTTGAATATTCGTATAAACGGGACCGAAAGAATAATATTCGAATGATAAAAATAAAGAGAGAAAAAGAGGGCAAAATCAGGAAATAAGATATTATTCCTAATAAAAATATTTATTGTTTTGTGTTCTTTCCTTTTCCTAGTAGAAAATTGGAAACCTAAAAAAGAAAAGGAAGAAGAGCGGTATTGGAAAAAAGTGGCAAGTATATATAAAGCTGCAAAGTCATCCAAAAGTTTTCTTCTTCTTCATAAACTTCACGGCGCAATATCCGAACAGTTTTTGGCTTTTGGCTACTCTCTCTATTAAATTTTGCTAACAACAAGTATGAATCTCTCTTCTCTTTTCTCTCTTATGATTTTGTGTTTGGATTCGCCTTGTGTTTATAGTATCATAAGTTTTGTTCTAGTGTTTGTTACGTCCCTAAGCAATGCTGGTTTTGAAGATTTATGTAGTATAGACAAAACTGGATTTATAGTCATAATCCTTAAAAGATTAGACAACGAGTTTGATTATAAATTGAAAATTTTTGGATTATTTTTTGCTCTTTTAAAATCGGTTATTTTGTTAACAATGTCGTTTTGGTTTTGTTATGGTTCCCTACAGTCATGGGCTCATGGCGTCTGATGGAAACAATTACGTTCCTCGTCAGTTCGATTCTAGGATGAATGCTGTGTAAGTTTCAATATCTGAATTTTACTCTATTATAACAAAAAGTCGTCTATCAAGAAACTGAATTGGATGATACTTTGCCTCTTTCAGTGAGGAAGGAGCTGAAGCAGAGAACAAAATAGACGTTGCCAAAGTAGCAATAGAAGAGTTGAATAAGATGACTAAACTTGCAGAAGAAACGGAACTACTCATGGAGTTGGCTAAAGAGATGCATGAACATTGTAAAACACCAAACTTGCCTTCATTTTCTCATTTTTCCCTTTAGAGCTGTCAAATGGTCCGTCCGCAGCCCAATTGGGCTTGTCCAAATGCTCATTTGATTATATGAGCTGCGACTGGTCGGTCCGTTATGGACAATGGTCCAAAACAAGACCAAGACCAATAAAGACATGTTCATATGGCTTGCCCATGGACGCCCAAATTACATGATTTTAAACTTGCAACTATGTATACTTCTTTTAACGAATTAGAATTGAGTTTGAAGCTATCTATTGAGTTTTACCTTACAAATTACATGATTTTAATCGAGCGATTGAGTTTACCTAACAATTGATTTATTTTTCCGCCAAAAATGTAATTTCAAAAATTTGCGCCAAAATGTTTCCGTCAAAACTATGATTTTTCCGCCAAAAACAGATTTTCTACATTTTCACGAAAGTAGAGTTTCCGCAGATTTCCTGCCAAATACATATTTTCCGTGTTTTCCCGCCAAACCGAAGTTTTCGCAAATTTTCCACCAAAAATTGATTTTTTACATTTTCAGGGAAAACATAGTTTCCTCAGTTTTCCCGCCAAAAATGTATTATCCGCGTTTTTCCGCCAAAAACGGAGTTTCCGCAAATTTTCTACCAATGGATTTTCTACATTTTCACGGAAAACATAGTTTCCATAGTTTTCCCGCCAAAAAAAGAGTTTCCACAAATTTTCTGTCAAAAATGGAATTTCTACATTTTCATAGAAAATTGAGTTTCTACAATTTTTCCGCCAAAAATGTGATTTTCGCGTTTTCCCGCCAAAAACGGATTTTTCATATTCTTTTCGAAAATTGGATTTTCTACATTTTCACGGAAAACCGAGTTTCTGCAGTTTTCCCGCCAAAAATATGTTTTCTGCGTTTTTCCATCAAAAACGGGGTTTCCTTCATTTAACATCCCTATTCCAAAAACGTAATTTCGTAAATTTCCCTTCAAAATCTTAATTCCCTAATTTTTTCTGCGAAAAACATAATTTCGTAATTTTTCCTTCAAAATCTTAATTTCATCTTTTTTCATCAAAATCGTAGTTCCGTAATAATTTCTCGTCAAAAACGCAATTTTGCAAAAAACGATTTTCTCCAAATTGATTTCAACCTAGTTTTTAAAGTATTTTGGGCTGACCATATCCATATGGTGTAAGACCAATTAGACCATGTGTGAATTTGGACATAGCCCATTTAGACCATTTCATTTATGGGCTTGACCAAAACCGTCCAATACTATTTTGGACTGGTCTAGCCCATGGTCAGCCCGGATCATTTGACAGCTCTACTTCCCTTCCTTCCTTCTTACAATGTCTAACTTTGTGTGGTTATATATTTTGCAGGTTCTCATGGCGAAGTTGTGCTCTTGGCTTGAGTCTATGGGACATATCTCTTTCAGCTCGGACCTTAGACTTATAGGGGGTGTATTCAATCTGACATTTCAAGTGATTCATTTTAATTCGTCAAATCCTATGTTATTGAAGCATGAATTTAAAAAAATCTATTAAAATCCACTATTATTGAACTAGTGATTTTAAAAAGTACTTTAAAATACACTGTTATTGAAATTATACTAAGGATTTGATTTTAATGATTTCATGAGATTTAAAGGAAATTTCAGGGGATTTCCTTGTTAAAAATACAAAGACTCAAATCTCATGGTTTTAGGTAGGATTTCAGAGAATTTTATTATAAATCTCATAGAATCACACAAAATCATTAAAATAACATAAAATCTCATTAAAATTCAAATCTCTTTAAATGCAAGATTCAATACACCCCCATAATCTCTTCGGATCACAACTCATGATTCTTTTTGGATGGTCGGTTTAGTTTGTTGATAGATTAAAAAAAGAAAGAGAATTAATTTATTAGACGTTGCTATGTTTTTGTGAGTAGTTTTTGGTTTTTACATCGACGTAAATTAATGAAATTAAATTACTTTTCCTATAATAATTTTATTTGAATATTCGTATAAATGTGACCGAAAGAATAATATTCGAATGATAAAATTCGTATAAATTTTACTTTTCCTATAATTTTTGGTTATTTAGCTAATTTACTCATAATTTTATTTGAATATTCGTATAATGTTATTTTGGGACCGAAATAATATTCGAATAATAAAATTCAATAGAGAAAAAATTGTAAATATATTGAAAATTTGGAAGGCAAAATCAGGAAAGAAAGATATTATGTTCCCAATAAAATATTTTTATGTTAGTGTTTTTCCTTTTCAAGTAGAAATTGGAAAACCTAAAAAGAAAAAGAAAAGGTGGCAAGTATATATAAAGCAGCAAAGACATGGAAGAGTTTTCTTCTTCTTCAATTTCACGGCGCAAGATCCGAACTTTTGTCTCTTATTCAATCTTTCTACTCTCTCTATTAAATTTTGCTAACAACAAGTATGAATTTCTCTTCCCCTTCTCCTTTTTTTTTTTGTTTAGGAATTGTGTTTTTGGATTCTCGTTGTGTTTATAGAATCATAGGTTTTTGGTGTTGTTTGTTACATCCCTAAGCAATGCTGGTTTTGTAGATTTATGTGGTATAGACAAAACTAGATTATTACTGTGACTTGTTCTGTTTTGGTTTTATTGGATTATATGCAATCGATATTAAAAAGATGAATTTTATAGTCGTAACACTAAAAAGCTTGATTTGATTCTGTGTCCGTCTTTGTAACTGAGGGAATATTAGACAACGAGTTTGATTAAATTTGATTGTTTTTGGATGATTCTTGCTCTCTTGTAATATGTTTCTTACAATGTCGTTATGGTTTTGTTATGGTTCTACAGTCATGGCGTCTGATGGAAACAATTACGATCCTCGTCAGTTCGATTCTAGGATGAATGCTGTGTAAGTTTCAATATCTGAATTTCAAAAATTCATCAATCAAGAAACTGAACTGTATGATACTTTGATTTCTCAGTGAAGAAGGAGCTGAGACATTCTACACTACCTATGACGAAGTCTGCGATAGCTTCGATGCAATGGAACTCAAAACCGATCTTCTCAGGGGTATCTATGCTTACGGTAAGTAAAGATAAGAACCGTCTTAGTATATTGTTTGGTACTTTTGTGCGGTGATTGATTCTTTCTCACCTTGTTTTAGGTTTTGAAAAGCCGTCTGCGATTCAGCAACGAGGGATTATTCCGTTCTGTAAGGGTCTTGATGTGATCCAGCAAGCTCAATCCGGAACTGGAAAAACCGCTACTTTCTGCTCTGGCGTTTTGCAGCAGATTGACTACACTCTTCTCCAATGCCAAGCTCTTGTTTTGGCGCCTACAAGAGAACTCGCTCAGCAGATTGAAAAGGTTATGAGGGCGCTCGGTGACTTCCTCGGTGTCAAGGTACACGCCTGTGTTGGCGGGACTAGTGTGCGTGAGGATCAACGTATCCTTCAGGCTGGTGTTCATGTCGTTGTTGGAACCCCTGGTCGTGTCTTTGACATGTTGCGTAGACAGTCTCTCCGCTCTGATGCTATCAAAATGTTTGTTCTTGATGAAGCTGACGAAATGCTCTCTCGTGGTTTCAAGGATCAGGTTTAAATCAAATCTTTCCGTTTGCAGTTTCATTATCTGATAAAATCGAATCTTGTTTCTTATTACAATTTGATTTCTCTGTTTTAGATATACGACATCTTCCAGCTTCTTCCTTCCAAGGTTCAGGTTGGTGTTTTCTCTGCAACAATGCCACCTGAAGCCCTTGAGATCACAAGGAGGTTCATGAACAAACCGGTCAGGATTCTGGTCAAGCGTGACGAGCTGACTCTTGAAGGTATCAAGCAGTTTTACGTCAATGTTGATAAAGAAGACTGGAAGCTCGAGACACTCTGTGATCTCTACGAGACTTTGGCCATCACGCAAAGTGTCATTTTTGTGAACACAAGGCGTAAGGTTGATTGGCTATCCGACCAGATGAGAAGCCGTGACCACACTGTCTCAGCCACGCACGGAGACATGGATCAGAACACGAGAGACGTTATCATGCGCGAATTCCGCTCTGGATCTTCCCGTGTTCTTATAACCACTGATCTCCTTGCTCGTGGTATCGATGTTCAGCAAGTCTCTCTGGTGATTAACTTTGATTTACCAACACAGCCTGAGAATTACCTTCACCGTATCGGAAGAAGTGGACGGTTTGGAAGGAAAGGAGTCTCGATCAACTTTTTGACGAAAGACGATGAGAAGATGTTGGCTGATATTCAGAACTTTTACAATGTGGTTGTTCAGGAGTTGCCAAACAATATTGCTGATCTTCTCTGAGTCGTTTTTCTTGTTGCGGCCTGGAAACTGCTGATTTTTACCGTTGTTTTTTTCGCAGTTTCCCTTTTGTTTTTGTTTTAAGCTTACTTAGGGTTATTTCATAGTTCTTGGTAACAAGAGAAGAGAACTCATCACAAGATTTTGTTTTTTGGTTCTCAAGAACTTCGCATTATTCATTAACTCTAATGATACTTCTGGTTGATTCATGTTTATGGTTCTGTTTTCTGTCTACTGATTTTGAAGAAACAAATTCTTGTTTAAGCTGGCTTGATGAAGTTTGGCTTAATAAAGAAAATAGATTGGTTTAATAAATCACTAGATTTTGACCAACGCCAAGCGTGGGAATATAAATTTCTGTTTAATGTATAGTAAAAATATATTGTTTTGAATCATACATACCAAAAAGATATTAGATAAATGATTATGTCCACTAAAAAAATTAATCGGTCGTTTTTCGAATCTTGAATGTCTTAATATGATAGGTCTTACGTTTTAAGTGTATACAAAATATAAAAATAAAAGAAATTGATTTACAAAAACAAAACCAAAAGGCGAACATTGTCATGTATGACAAAAAATGTAATTGAGTGATCTATATCTTATATTTACAAAAAATATTTTTTAATAACTCTATAAAATGTTTTTAAACCCAACTTTATCACTGACCAAAATACTATTACATAAATGAGTTAAATCGGTTTCAGTTTCTCAATATGGTAATGAATTTGGTAAGTATATATTTTTGTCATCAATACTCCGCATATATTAAAGATATTGAAAATATGTAAAGATTTCCACCATGACAAATTGAAATGTTTTGATTGGTTGATTTAATTAATGTGTTCATTAAATTCCTCTTTGAATGACACCTAGGATTATTGTTACTTAAGAGTCTCTTTGAATGACACATAAGATTTTTAACTTTTAGTGTCTCCTCAGTTAATATATATAGGATAGAAATAATAATTACCTATTATGTGATTTTCCGCGGTACACGCGGAGACAATATTAAAAACAAATTCAAAGCAAATTGATATTATGCGTTGAATTATTTTTATACATTAATAATTTTTTAAGATACATGTTATCATATCAAATTATTTGATTTTTTTGGAGGATTTTATTCTATAAATATTAAATTAGTTGTTTTCAATTTTCTATATACAGTATTTTGTTACTCATCATAATTAGGCATTTTGTTATGGTTAATACTATTAACTTAATAGTCATTGGTTAAGGTCTTTGACATTAGACGGCATAACCAAACCAAGTCATTTCAGGTTTACATGTGTATGTGTTATGATCATTCTTACTTTTGTTATGTTGGTTTAGTGGTTTTATATGGGGGAAAAAAGGAATCAAGAAGAAGACTATTATGGTGTGGAGCATTGAACCAAAAACTTGTTTCTTTTAATTGACCATCTAGGGCATAAATACTCGTCACTCGGCTTGTACCCGCTACTCGTCCCGATGAAGTGAACTTTTAGTTTTTTTTTTTTTAAATGGTTATTCTAATAGTTACTAGCGTTGTTTTCTCGCCTCTTTCTATTGCGGTCATTCTATTACGATGGCAAAGCAATTATGTCTAACAAAGAGTTTGATTATAGAGAGTAATAGTGTGTATAGTCTAAGGGTGTAATAGTATTTAGTTAATCCCTAATCTCCTAAGTGTATCAGTATATATATCTTGTACATTGCTCTTCTAATAATATAACATTCACAATCTATATGGTATCAGAGCCTCGATAACCTAAAAACTTCTTTTTCTTTTCAAATACCCTGTAGCCGCCATGGCCGCCATTGCCGAAACCATCACCACAAACAATCAAACACTCCTTAACGTTAACACCTCTAATGTTACAAAACTCACATCAACCAATTACCTAATGTGGAGTCTTCAAATCCACGCGCTTCTTGACGACTATGACCTTGCCGGCTACGTTGATGGGTCCACTGTCATCCCGCCTGCTACAATTACCACAGCTGAGATTGTCTCTACTAATCCTGCGTTCACACTTTGGAAGCGTCAAGACAAACTCATATTCAGTGCTCTCTTAGGAGCGATCTCATCTCCGGTTCAACCTCTCGTCTCTCGCTCCACCACCTCTGCTGAGATCTGGTCCAAACTCGCGTCTACATACGCTCAGCCCAGCCGTGGACACATACGATAATTGCGCAATCAACTTAAGTTGTGGAAGAAGGGCCAGAAAACCATCGACGAGTATGTTCAAGGTCACGTTTCTCGGGTTGATCAACTTGCCATTCTCGGATCCACAACTGGGCATGAAGAACAAATCGAGTTCATCCTTGATGGTCTTCCAGAGGAGTACAAAACCGTTGTTGATCAAATCAAAGGCAAAGACACTCTGCCATCAATTACAGAAATTCATGAAAGGCTCCTCAATCATGAAGCAAAGCTTATCATTGCTGCGACGGAACCAACCTCACCACTCCCTGTCTCTGCGAATGTCGTTCAAAACCGTAACAACTATCGCAATTACAATAACAACAAGAGCACTCAATCCAAGCAGCGTTTTCAAGGGAACAACAACAATTGGCCACAACAACAAGCAGGAAACCAGATTTTCTCTCGGTCTGATGGTCGTGCACCACGTCCTTATCTAGGAAAGTGTCAACTCTGCCATGTTCAAGGACACATCGCTCAACGCTGTCCTCAACTGCAATCCATTCCAATGTCTCCAAACCAGTTTCGTAGCCCTTTTACACCATGGCAACCGAGAGCAAACATGGCTATTGCGTCTCAATACGGTCCCAATGAATGGCTTCTTGACAGCGGCGCAACCCATCATATTACTTCCGACCTCAACAACCTTGCTCTTCACCAGCCGTACAACGGTGGAGATTATGTTATGATCGCAGACGGCTCCGCCTTACCAATCACACATACTGGTTCTGTTTTACTTCCCTCTAACTCTCGTGCTTTGGCCTTAAATAAAGTGTTGTGTGTGCCCAATATCAATAAGAACTTGATATCCGTCTATCGCTTAATTAACGCTAATAAAGTCTCGGTGGAATTCTTTCCTACTACATATCAGGTGAAGGATCTCAGCACGGGGGCCCGGTTACTCCAAGGAGGATCCAAGAATGAGTTGTATCACTGGCCGAGATCACCGCAAGCACTTGTTGTTGCCATGTTACCAAGTTCCAAAACTACTCTCTCTTCATGGCATTCAAGGCTTGGTCATCCGTCGTTGTCAATTTTAAACTCTATTATCACCAAAAATTCTCTGCCTCTCTCAAATTATTTTCATAAACATTTTTCTTGTTCGGATTGCTTGATTAATAAGAGTCACAAACTGCCTTTTTCTACATCCTCTATTCGTACTCAATTTCCTCTTGAGTGTTTATTTTCCGATGTGTGGACATCCCCAATCGTTTCTCTTGATAACTATAAATACTACCTTGTATTTGTTGATCATCACACTCGTTATACGTGGCTCTACCCGCTTAAACAGAAATCCGATGTTAAAAACACTTTCATAGCTTTTAAAACACTTGTTGAAAATAGATTTCGAACCAAGATCAACACTCTTTATTCTGACAACGGCGGCGAGTTCATCGCCTTACGTGATTTTCTGCGCACTAATGGAATCTCGCATCTCACAACCCCGCCACATACGCCTGAACATAATGGTCTATCCGAGAGAAAACACCGACACACCGTCGAAACCGGTCTTACATTAATGACCAAAGCTTCGGTTCCTAAAAGCTATTGGCCGTATGCTTTTGCTGCCGCCGTCTATTTAATCAATAGACTTTCGATGCCGATACTCAATCAACAATCGCCATTTCAGTTGTTGTTTCAATCTTCACCAAACTATCAAAGACTGCGAGTCTTCGGCTGTTTATATTTTCCTTGGCTTAGGCCTTATGCAAAACATAAACTTGAGGCTCGATCAAAACCGTGTGTATTCCTAGGCTACTCGCTAACTCAAAGTGCTTACCTGTGTCGTGAAATCACTTCTGGCCGAATCTACGTTTCACGCCATGTCCAATTTGTAGAGGACTCTTTTCCCTTCTCCGGTGTATCCTCTTTGTCGCCATCAAAAACCAGTGAGCCTCTGGTTACAACTCATTCTATGGTGACTGAAATCCCACTTCCTCCTCCTCCAAGACCCACTTGCTCGGTCCTTCACCCGCCGAACCAACCAACTTCGCCGTCACTTGTGTCGTCCCCCACACAAGCTCAGGTATCGCCTTCTCTCTCTCACTCTTCTTCTTCTTCTCCATCTAATTCTGATCCCACTACTCCAAATCAAAATGGGTCAGAACCTGTGGCCCAGCAAACCCAAAACACTCACCAAACTAATCCTTCTTCTCCTCAACCCCAAACACAACCAGAGACTACCGTCATCTCTCCACCTAATCTCTCACCGCAACCTCAGTCCTCATTCCACTCTCCCACACAGTCTCAACCACCGCAACAATCCATTAACCGTCGCACTCGACCCCCACCACAAAATACTCACCGTATGCAAACCTGCCTAAAGAACCACATCACCAAACCCAAACACAAGACCTCTGTCACTGTTGCGTTACAAAAACTCTCCAAAGAACCAGCCACCATTAACCAAGCCCTCAAAGACCCTAATTGGAGATTTGCTTATTCCGATAAGATGAATGCTCAAATCCGAAATCATTAATGGGACCTTGTCCCTCCTCATCCATCTCAAAACATTGTAGGTTGTCGTTGGGTCTTCAAGCTCAAACTTCTACCTACCGGACATATTGACAAACACAAAGCCCGTCTTGTCGCTAAAGGCTACAATCAACAATACGGCATTGACTACGCTGAGACGTTCAGTCATGTGATCAAGTCGACGACGATTCGTTTGGTTCTTGAAATTGCAGTCACCAAGCATTGGCCAATCAAACAATTGGATGTTAACAATGCATTTCTCCAAGGTACGCTTGATGAAGAAGTTTATATGCAACAGCCTCCGGGTTTTATTGACAAAGACAAACCGGATTATGTATGTCGTCTTCGCAAAGCGATATATGGACTCAAACAAGCACCAAGGGCCTGGTATAATGAACTTAAACAACATCTTCTTCACACTGGTTTTACAAATTCTCTAGCCGATGCATCATTATTCATTTTTCACTGTGGCTCCTCCTTCATTTATCTTCTCGTCTACGTTGATGATATCTTAGTGACAGGAAATATCATGTTCTTATTGATCGTGTTCTTCACTCTCTTGCTGATCGTTTTTGGATTAAAGACCCCACTGACTTGCACTACTTCCTCGGCATTGAAGCTACACGAACTCAGGCAGGCCTTCACTTAATGCAAAGAAAATACATATTGGATTTTCTTACTAAGGTCAACATATGATGTAATCATGTTTCCACGCCAATGCAAGTTTCTCCTAAATAGACCCTCAACAGCGGTACATTGCTTCCAGATCCCTCTGAGTATAGATCTGTTGTTGGGAGTCTTCAATATCTTTCTTTCCCTCGTCCTGATATTGCGTATGCGGTTACGAGGCAGTCTCAATTTGTTCATAGGCCTACGACAGATCATTGGATAGCGGTGAAACGGGTTCTCCGTTACCTCGCTGGCACTATGACCCATGGGTAGAGCTGTCAGACGGGCCGGTGATCCGCGGGCTAGGCTCATATAGACCTGTCACGGTGCGGGCTTGAACACTAATTTTTAAGTCCATTTAGTAGCGGGCCTCGCGGGCTAATCCGTTACGGCTCGCGGGTTAAACGGATTTATCCGTAGCGGATTTGCGGATTTGTGGGTAACCCGCGTGCCAAACACAAACTAAAATATTAAATATGATTGTAAACCTTTGGTCCTACGTAGAAGGTTTCAAAATACTATATAAGTCTCTCTAATAAAACCCTAGTGTTATTATTTTTGTATTTGTTCTACAAGGAAACTCAAGAGTCTCCTCCACTCACACAAAAAAACTAAAACATCACGGTGAAATAAAAAAACTCTGAAGCATAGTTGAGCCATATTCAATAAATCTGAAAATTTCTCATGGTAAGTCCTTGAAATCATTATGTAGTTCTTGTTGTCGATGACTTTTCATTGATTCAAGTTAATATTTCTTGTAGTTCTTGTGTCGTTGAACTTATTTGCCTTCTTGCTTCTTCTCCATTATTAGACACATGTACATCTAGACACATGTCGAATGATTTTTCATTGATTCAATTTTTCTTTATTGAAGTTAAGAGATTGAAATCACTATTGTTTGATCATTTCACGTGTGTTTCCTTTTTATATAGATCTACTTGTCTCATTGAGTGTAGTAATTGATTAATATGTAAACTGAAATATAATGATTTTTTAAAACTTTGTTGACAGGATTCACCTAATAATGGAGAAAATTTACCTAATCAGCATAAAAGAAAAAGAGCAGACTTGTCTAAAGCTAGTAAAAAGAAAGTCTTTGAGGTTGAAGATGAAGAAAATAATCGATGGATGTTTAATAACGGAGCAGAAGCAACTAAGCAACATAAAAAGAATGGAGATGCATCATCTAACGCTAGCAAAAAGTCTGGTAAAAAACCAATCTTTGAAGTTGAAGATGGTGATGATGAGGATGGTGATGATGGCGATGATGGTGAGGATGGCGACGATGGTGAGGATGGCTTTGATGATGATGGTGAGAGAGGTAACTCATCTAAACCTAAAAAGAGAAGGCAATATTCAAGTGTGTGGCAAGATTTTGTGGTGATTACAAAGGTTATACGGGGTAAACGTGTAGAAAGAGCACAATGCATGCATTGCAAGAAAGATTATGCATATAGCGCACACGGAAATGGTACAACCACTTATAAACGCCATCTTGAGAAATGCAAGCTTAAGCAAAGAAATGACGATGTTCGTCAAATGATGGTTGATGGAGAAGCAAAACTACAATCTAGGAAGTATGATCATTCTGTTTTTCGTGAAATGGTAGCTGCCACTATTATTCACCATGATCTTCCATTTTCCTATGTTGAATATGAGAGAGTTAGATCAACTTGGAAGTATTTGAATGCAGATGTGAAGTTTATTAGCCGAAACACAGCAGCAAAAGATGTTTACAAGTTCTACGAGAATGAATTAGAGAAGTTAAAGAGAGAGTTAGCTAATGTACCTGGAAGAATTAGCTTCACTTCTGATTTATGGTCTGCAATCACTCATGAGGGCTATATGTGCGTCACAGCACATTACATTGATAGAGATTGGAAATTAAACAACAAGATTCTCGCATTTTGTGCTCTACCACCTCCACACACAGGTATGCATTTAGCAATGCAGCTGCTTGAGACATGGAAAGAATGGGGAATTGAGAAAAAGGTGTTCTCCCTAACCATAGACAATGCAACTAGTAATGATTCAATGCAAGATGTTCTAAAATCATGTATTTTATGCAAGTTTGGAAAATCAGAATGTGGTTAAATGAACATGAGAATAGCAGAGATGATACTATCAAGGACATGATTGTTCCTATGCAAGAGAAATTTGACAAGTATTGGGAAGAAGTTAGTGATGTTTTTGCTATGGCTACAGTGCTAGATCCGAGGATGAAGCTAACACTTGCAGAGTTTTGTTTTGGAAAACTTGATAAATCAACCTGTCCTGCGAAGATTAAACACTTGCGTGGTAAACTGAACACTCTTTTCAAAACATATGGGAGTAAGGCCAATACTACATCACCTTCTTCAAGTACACGTGAGAGTGTTCAAGAGAAAGATGATGCTGAAGAAGAAAGAGGAACTTTTGGCAATTATAATGTAAGTTATTCATTCTTTCATTCTTACTTTGATATATATGGTTATTCTATGTTGAAAAGACTTAAATTGGATCCATGCTTGTCTTTTTAGTTTTTCAGATTTTTGTTGACTTTTTTTTTTAAATCCAACTCATGCTTAAACTGAACCCATGTCCTTTTAAAGTTTCAGATTTTGTTTCGTATCTTTTTTTTTTTACAGTGTTAGCTCCATTAGTTACTCTATATCACTTGCTGTCTCTTTTAGTATTTTATATAGAATAGTTCAAATCTTTAACACTTCCTGTTTCTTTTACATATACACTCTTTTAACTCTTTAACATAGATTTACTTTGAAAGAGTTTAAGTCATTTGCTGTCTCTTTTACATATGCTTGAACTATACTTTTCACTAAATACAGGATTTCTTGGCATTTCGCAAAAGTAATGTTGTTGTTAGTGGGAAATCGAGTTTGGAAGCGTATCTAGATGAACCGCCATTAGACGTAAAGAGTTACGAGAGTTTGGATATTTTGAAATATTGGAAAGATAACTCTGGAAGATATGGAGGATTAGCTTCCATGGCTCGTGATCTTCTTAGCATTCCTATCTCAACGGTAGCTTCTGAATCATCTTTTAGTATTGGATCTCGGGTTTTGAACAAGTATAGAAGCTGCTTACTTCCAAAGAACGTACAAGCATTAATATGCGCTCGCAATTGGTTAAAGGGTTTTAAAGCATATGAAAAAGGTAAATACAAAACACATTTCTCATTGATTTTTACTCTTTTAATTACACAACCTTCTTCAGGATACTAACTACATAGCTATATGCCATTTATGTAGCCGAGTGGGAGGAATTTGATGGTGAAGATGAGACATTACCTTCTTTCCAGTCCATTGTTGATGATGAAGACTAATATTTATCAAGAAACATATTTTACTTTTAGTTTGGTTTTGAGTTTATCTTCTAAGATTATTTGCATTTTAGTAACTATGCTCTAAAACCTTTTGAATATGTTGTTCTCTTTACTTCAAAACTTTTCGATGTTTAAATCTTCTTGAACTTTGTTTCTTATTTGTTTGAACTTTGTTTTTCTCTTTGTTTTTATGCTTTTCTTTTTGTAACACATTTGACGAGTTATGACTCATAACTTATAAAAATTCATAAATGTAATACATTAATTTTTTATCCGCGGGCTAACCCGCAAACTCCTCGGATTATGCGGGGCGGACTTGAACATATAAATCAAACCCGCGGTCTTAGCGGGCCGGCCCGCGACAGTCCGCGACAATGGAATTATCCGCCGCGGGTGGCCCGTTTGGGCGCGGGTTGGCCCGTTTGACAGCTTTACCCATGGGATCTTTATTAAAGCAACCTGACCTTTCACTCTTCATGGTTTCTCCGACGCAGATTGGGCCGGTGACACTGATGATTGCATCTCTACCAATGCTTATGTAATTTATCTTGGTTCTAACCCTATCTCATGGTCTTCCAAGAAGCAACGAGGCGTTGCTCGGTCAGCTACAGAGGCTGAGTATAGGTCCGTCGCCAATACTGCAACAAAGGTACGCTGGATTTGTAATCTTCTCACGGAACTTGGCATTACCCTTCCCACTACACCTGTTATCTACTGCGACAACATTGGAGCTACTTATCTCTGTGCCAACCCTGTCTTTCATTCCCGGATGAAGCATCTTGCTATTGACTATCACTACATTCGGAATCAAATACAATCCGGTATTCTTCGCGTCTCACACGTTTCCACTCATGATCAGCTTGCCGATGCGCTCACAAAGCCTTTATCTCGATCAAGACATCAAGCCATTTGTTCCAAGATTGGAGTTACGCAAGTTCCTCCATCTTGAGGGGGCGTATAGAGAGTAATAGTGTGTATAGTCTAAGGGTGTAATAGTAATTAGTTAATCCCTAATCTCCTAAGTGTATCAGTATATATATCTTGTACATTGCTCTTCTAATAATATAACATTCACAATCTATATTGATAACCTTAAAGAAGAGCTGATGTGGGAAAGAGTTTGATTACGTCTTAAGTGTTGTGATGCTAAGTAATGAAACTATGCCATAACATTTCTTTTTTATCCTTTCAGTTTTTCCTACGTCTAAATTTTTGATTTCTGATCAATTTTTATAAACAGGATCTGTCGAACAAAGATTCTTTGAAGCTTCAATAATGGCTTACGTGTGTGGAAATTCGATCATGAGTGATGAAGAATATGATGAGTTTAAAATGAAATTAATGGTTTCCATCTTTTTAGTTTTATCCACCTTGTTAGGTGTATAACTTGGAAACAATATATGATTAATTTATGTGTGTGAAATTGTGCGAGGGTCCAAGATGTAGTCATCGTAGTAAAAAAGTAATAGCTATTTGATGAAAGATAAATGTATATTCGTTTGAATAGCTCATTAATTCTCAAAATGTTATAGAACATAACATTAAATTCACTGTTTTGGACAAACTCTAGATATCTTATAGTCTTGTGAACTTTTTGGGTATGCAGATTTATACATCATTTTTCTTGGAATTGGTTCTGGAAAGGGTTAGAATAGCCACATGAGTTAACCAAAGAAGAAGAAAATGATAATTAAGAAAGAAGAGGAAAAGAGAAAAAAAAAAGTTGATGGAGCAACATTGGTTGGATAAAATAGCCAAAGTGAATGAGGGGGAGTGAGGAAAAGACACATATAGAACGGTAGAGCTCAAAATAGCTTCAAGACTCTAAACAATTACAAAGGTAAAACTTTTTTTTTGGTTGTAGGATGGGTGAAAAAAAGCCCCCATCGTTTATTAGCAAATAACTATAAAACTACTACATTCGAATGTTTTTTGGGTGCGCAGTCCTATTGGCATCCTCTAAAACAATCACATCAACATCCTCAAAAGAAGAATAAAAACTATGAAAACCTAATGGTAATGAAAAAACATAGTTAGCTAACTCATCAGCGAGACGGTTAGCCTCCCTATACACATGCGAAATACGGACAATCCAGTCCCTCGATAGAAAGCCATGGCACAAACGCACCAGGAAATACAGCGGATGTGAATCATTAATCCATGTCTTCAAAAATCCCACCACCACTTCTGAATCCACCTCCAACTCCAGTCTCGGTATAGCTTGTTCCCATGCAATAACCAGACCATAGTACACCCCCCATAACTCTGCCAACGGTACAGAACAAATACCAATATTCAATGCAAAGCCTCCTCTCCAAATCCCATCCCCGTCTCTCAACACTCCTCCGGCCCTTGCCAATCCCAGATTACCCCGCGACGCACCATCTGTATTCAGCTTTATCCATCCCTCACTTGGTGGTATCCAAGCAATCATTCTTCGCACGGCCCTAGCCGATTTGCAACCCAACAACGCATGAGCGGTCGACACTTCCTTCGCAACATCCCGAATAAACCGAACCCGATCACGGCATTTTCTATTATTTCCAAAAACATTATCACATCGCCATTTCCAAACCCACCATACCGCCATCGCAAACATGGTGGCCCAAGAGCTATCCCCTCCAACGTCATGCTTTCCCAGATTACTATAAACCCATTCCAACAACGATTGATCGAAAAATGGAGCGAGTCGTAGTCTTGGGACCAATCGATACCAAATTCCCGCCATCGCGGAGCAATCCCGGAGAATGTGAATAATTCGTTAGAGATTTTTGGAAATGCTACTTCTCTATATTAACTAAAGAGAGATATAGCAACTCGAGAAGAATGTATTTTGAAGTTTAGTCTGTAAACTTGATTTTACATCCCACGATTTTTATATAGCGTTTGTAATTGTTTTTGCATAGAGCGAATAAATCAATATATTGTGTTTTTTTATAATTAAAATCTTATTTTACTTTTCAATTTTCGAATTGGTTTTACTATGTATAAGTTGTTGGATGCAGATGATGGGTGTTCACGACAAAAAAAATTTTACGTGGAATTTTTGAACATTACAAAGCCCGTCTTGTTGCGAAAGGATTCCACCAACGATATGATATTGACTATGCGGAAACATTTAGTCCGGTTATCAAATCCACAACAATTCGTCTTGTTCTCAACATTGCAGCGACAAAATTATGGTTGATAAAATATCAACAACGCTTTTCTTTAAGGAGAGCCCACCGAAGAGGTCTATATGGTTCAGCCGCCTGGATTCATCGACTGTGACAATCCGTCCCATGTTTATCGATTGAAGAAACGAAACTACGGTCTTAAACAAGCTCCGCGTGCCTGGTATATGTCTCTTAAACACCATCTATTAGACACTGGATTTACGAACTCTCTTGCCGATGCTTCCTTGTTTGTCCAGAATTACAACAGTGCCATCACATATGTGCTTGTATATGTTGATGACATTCTCGTTATCGGTAACAACAACCTCGTCATCAATAACGTACTTCAAGCATTTGCTGATCGCTTCTCCATCAAGGAACCGACCGCCCTTCATTATTTCCTTGGTATAGAATGCACAAGGACCACGCAAGGAATTCATTTGCCCCAACGGAAATACATCTCTGACCTTCTAGCCAAAAACAATATGTGGGATGCAAAGTCTGTCTCTACACCTTTGCCGTCCTCACCACATTTATCACTCAATGATGGTTCACCACCTACATATCCTTTTCAATATCGGTCGGTGATTGGCAGTCTACAATATCTAGAATTCACACGTCCGGATACATCATATGTTGTCAACCGGCTCTCGCAATTCATGCATAAGCCGACCCATCATCATTGGCAAGCAGCTAAACGAGTCTTACGCTACCTCGCCGAGACAATGTCACATGGAATCCAACTTCATGCCTCTTCTCCGATGGCGATTCACGGCTTCTCTGACGCCGATTGGGCGGTGATACGGATGATTTTGTGTCTACAAATGGCTACATAGTTTACATTGGGCGCAATCCAATTTCTTGGTCCTCCAAAAAGCAACGTGGTGTTGCTCAATCTTCAGCAGAAGCTGAGTACCGTGCTGTCGCCAAAACCGCATCAGAGGCTCGGTGATGTTCTTTACTCTCTGATTTACATTAAATAAATTGCTAGAAATTATACATTATAAGGTATTCATGTATAAAGTAGATATATTGTATTAAGTCAATGAATTGAGAAAGGGACATTCATCTATTCACCCCCTCTTATCGAACCAATCAGAATTTGTCATGTCATCTAATTAAACAAATAAAACAATTAATATTATATGTGAGCATAACCTCTCACAAACGAACGTAAAATAATGTATGATTTCAAGAACACGATTTGACTAAACTTATAAATATGAAGGGATAGTAAACCCTAGTATGAGCTCAAACCCTCACAAACAAACGTACAATGTTTTAAAATTTAAAACACGTTATTTGACTAATTTAGTGAATTTAAAAGAATATTAAACCATAAGATATTAGTCTAAACCCTCACAGACGAACATAAAATAGACATATATACAACCCTTATTAATTTCTATAAAATACACATTTTAATTGAATTATTTTTAATAATTTAATCTAATTGTTTTATTTAAATAATATTAATTATTTTGATTTGTTTAACTAGATGACATGGCGAATTCTAATTGTTTAATTAAGAGGGGGTGAATAAGAAAAGTTCACCCCTAAAGGTGAACCCAAAAATTTTCCAATATTAGCTGTAACCAAATATATATTAGTATAACCAAATTAATTAGTGTGATATATATATTTGTATAACCAAATGTATTAAATTTGTTATTATTTTAGTAAACTATATTCATATAAGTTTTGAGGTTTCATGTTTATTTTAAAATTTGAATAATGATTCTTCAAATTCTTTTCCTAATGTTATAATCAAAAGTATTAAATGTGAAATTATTAAAAAATAATTAAAAACATAATTTAATATACATGTGGAAGATGATGTGGATGCATGAGAAAAGTGAAAAGGTTTCTTTATATATATAGATAGATAATGTAACATATTTTTACATCCATGATCCATGTTTAGAATTTTATATCATTTCAATCAATCTACTTTTTGACTTGAAGGAGTATAGGATAATATGCAAGTCTCAAGTGACGTACAACGGTACAAAAAACAATAACATCCAATTACCGAAATATGAGAATATTAGGGAAACAAAACATGACCACATATACGACCTTCATAACAGTACAATACCGCAAAACAATACGGTAAGAAAATTATAGATCAATAAGTTCTTTAATATAACGTCTCATCTAGTATTAATAAAACTGATCTACTCTCCCAAATGAATTTGTAAATACAAATATTGGCAATTAGTACTTGACTGAAAGAAGTATAGCACAAAGGATTGCAATGAGAGAGAAAGAGAAAGATTTTGAGGAATTTTCATGGAGAATTTTCAGATTAAGCATATCGAGTTTTAGATAATTAAGGGGACGAGCCCCAAGAAGCTTCCCTCAAATTCATCAAGTAAGCAGCTGCCATGTGTAAATTCAAAGTACATAAAGATCTTACAGAATTTTCTTAGAAAGAATAAACATACAAAACTATACTAGGTACAATGTAGTAATTAAACACTAATATGTAGCTTAATGGTTCGCCATTTGTACTAGTGTTGTTATTGATATTACATATTGACACACACACAAACCTTGGATTAACTAATTAGATGTTGAGGTTGTACTTACTACACTAAAGAATGAGTAAAAGATACTTGATCTCTATTTCTATATATGTCAAAAGATCACAAGAGGCAAAAATGAGGAGAGAAAGAAGTTGGAGCAAGAAAGCCAAAAGCAACTCTCTCCTTTTCTCTTCCTAAAAGCCAAAATAAAAAACCAAGTTCTTGAGGTTGTTTGCAAGTGAGAGATGTTTAGATCCAAGTCATGCAGAGAAGAGATCAGAAGCAGCAACATCACAAACAAGTACCATAACTTGAGTAACAATGGAGGAAACTCAGAGGCAACACCAAGTCCAATAAACCAGCAGCCACCAATGATGCTGAGATCTTACAGTACATCAACTTATAGTCCATACAAGAAACCAACAATGGTGAGACACAATTCCAACAGTAAATCAAAGAGAAGCAATAAGAAAGGGTTTAAAGGTTTTTGTGAGGCAGAGATTCAGAGGAAGAAGAGAGTGGCTGGTTATAATGTGTATGGTGTTGAAGGAAAAGTGAAAGGATCTATGAGGAAGAGCTTCAAATGGTTCAAGGAGACTTGTTCAAATGCTGTTTATGGTTTGTGGTGATCCAAACAACAAATTTTCTTCTCTTGTTTATTGTTTCTTTCTCAAATGTTATGACTGTTGTAACAACAAGATATTCAGGGTGAATCAATCATTAAGCTATGATAAAATGGTGGTGATCATGATTTAGTTTAGGGGTTTAATTGCATTTACAAGACATTTCATTCATAGACATATAGTGACGTAATATGTAGCTCTCAGGTCATATCAAGGCTCAACTTGACAAATGACATAACCTGTAGCTGCAACTCTCAGGTCCTCTTTAAGGCAAAACAGTACAATTATTGCTTCCGTACTTCAATTGCCAACAAAAATTAACAATTTTCACATTCACAATATGCACAAACATGAGAAGAAGCAAATATAAGAAACACCTTTCTTTCTTTTGCACATTTTTTAGCAAACTGAGGAATACTCTTACACTTTAAATCCTTTCAAAGAGCAAAAGAATTTATAACTTTGCAGTACCAAACGAGACAAACACAACAGAGACGGTAAAAACCAAATGAGAAGTAAAAGTGTTGTCTTTTTGACTCTTTGATCTCACCACCCTCTTTTGAGTTTGTGTTTCTCTGGAATCACTTCTTTTATCTTTGTTATTAACGTGTGCTTACAAAGCACAAGTAAAGTCTCCCTCCCTGTAAACACAAATGCACGTTAAACATGGGGAGACCCCGAAGAAAGGTTTTCTGTTGTCTTTTAATTTACACTTGTCCCCTGGGGTTTTGAGATCTTTCACCATCCCAGCGACTAAAAATGCAGTCTCTCGATCCCTTTAAGATTAGCCTCGTAGTTCTTCGTGATTGAGGTAATTCCCCTTGAAGGAGATGATAGCTTGTTGTTCTCAGATGAGACGACAGGGGAGCTTCGACCACCATGGATCTTTGGGTTGGAGCCTGATCCAGCTTCAATGATTTGAGGGTTTGATGGCTCAGAATCAGTTCCCAGAACTGCGGCATCACGACTACTGGATACAGCAGCATGCCTTGATGACCCCGTTGCGCGGAGAAAGCTAGAACTAGATAACTGTCACAAGCAAAACAACTTCGTTACCAGTTATATCAAGAAGCAAAAAATCCAATGGATCATGTTTATCCAACAAGATACAACATAACTGCTGAATATTTTGAGAATTCAGCTGCAAATCCTAGTGTATACAACCGTTGCTCTCAACGACTTATCAGACCATTAGGTTCATTTATTACAGGAGGTATAAGGCTGTAACATCAGGGGAAATTTATGTACTCACCACTACATCTTTAGATATTGCAGGATCACTTGAAACTGGTGCTTTTTGTTTACCTAAGCTACCTGAGCTAAAAATTTGTCCAGAACTTCGTCTTGGGTTTGCTGATGCCAAGCCAGACGGTCTAGCTTCGTCGCCACCTGCAGTGGAACCAAAGAACAAATTAAATGGGTCAAAAACCATGTCTGTGTTGAACAGGGGATCATAGTTAAATGGCTAATCAAATATGGAACAAAACATCTCAAAAGTGGAGCAACCTGATGGTCTCTCAGCACTAGCAATAGCAGGGGGGAGCCCAGAGCTTGGCCCAACTCCAGGACCCTAGAAAAAAGCTATGTACATTAGCATAACTGAAGTAGAAAAGTGAGATTCAGAAAAAGAAAAGAAACCATAATTCTTACATGGTGACGGGGAGGAGGAGTAGCAATCTGTGATTGCTGATACTTCAAGATTGTCCAATCAAATACATAATCAAACTGGAAGCCTATAAGCAGAGGACACAAATTTAAATTAACATGACTAGATTTGTTTAACCAGACTACAAATTCACAAAAGTGATGAGGGCACCAGACCTTCGCGAATAAACAGGTCACGGAAAAGCCGTTTCAGGTAGGCATAGTCTGGCTTGTCATCAAATCTCAGGGAACGGCAATAATGGAAATAAGATGCAAATTCTGATGGATAACCTCGGCATAAAGACTAATCGAAGAAAAGGATATATAATCAGTTTTAGACCATTAGTATCACCAACACAGGTCTCTGGAGAATATTTTACCTCAATAGATGTTGATACTTTCTTTTCACTGATTTTCTCATACTTTTGCTTCTTATTGCCAGCTTTCAGTCCTTGCCATGGAAGACTGCATTTTATTGGAAAACTAAGCCAAAGACCCAATAACTACATGCCAGCATGGAAGGCAAGAGAGGTACATACCTTCCTTTTAAGAAGTACATGAGAACAAATCCAAGTGACTCCAAATCATCTCTACGACTTTGTTCTGCAAAATGCGATTGACCATTATTATACAGAATTACGTTCCTTAAAAAATTTAGAATGTTAGAAACTAAATGAACTGGTACATACCAATGCCAAGGTGGGTGTTCATGCTAGCATATCTAGCAGTTCCAGTCAAATTTTTGTTTTCCCTGCAATACACAAGATATTATGAGTATAATTCCTCAATTGATACATCATATACTTCCATCATCGAAAATGTATCTACTTCCTAGCAATACGTCAAAATGATTTTCTCATATACTAATGCCTATTGTAAGCATAAAAGATGACTCCACCTTTTTGCAATGATGTGTAACATAGAAAAACCATAAGTTAGATGTCACATGCTAGTAGAAGACTTAAGCAAACTCTACACAGCACTGGCTCAAACTCATTATTCTTATAGTCTCAGTATCCCTATTCCAATATTGTGCACATATACGTAACAGAAGCAGACTCGACAAGGAAAATCACAGAGCTGAGGCCAACCTATAAGGAATATGCTGATGATTTGAGTCTTTATACTTCTTCGCCAGACCAAAGTCGATGACATATACCTGTAGTCGGCCAACACTTTGTTAAGCTGATAATTGACGAGAATAAACAGATCCTACAAACAACCCTTTTCATCAGCTACCTGATTTGCACGTCTCCCGAGACCCATCAGAAAGTTGTCAGGCTTGATGTCCCGATGTAGAAATGACTTCTGATGAACATATTCAATGCGATTGATCTGACAAGAGAAAACAAAAATATCCTAAAGGTTGTGGCAATTATTTCCAACTTAACGAGCTAAAACTATTTTTCAGGCAATAGATGGGATCCTACCATTTGATCTGCAAGCATTAGTACAGTCTTTAGTGAGAGCTTTCTACTACAGAAATTGAATAGATCTTCAAGGCTAGGCCCCAACAAGTCTATCACAAGGACATTATAATCCCCTTCAACACCATACCATTTAACATTTGGAACGCCGGCTAAAACCAAGGAAAGGAAAGCAACCCCTCTAGGATAAGAAAGAAGAAATCAAAAACTGCAACTGTAATCAAGTAGAAAGAAGTAAGTCCTTACTCCCTCCTTGTAACACTTTATACAATTTCGATTCATACAGCAACTGAGGATGCTTAGTTTTCACAGTTTCCTGAAAGTAATAAATACAATTCCATCAGAACATATATAATAAATCTGTCACATTTCAGAACAAGAAAGAAATATATAAACAAACATGAGGATTTGATTTAACATACTCTACAACCAGAACAGAAGAGAGTAACAAAAGAAGCATATTCGTAAGGAAGGAGCCAACTTTCGATACAATAATATATGTAGCTGTCATCCTCATAATTCTCCATTTTTAGGCCACAACAAACTTCAAAAAAATTCAACAGGTCTGGCCCACCATTTGTCGTGGACTCTTAACAATTTATTCAGCATTAATTACATAATTTCCTCAAGAATCAAATAATAGCTCTCACAGTTGTTACAAAAAGTCAGATTTCAGCTACAAAGAAATTGAGTTGAGTACTCAAATGAAAACACTTTTAAGAAAATCAAGATGCGTCACTACAACAATCGCATGACCAAAATACAAAGAGCAATGTTTATTCCTTTCCCTAAACACAGTATATACAGATAAGAGAAGCTACAAGCTAAGAAAGACCCAGTCATTAATAACATAAGACTTGTACACATTTCGGAAAAAAATCAATTCTTTATTTAATGGGGGATAAATGTTCCATACGGATCAAACGTAACAGTAATAAACCTCTCACATTACCAAGCTTCACATAGCCACTGAAAATGGTAAAAAAATTTCACTTTGTATACGAATACTTACAAGTTTAATAGCAACTTCTTCATTCGTCTGGATATTGGTACCTGAAAAACGCCACATCCACTCAAATCCATGTACTAAAATCCAATTATACTCATAAAATCCATAAATTGACGAAGAAAAGGATATACCAAGATAGATCTCTCCAAATGATCCACCACCGATCTTCCTTCCGAGCCGAAACTTGTTTCCGACTCGAGGTTCCATCAAATCAAACCCTAGAACTACTCTCTAAACTACCCAAATCCAATTACTATCAACCACCAGAAGCACAAGCTTCACTTTTCGTCGGAAATCAAGAAACCCCAATAACAGAAAGGGAACACACAAAAAAAACGAGATTGGAGCAGAATATTTGAGGAGTATAGAAAAATTAATCAAAGGAATTGAAGCAAGAAGCAGTGATGGATTCCGATTGACTTCCGGCGAAAGAGCGTCGACATTCCTTCTACCACGCGGCGAGAAAAATATCCCAAAAGGGAAGGGATAGACACGGAGAAGGTAGAGAATCGAAGATATAATATTATTTCTTTTTTCTCAAGGAAATTAATTATTGCTGAGTTGTTAGGATATTTTCATGGGCCATACCGAAACCATATTGGGTCAATCTCGCCCCAAATCAACGAGTAAAATATTTAAATAAATTATTTTAGAGAAATTTATTGAGATACCAAAGTTTTCAAATTGTGGAATACCACAATTTGATCATGTGTAACATTCGGTTTAAGTTGTAATCGTTGGAAGTTTATTCCACTTTTTAATACGAAAGTATTCTAGACGGGAAAAAAAAAAGTTTCAAATTTTGTTTTCAAAAAAAACACCATTAGTTTAGCAATCCAACTTTTTTTTTTTTTTCGACAATGCTTCTTTCATTCATATAGCAAAGGTTACATAGTCCAACGGACAACACAGCTTTGAGAAGTGATTCTAGCTCGCTTAGCTAATTGATCTGTTTCTTCATTCGCAAGTCTAGAAACATGCATAAAACTAAAAGTACATAGATGAGCATAATAAGCTATGTCCTGCAACGTCACCTTGTATGAGTAATATGGGTCCTTTGTTTGCAGTAGCTCCCTTACTTGTTTTCCCAGAGTATCATAAACTTGTTTTGAATCGGCCACAAATTTGACATCTCTGTAGCCCAGTCTATGCAATTCTGTTATTACCACTCTCAAAGCTTCCGCTTCCGCCTGAGCTGGAGATTGTACCGGCCAGAAACTCCCTGACCCACTGATGATTTTATTAAATGCTTGATCATAGAGTATCCATCCAATCCTAATGTTATGCTGCTTTGAAATCCAAGAGGCATCCACCATACAACATAACTTACCTTGCACCCGTTGAGCCAACTCGTTTAAATTCCAAGGAGAATTATTATGTGGTAAAATCTTTCTCCTGTAAAGTTGAGGCCTGCAATCATAAATCATAATCTTGAAAAGCTTTATTGATGACAATTGGAATTGGCCTCCTTCTATTATTGAAGATGATCTCATTTCTCTGTTTCCAAATCCTCCACCCTAGAAAATGAAACAGATTTATGAAATCTTGGTCGGACTTATACAATTCCATAAAGGCTGCATAATTGTCTTGGATCTTATAAGAAGATGTGTCAACGCTAACAGGAACAGGAATCGGAGCTAATTCCCAGATTTCCTTACTAACCCGACAATGAAACAACATATGATTCACTGTTTCCTCAACCTCACCACATTGAGAACATGTGTGATCTTCAATAATTTTCTTTTGTTTTAGCTTTGTTGCCACAGGTAACGCATCATGAAGAGGACGCCACCAAAAGTGTTGAATTTTAGGGGGCAACTTATGTTTCCATAACATTTTCAATAAATGAAATGGAAAAGATGAAGACTGGCCTTGTTTTGATCTGGGAAGACTATATCCAGACTTCACAGTGTACCCCCCATTGCTTGTGTGCAACCATATAGGAACATCAGAGCACCCTGTAATAGACGGTCTAATACCTTTAATTAGAGTTAAATCATCAGGGTGAAACATCTTACTCATCATCTCCCAATTCCAGGATGTTGTTCCTTTGATAAACAAATCTTTTACTCTCATGTTAATATTCACTGACTTGGATATAGGGATTGGTAGTGTTGATGGTTGTAAGGAAGCCATTGATCTCTCCAAACCAGTACAATTTCTCCATTTCCTATGCTCCATTGAATTCCTTGACGTAACAACCTATTGCCTTGAAGTATGCTTCTCCAAGCATAACTTGAGGACCACTTTTGTTTGGCCTCTAGCAAGGTTGTTTTTGGGAAATATTTTGCTTTGTAAACATGAGCTAATAAAGAGGAAGGATGTTGAGTAAGTCTCCAACTCTGCTTTGCTAGGAGAGCAAAAACCTCCTTGCACCTTCGAATTAACTAGTCTATCCCAAGCAATCCAGCTTATCCTACTTTTATCTTTTCTTGATGACCAGTAGAACTTTCTCATAACTGATGTAAATCTTTCCAGCAGATTTTTTGGCAACATAAAGCAAGACATACAGTAGGTAGGAAGAGCAGTAAGAACAGACTTTATTAAGACCTCCTTACCCGCAGGAGATAGAAGTTTCGTGTACCAGCTATTCACCTTTTGCTCCATTCTTTGAGTAAGATAATAAAAAGTGTCTGTCTTGTTCCTTCCAACCATCTCAGGCAGCCCAAGATACTTGCCAAACCCTCCAATCTTATGGATTCTAGTGAGCTCCAGGATTTGATCTTTAACTGTTGGATTCATTCCTTTTGAAAACATAATTGCCGACTTAGCAAAGTTCACTTCTTAACCTGAAGCTTCATGATATATACTAAGAATCCTTTTAATTATTTCACACTCCTCGACCGTAGCCTTGCAAAAGACCAATGAATCATTAGCAAACAGGAAATGGGTAATATTAGGGCCAACATTACTCACTTGATAACCTGAGATTTGCCCTTCTTCCTTTGATTTAGAGATTAAAAAAGACAACGCTTCTGTACAAAGCAAGTATAAGTAAGGGGATAAAGGATCCCCTTTTCTAATTCCCCTAGTAGGCACTATGGTACTAGTTGGTGTACCATTAATTAAAACTGAATAGGTAACCGTTGAAACACATTTCATTCCAATTGTCTCATAATCTTTTCCAAGAAAGACCATTCCACCTTATCAAAAGCTTTGCTTATATCCAGCTTTAAAGCCATATATTGATCTTTGATCTTTCTTGTTCTCAGGGAATGGATCATCTCATGAGCAATTAAAACATTATCCGTTAGGAGCCTTCATGGGATAAACGCTGATTGAAATTCAGAGATGACATCCTTTAAAATATACTTCAATCTCTCAGATAGGACCTTTGAAAGAAGCTTATAAGCCACATTACTAAGGCTTATAGGCCTAAAATCTTTAAGCTCCATAGGTTGCTCTATCTTAGGGATGAGACATATATAGGTATGATTCAGCTCTGGATCTAATTCCGTAGTCTCCAGAAAATGTTTGATAAAACTAACCAGGGATTCTTTGATTGTATCTGAGAGATTTGGTTTTGTAAAAATAGCACAAACATTATAAGTGATTTTCAAGGGGTTTAGAAATTATAATTTTTAGTTTGGATTAACCAATTTAGATTTAGAGTATAGTTTTAGGGGGTAGCTTATAGTTTGAGAGAGTAGGATTTTGTTTTGAAATTTTAAAATCTAATATTAGTTTTGTAATATTTTTGAAATTTATAAATTTTTGGTGTTATTTTTGGAATATAAAACAAATAGTGGTATTTTGAAAACAAAAAAACTTCAAAATATGGTATATCTGATGAGGATATTGCCCTTTGTTTTATTCGCCAACCACTCTCAAATGATATAAACCACACTGGAAAGTAACCAACACGCAACAACTTGGGGATTTCATATTACCTAAAGTCAATTGGTAGATAAAAGAAAAACCAATTACTAAAGCAACAATTATTATAGCATATCTTTCTTTTCAAGATTCACTAACCTATATCAAAATTCACTAACATTCTGCAACCCCCTCAAAGCCATTATATGTAAGAGTACATATTTAAATGATTAGAAAGAAGCAAGAAAGAGGAACAAAGGAAGATACTTTGTTGTTATGTTTTTGCATTCAGTCCTAAGTATACACAAAACCTAAGTATAGTGTACAAACACAAAGAAAGCAAGTTAACAAATGACAAAGTAGAAAAATAAAAACATCAGCAACTACTCTTTACATTGATCTCACTCTATAAACTCTTCAACAAAAACAGCATCAAGACTTGTCTCCAAGTCTAAATGCATCACAGAATGAGACCTTTAGAAAACAAACCTATACAGGCTACAATGATCTAGGTGACATTGCATCTTGAGCTGAAAAATGTGAGAGATTTGACTGTTTCTTGTTCAATTTCGACCGTAGATGCCTGATTTTCGCGTCAACTCTAGCTGTGAACCCAATCTTTGTCTTCTCTCGCGCTTTTGTACGCTCTCGTGTCCATAATCTTGCATCCTCAACGTCTCTTTTGTAGTATTTGATCTCTTGGATGATATGATGATCCAATGGATTCAAGTATCTCTGGAAAGAAATGTGAGCAACGTAAGGAAGAACCGCGGCTATTGTGACCAACAATGTAGCCATCCAGTAAATACGTGCAGGAGCAAGAATCTCATCGAAAATCCTGTAAATGTTTCCAGAAAGACTCGAAGGCATCATCCCGTATAGCGCTAGAAAGAGATACCACAAACCGATGCTTCCCCAAATCAAAACATGTTGGATCCAAGTGAAATGAGACATGGTTAACGCGATTTGAACATTAACCGCCCAGATTATGCAAGTGTACATGGTTGTGCCAACAGCATCCATATCAGCTGTTTGGCCACCTTTTCTGAAAGCTTGAGAGTAAATGATTCCGATGTTGAGGAAGAATATGACAAGAGATGCGTATACGCCATTGAACATCCATCCAAGTATTCTCGACCAATCGAAGAAGAGATTCTTTGTGCCTTGTTGGTATAACGCGGGGAACTACACAAGCACAATCAAGAAAGAACATATTTGAAACTTGTCAAGATTCACAATAGCTTGTCAAGATTTAGTTCGTAAAGGATGATATATGAAGCTTACTTGTAAGCAGATCTCGGAGGAAACATCTTGTTCAAAGACTCCAAGGGCAATCACTGGCAATGAGGTTAGGAAAACATTGAAGAGCAATAAGTAGTAGTCGTTGTACACTGATTGTCCGGAAAACCCAGTGAAAGCTTCAAAGTAGAAGAGAGTGAGACCAAATGCTATGTTTTTGTAGAAGAAATAGCAGATCTGGATGTAGAACAACATAATGTCAGAAACAAACAAACTACAGGTAAGATTAGAGTAAGCAAAATGGCCATAAGAAGCACTTATTACCATTTGAGCTATCCTTTTGTAGCACCAGTGTCCATGGACGACGAGTAATCGTTCCAAAAACCGGAACTGGGCAATCGAAAAGTCACTAGCCATTACAGCCTGCAAAAGTGAGAAGGTTTAGCAAACACACCGAGATGGATTGATTTTCTAATAAACATGGTTAGATAACTAACCTGCATTCCTTCAACACCACTAATTCCTACACCGATATCAGCTTCTTGAATCATCCCAACATCATTTGCACCATCACCTATCGCCAATGTGGTTTTTCCGGTTCCCTCTTTAACCAGCCTTGTTACCAAAGCCTTTTGCTTGGGAGACACACGGCAGCAAATGACTGATGCACAATCGACTGCCAAAGCCAAGAATTGATACTTCATATCATCCTCCAATGCATAAGTTAGAGTTTTCCCGTCAATGATCAAAGCGAATGCAGCATGCGGATCCTTCTCTAGCTTCACCATTTGTACAGCTTTAGTGAGTTGATTCAAAATGTTCTCTTTCACAACCTGACATAGATACAAAATTAGCTTCAAAGACTGTCAATGAATGCTTTAGCAATTATCATCTTAAAACTCCTTTTGACATACCCTTTTTGAATCTTGGGATCCTCCCTCTGGATTTATTGACGTTATGCAAATCTGTCTCATGCCTTGCCGAAGTAAACTACACGCGAATCTGCAATTCATAAAAGCTAATTTGTTCATAGAAAGCACTAGATAACAGTTCTAGCTTATATTCAAAGTAGATCAGAGATTCTAACCCAATGTTAATTGCTGTTTCCATTTTGTCCCCAGTTAAAACCCATAACTTGAGCCCAGCTTGAGCAAGTTTATCTATGCATTGAGGCACCTAATGAAAAAAAAGGAACTCAATTTACATAAGCAAAGATAAACGATGAACTTATTGAGTCTGCAGAATAATACATACCCCTTTTTGGAGTTTGTCCTCCACAGCAGTAGCACCTATAAGGATAAGTTCTTTTTCAATCATATCCGATCCCGTCTCAAGCAGTTCATCTCTATCAGATCCTATTGAAGTTTTAGCCTTAAGAAACTCAGTGTTCCAAGCTGTGTACTCATCCTCATCAAGCTTTCTATAAGCAAGTGCGAGTGTACGGAGCCCGGCTTCTCCATATTCAGTTAAATGCTTTGTGGTAGGTCCCAAGTACGTCTTCCCATTTTTCGCCAACCGATCAAAGATAATGCTGTCGGCTCCTTTGCATAGTAGAAGAATCTGCCCTTCCTCATCGCGTACAATTACAGTCATTCGCTTTCTTTTGCTGGTGAATTCCAACAAATTCAGAACTTTATACTCCCTGCATTGTTTCTGGTACTTAGTCAGTATATGTGCAAACAAAGAGGGCTAAACATGAAACCTCTACACTATTTCTCTAACCTTTCGATTATTTGCCCTGAACCGGAGAACCTCTCGCGGATAAAAACGCTTGACTGAGTTCTCTTAAAGAACTCAAAACCAAACTCTCTAGCAGCAGCAAGAAAAGAAGCCTCATCAGGTGACTCAGCTTCATACGTGTACTTGCCAGTCTCCTCGTTCAGCTCGGGAATAGCTGTGTGGCAAATAGCTAAAATGCGGAAGAACTGCAAAATGTCATTCGGTTGTGGTTCCCTTAACCAATTCCCATTCATGAGTCTGATATCCTCGAAACCAAATCCTTTTATAGGAGCTCTAGGAATATTATAGTTAGTATCGTCTCCTTCCACCTCGATTTCTTGCGTGCGGCTACTGTCCCATGTCCCATACACTTTAGTCTGAGACTGAGGAGTACTCGATATCTCTCCGTGCTCTTCAAGATCCACAGCCATCTGGTTTGCAGCCGCGAGTTCCACTTCGCTGGAACGGACTCCATAAGACGTACCAGCGATAGAGCATTTCAAGAAATCCATCTGATTACATGTCAAAGTTCCTGTTTTATCAGAGAGGATAGTATGAACCTGACCAAGCTCTTCGTTTAGATTCGATGTCCTCGCTTGTGCAGGGACCCCGCTCTCATCGTCGTACATGCGTAAGTCTTGATTGATGAAACTCGCTTGCCAGACTTTAACAACCTCTATCGAAACATAAAGAGAGATTGGAATCAAATATCCGTAAAGGAGTAAAGCGGTTATGAGATGGACAACACCGGCGTAGATTGGACTCGGCGGATTTGTTAAATCCTCAGGCTTGTCAGGTCGTAAGTACCACATTTTCGGCATGTGGAACTCGGTCTCCCAAGCAAATCCTGATGAGCTGATGCAAGAGATTAAGATAAGTAGGACTAGCAGAGTGTAGATGATGTAGTCCATTGTCTTTTCGATTCTGCTTCTCTTGGAAGGCGATTTTGTCGAATTCTGCATAACTTTAGTATCGTGACCCGTAAATACCACAACTCCGTAAACATACGTTGTGTTCCTAAGCTTTGAGTCTCTTAAAAGAATCTGACTTGGATCCAAAGAAAACGTTTGACGCGCATATTCAAGATTTCCAACAAAAGTGTAAAGATTCGGGTTTGGATCTTCACATTTTATCGTCGCCATGAAATTCTTGAAAGATTCATCGTCATCTAATGGCAACGACGCTTCCAAAGATCTTTTCACTTTCAAGTTAGTTTCACCATCTAAATTCATAGTCTCGACGTAACAAATCCCATCTTCGTAACTCGATGACAAAAGAAGCAAATCCGCAGGGAAAAACTCGTCTTTCTCCACTTTCACAATATCTCCAACACTAATCTTCTTCCACTTTCTCTGACGAAACACACCGTCACTTTTATGAACACATGTTTTCCGCGCATTGATCTTCACATCTTGCATAAACCTACGCCAATCTTCTAGAGCTTCTTTCATCATACTAAGACCAACAACAAAGACCAACGGTGCAATCATGCTCCATTTGTTGAACGGCGAGAGTGGGAACACCGAGAGGATCGCAGCTACCAAGAAGTAAAGATTCGCAGCGCGGTGGAACTGTTCGTACAAGGATTTAGGAAAGAACGTTATCAAATTGTACCGAGTCGTGGAGACGTAATTAGAACGGTATCTCAATGGCTTCTTCTTGTGCATATGAGGCTGGTTACAGAACACTGTCCGGCTAAATCCTGGACCTTGGATTGGTTGAGGTTCTTGACCTTCGATCGTGGTAGGTCTAAGACATCCAAATGTATAAAGAAGGCTTAATTTTAGCTTCGATCTTATTCTACCTCGAGCCATTCCTCAAGAGAACAAAGAAACCAATCTTTCAACAGGATCCAGTACTCTAGTTCCTCAAGGATTGGATTAAAACATCATCTCTTATATTCCCAGTTTTGGATTAATCCTGTCCAAAGATGGAAACAAACCCATTATAAGATTTTTTCCCAAAAGTTTTGATTTTTCTGATAGAGAGTCTTAAAATATCAGAGAAAGACTGAAACGACTTAAACAAGAAAAAATCAAAATCCATAAGAGAAGTCTATCAACGAAAAAATTACTTGTACAAGAAAAAACCCAAAATAGAGTCAAATCTGGAAGATGATAAATTTATGAAACCCAGGAAGAAAAATATTTACCAAAAACAAAGATTGTTTCAAATACATTTGCCTTTTTGTTACAAATACAAAAGAGAAGAAGAGAAAAGACTACTTGAAATCCCAATTGATTCTTAAACTGATGAAGAACACACGCAAACGCAATTTGACAGCTGGAAAAAAAGAAAGAAGCTGAGAGACAAGATCCCTGACCTAGTTAACAAGTCAAGCACAAATAGAAAACCCAGAAAAAAAAATTCAGACAGGTAAGAGTGGAGATTTGTCGGAGAAGTAGAGAATCAGGAGACAAACCAGGAATCACCAGAAGGGATAGATTCTGTTAACAACATGACGAGTTAACATAAACCCATTTCAGTAAGAAGCTTATGATTCCCTTAGAATTTGTCGGCAATGGTAGATCAAGAACATACAAAGCAAAAAAAATGCAGCTTTATTTCTCTCTCTCTCTATCAGATGTCTTTTTCTTTCTCTTGTTTTCTCAGGAGAACTAAAAAAAATCAAAAATTTAGAGAAAAGGGTTTTAGAGAAAGATAGAGATTTGTTTATATGTCCGAATTTCACTCGTTTTTTTTCAAGGACTGCAAATCTGAAGCAGTGCAGGCACTTTCGGGTCTGCTTATTCTTCTTCTACGTCTTCTCTCTCTCTCTACTCTAATTAACTTCAATTGTACAACTATTTTTTAGTATAAAAGAAAATATTAAATGGAGATACGTTATTATCAAAATATACGTATGCCATTACCCTAAAAAAATATTTTTTAACTTATGAGAGCTATCCTAGTAAAGAAATAATCAGTATAAAATCTTGGAAATAAAAGGAATTTTTTAATGAACCCACTGTAATTTTATTGGGGGAAAAAAGAGAGAGTAATTAATCGAATACGTTTTTTTTTTAAGGGATCGTGCGTGACAATAAAAATAAAGAGGATTTTTTTACTTATATCGTTTTTTTTTTGTTAAAGGACTCTATGTCCTATCAAGTAGAACTCGAATCTCTCAATAGCCTTTTTGACCGCTAGGATTTCTTTGAACGTAGAGTGATAATGCGTTTCTGACTCCTTGAAACGTCCACTCTTGTAGGCACAGATATGTCTTTTCCCATCAATCTCTTCGAACAGTATTGCTCCCCAGTATTTGTCGCTTGCGTCGGTTTGAACTATTCTTTTGCCGACAGAGGGAATCTGCAGGGGTGGTAGCTTTTGAATTTCTTGCTTTAACTTTTTCACTGCTTCAGTTTGTCGTGTACTCCACTGTGGAGGATTCTTTTGCAACAGCTTTCTCAGTGTCTGTGTCAGCTGGGACAGCTTTGGAATAAATTCGCCGACATAATTGATTACGCCAAGAAATTGTTGCACTTGTCTTCTTGTGAGGTTTTCGTCGGGGAAGGCGAGTAGTTCTGTAGCCAGATGTGGTTGTGGTGTGAACTTTCCTTCTGCGATCTTGACTCTAAGGAACTCGATCTCTGGTTTTGCTATGGTCATCTTCTTTGCTGCGAGCATGATTCCATACTGTTGGACTAAGTCATACTGCTGCGAGCATGATTCTCTGGTTTTGCTATGGTCATCTTCTTTGCTGTTTTAAATCGAATTTTGAGAAAATGGTTGCTCCGGAAAGGTGTTGCAATAGTGCTTTTCTCGTCGGGAGTGGGAACTTGATATCTTGAAGGAATCGATTCAGTGGTTTGTAATCAATCACCAGCCTTAATTTGCCTCTAGTTTGTTCTGCTCTTTTGTTGACGTAGAAGGCTTTGCATGCCCATGGTGAATTTGTTGTGGAGACTATTCCTTGCTTTATTAGTTGCTCACACTCTTCATGCGCCTGTTGTAGAAGTGTCGGGGGCATTCCCGCATGACTTGCTTTGGTTGGCGTAGTAATAATATTCTCCTTGAATGGAAGAGACACGAAAAACGCCGGGTTTAGCCATAGAGGATTCTTGCATTTCTGCAGGAATTCACTATGCGAATCTGCACATGATCTCTTCGTTATTTCTTCTTTTATGTTGTCGAATTCTGCTGACATGATGTCTTGGACAGAGAAAAGCCTTGGAATTGTTGTATAAGGCTTGAACAGATTCTTCCATCTGACTCCTCGAGGTTCGATGGAGATATCAAACTTCTTCTTTAATGACTGGTAACAATCCCATCCTAGGATAATGTCTTTGCCTGGTGCTATCGATCCAAGCACTTGAGTCGTGATTTGGCATCCTGGGAAGATCTCGATCGTGATTGGCTTAGATTTGGTTTTAATGAACAACGATCCTGCATTTGCGACTCTGAACTCTTGATTATATGGAAGCCACATTGATGCCGATAAAACGTTAGGATTCATGATTGATGCATGGGCTCCAGTGTCTATGAAGGCAATGATATGAACTGGTCGCATCTTCTTTTCTGGATCAAAGATGGTTACTGGAAGATGAGGTGTCTGAATATCTTCTTGTTTAGGAATCTCTGTGATTTTGTAACATCCTTCCTCTTCTTCGGATGAGTCGTCTTCCTCGGTATCAGAATATCCACATATTGCATCTTGTTTGTCACTATCATATGATAGGACTGACTCGAGATTGTGTTTGTCAAGGTCGAGGTCAGGAGCAATGTTGGATATCGAGTTGATGAGATACTGCTTCTTCTTCTTGGATTTGCTAGGACAGTTTTTCGCAAAATTCCCTTCTTTGTGACAAAGAAAGCATTTTGTCGTTTTCCTGAAGCTCTTTTTTCTTCTGAAGAATTTTTTGCTCCGAAATGGGTATTTGTTTGGAAACCTCTTGTTCTCACGATGTTTCTTCTTCCGATCGCACGAACATGATTTCTTTTTCTTCGAACACTTAATGAACAAGTCGGATTTTGAACACACTTTTGTTAGATGTTTTGAATTATCCATGAATTCTGTCCAGAATTCTTTCTGCTTGCAGAGTTTATCAAGCGTCCGGAAAACATATTGTTGGATTTGACCAATAGTAATTTCTTCAACCGTCTGGTTTTGATCTCTGATATAGGTCTTCGTTTGTTGACTGAGATAACCGTCGATTGATGAAAGGTAGACATGCTTGAGACTTGGATTGTTGAGGCCATCCAGTGCATAATATCTTTTCGATTGTCTTTCAAAGTGTTTCGCAAGATCTTTCTTCTGGAGAGAACAACACTTCGCTGTAAAATATTCTTCTTGCAGTTGATCCTTGATGTGATTGGGAGTACCGATAAATTCTTTATGAATTTGTTCAAGTACTATCGGAATAGTAGACTGGTAAGCTTGCAGGTGTACGTAATCTCCAAGAGAATTCCACCATTCTTTTAATGAGCCAGAGAATCGAGCGGCGAACTGTTCTATGACCGTGTACGTCGAGGAGGTGAGAGCCTCAGAAGTCATCCATGCTCGAAACTCATCAAGTCTTTCACCCCATTTGTGAAATGGAATATCATCAAATGTGAATGTGACGACTTTTGAAGCAAATTGTCTTGCTTGGCCAGTGTCTTCGTGAAATTGTCGGAATTGATTGTAGGGCATCTCCTCATCACTGGGCATTTCGTCTACTACTGGTTCTTCTTTAGGACCACTGCTTTCTCCTATGACAAATTGCCTTGGGAGTGACTTCTCATCCTCTGTAGTTGTATTACCATCGCATGAGCTTGTATCAGACATGTGTCTGATTATCGGAAGATGAGTGGCTCCTTTTATCTGACATGCTTGGGATACCTCTTCTTCGTGGTGGCTGACCGGTTCTTGAACTTTGTTGGCCATAGAATTAAGTAAATCGGACATTGAGAAATCTATCATTCCAATGTCTTCAACCTTGCCTTTGCCTTTGTCTTCCTCATGAGATGATCCTTGACTAGATTGTGAAGGAGAAAAGCTTGGTTTTTTAGTTGATTGATGTGCTTCCTCTTTATATTTTCTTGTTTTTTCCTTGTAAGGATTTGTCTTGAATATCGGACGGATCGGCGTCTTGAAACTGGACGTATATTGTTCATCCGATGGTAGAAAATTGATTGATTGCGAAGTCGGTCTGGAATATTCTTGCGGAAGGAAGTTTGGGAGGTGTGATCCTTGATATGGTGGTTCTGGATATACACTTCCAAACGAAGGAAAGGAACTATTAGTCGATCTTTTGTTCCCCTTCATTTCTTCAAAACTCCCTTGAAGAGTCTTTAATTGGTTTTTGAGACTCGACATCTCTTTTTCTTTGAGTCGGAATTGAGAGGTGTTGACCGACACATGTTGCGCCATACTTAGCATTTCCCTGTGAAGTTGCTCTAGGCGAGCCTTAATTTCCGATATCGAATCTTGCAAAGTGACCATCCTTTTGTTCTGGTTGCTTGCCATCTGATCCATCTTGTGGTTGATTGTATGAAGAAGTTTGTTCTGAACCATCGCGTTCTCCGATTGCCAATTGAGGACTTTTCCGCTTGGGATAACGGATCAAGGCCAGAAGAAGAGTTAACCGTGGTTGGTCTAATCTTCGGACTGTGCATGATGTCATCCTTGGTAAAGTCTTCAAAAGGTGGAAAATCATTTGGAATGAACATCATTATCTCAGGAGGATCTGGTTCCTTTGGCTGGGAATATTGAACTATGAACTCGTATCTTCCGTTGTCATCTCCAAGTGTACCCACCGATGGATCTCCTTCCAAATATCTTTTGTAGAGAGGGTCTTTCTTTGATCTTCGTCTTTTGCGTTTATCTTCGTCAGACTCGTAGTCGAGATAGTCATCTGTGCATGCCGTGCAGTTGCAGACGTCGAAGAAACAGTGTCCATTTTCGTCTTTGAACGGATACATGACTGTTCCATCTTTCTCAAAAGATATGGGTTTCGGATATTGATCTTTGTAAGGACCATGGAACTCGCTCTCATCGATTTGAATGGAGAATTGTGTGAACATCGGTCTTCGGAAGGATGATGATCTTGCTTTCTCAAACTTGATTTCCGTGAGGCCATCGTTCCTTGAGTGGAAAGTTGCTTCAGATGTTTGGATCGGGCATTGCGGTGCTTGATGAAGCTTCTCATAGCTTGTCACCCATGTTTCAGGAAGCTTCTGTATTAATTCTTCACGGGATATCTGCCTAGGGATCTGGGTCGCATTTGGTGCCTGAGAGGCTGAATTAACTTCTAGGAATAACGCTTCATCTGATGAAGGAAGTGCTAGATCCAGGGCATGATCTTGAACGCGGTAGACCATTTGATGATGTAGTGTAGCAATGAAACTATTCTCTTGCATTGGTGCTCCAACGATCTGTAGTTGAACTTTAAGTGCCTTTAAAAGATTGGGATCTTTCAAAGATACATTAAAGTTAGGGAACAATGTCACAAAAATTGTTCATGTGTTCAAGGTGGTCTGTACAGTGCCTATACACGCCTGTTGATAAGTCTTTAGTCTAGAGTCGACCAAAGCTACTCTCGCCGTAACCGGTAGTCCTTTTCGGGCATGTAAGGTGAGTCCGATTCGCACAACCCCAAAATGGAGATGTGTAAATCCTTGTTGCTGCCAGAGCCTCGGAAGTTGTTCCGGAATATTCAACGTGATGAACTGTTCCTCTTCGGTAGCCGGGACCTGGCATGATGAGAACTTGCTTGCTTGAACATATTCCTTGACTCTTTGAGTTGAAGATGATCGTATGAGTTGAGTAACTCCACGAACAGAAAAGAAGTTAGGTTTTTTAGCAAAGATCTCATACGGGTTGACAAGAGGAAGAGTAGTTTCAGGCATTTGATCACCTGGAACATATTCCACCTCATAAAGAGAATCTATATTAGAAGATGACGGACGATTTTTTTGACTTTTGTTTTTAGGTAAAGTAGAAAATTGAAAATTTGAAGGGATGATTTGAGATTCAGACATGATTATGAGACTGTTGAAATTGTTAAATTTCGTCAAAAACAAAGTGTCCCTCTAGTTTCTTAAATATTTTTCATTTTTCAATATCTAGATTGAGTTATATTCCATCTACCAAGAAATTGATTTGATTTTTTTAACCACTGTAGAGTATATAGTCATGGTAAACATATATTTGAAGGGTTTTTTTTAAGGTTTTGAGGATTAGTATAAGTTTTGGTCCATCTTTATCCCAGTTAGAGAGAAAAATAATCCTTTTATTTTATTAAAAATTGTAATAAGGAAATTTACTTTTCATAGAAAAAAGTGTTTTATGTATTACCACAAAAAAGCTATAATTTAATTTCACTTTTATAAGAAAATAACATATTAATTAAAGTATATGAATATATTGTTATTTAAGAAAAAAATCCATTCTCTTAATTAAGGATACATTTAAGTTTCTAAAACAAAACAAAAAATTATCAAAGGAAAAATAGTCGGTGAAGGAATATTATACTAGTAGAACCAAAAAAAAAAAAAGTTGCATGAGTATTTGGTTAAGTCCAAATTTCTTGTTTTGTCCCGACAAATTTAAATAATAATAAATAAATAAAAATAGTATTCGTAGCCCGTAGGTCTTTCTATGATTTGTTGAAAAAGTGTATATGATTCATGAAATTAGGAGAGATGGTGGTGACGTTTGCCACAACCATTTTCTCTTCTGCGACGAAAGCTAAACTTTCATAAAGTCGTTCAACCAATCCGCACATTTTCCTTTTTTTTTTTATTTACCAACATATATTCCTATGTAATCCATTTACAGTATGAAATTTAAGCCAAACATTGTTGTTTTAATAAAACTCTAACAATTTTTTAAATTTTTTTTTCAAGTACATTTTTGTTTTTAACTTTCATTCATAGATACCATTTTGAACATTACATCATAGATACCTATTTTTCAACTCTCCATACGCAGATGGGAAAGATGAAAGGATTGTATATACCCAGAAAGATTACAAATAAATACCAAATACCAAATACCAAGAGAAATAGAAATAGAAATACCAAAAGATTACAAGTACATTATTCATGTTTACGTACCCTATTAAAACTGATAGATTTTATCAATTTGACATCAAAAATTTCATTTACGATTTCACGAAGAAAAGTTCTATCTATATGATAAGAATCCATGATATACGATTCGGTGTTTATCATGACCAGGGGCGGATCTAGGTGAGTTTTTTAATGGGTGCATTATTAGTAGAAAATAAGAAAAAATGAGAATAGAGGGTTTGATCTTGGGTTGAGAGGGGGTACTATTAGTTTTTAGCCATTTAATCTAACAAAAGTTATAATGTTTTTGGTGATAAATTTTAACTATTAATATTACTATGGGTGCACGTGCCCCAACTCCTAGAAGCTTACATCCGCCCCTGTTCATGACAGTTTGATTTTTAAGATATGAATAACGAAGAACTATTTTACATGTATCACCCTCGAAAACTCCGATAAATATGTTGCAATAATTCACAATATTGTGTATTTAACTATCTCTTGAATGTAAAAACATAATCGTTAAGTATGAACAAATGAGTTTCACTAAATAATTGGTTATCTAGTGTATAGAAACATCGTAATCTATATTTAAAGATGATGTTTTAACATACAACAAAACTAGATTATTGTTGAATAAAGCTTCTAGAAACATATCTTTACAAGTTTTGAAACAAAGTGGGTTTGGGTTGGTTGGACTCAAACGACTACATAAGGAATTTGTCTTTAGGAAATAGGGAAAGTAAATAGCTCATAGACAGAGATATCATGGCCAATGTGATCAATATATGTTGACAGACAAATACTAAGGAGTAAATATTTAAGATCCCAATTTTCACTAGTCGGATTAGATATGGATAGATCATGCATGATAAATTCGTATAGTGTAGGCTATTTTATTATATCAACTCGAATGAACAGCTCAAGGAAAAAGACGTGATGAAAGAAAATAACGTGTATATGTTTTACATTCTTCTAACCAACCAGATATTTATATATACATTTTATCATAAGAAAACAAATATTTGAATCTATATATACATAGATATAGAAATTGTGCAATGACACGTTTCTTACTCATAGATTATACATATTTTGCCCCCTACGTGTATTTTACTTCGATTAGATAAAATCTATAGTTGGATTATAGATAGTATTAGATAGAGACGTTATATTGTTTGGTGATGACTTTCAATAAAACATTATTTGTCGACATAATGAGTGAGTAAATAGAAAAGGACTGTCACTAGCTAAATTAAAGCTATATAACTTATAACCATGCCTAATTTGTATAAGTATACGTATATTGTCTAACACCAATTTAGATTTGTGATTCTCCTTTTTGTTAAAACAATGGTGAAAAAGAGGTCGTTTACATTACAACTTACAAGTTATAGATTTATAGTTCTTTTAACTTTTGTGTTCTATATTTTCATTTGTGTAATTTCAACGTGGAATATAAGGTATTAGTATATTTTATATTTTCCATTCAGAAAAGCTTTCAAGTTTACTTTGTTTCGAAGGATAATCACATGGGATCGGTCCACGTCCATGATTCTATAGTGTCCTTTTATCTAGTTTTTTTGTACTTTTTCCCCCTTTGCACACGATTTTGACCACTTTTAAACTATTTTGATTTTCACTAACTTTGATGGACCCTATCACGTTTGTTACCTTTTATTACTGTTGGGTCCCACCATAGAAATATGTCCCTATCAAAATATAAAACTTTTTACAACTAAATTTCAGAAAAATATCTCAACTAAAAACGAGAATCGTTAAAAATCGATTCAAATATATGTGGAAAAAATGTGTTAGATTGAAACCAAAACTTACTCTTATATGATTTTGTGGAAAAAATGCCACATGATTTGGACTAGCCGTTATGAAGTCGTGGTCAATTGACCTTAAATGTTGATCAAGTCACCTAACAGCTCATCGTATCCGTTGGTTTGTTTGACTTTTCTACCAGAATAATTTATAATCGGACGGCTAAAAAATCAACAACGTGTAAGGAGGGAGAGTAGGACCCACATAGAGGAGCCCCACAAACGGATTTAAACCGATCTATTTAACGTGTGGTTGGTCCTCTCCTTTTAACGTGCAACGCAACACGGCTTAGAGCAAAGCAATATCAATGCGCCAAATTTCATTCAAATTATATTTAATGGAAATTCGGCATACAATAAACTATAGTAATTTATTACTATACATTTTTAGTAGTGATTATTATATTAGGTTTGTAAAAACATTTTTTTTTTCATATGGACATGTCGGGTTTTAATGCGACAAATATGAAAGAGAGAAAATATAAAGTAAATGATTATATTGATGTAGCGTTAACATTTTAAAACTCGCAATTCCAATATATTTTGCATTAAGAAACTTTTTTAAAATATAATCTCCAGACGATAATATAAACAGGTGCCGTATGCTATTACGTACCTTTATGTCCCAATATGACATAAGAAATCTAGTAATCATGTAATTATATGGTCCCGCCGTATTTATGTTATTAATCAACTTAACTAAATAATACATTCTGACACGTTCTCGAGCATAAATATGTGTACAGCTTAAGAATATATTCTTTAGCAAAAAACAAAAATATGAAAAACTTGATGATCAATGATCGAGATTGATACACCATGTTTCTTATTCCCAGCAATTGTCGGTTTTGAATTAATCTTGTTCAATGAAGTAACCCAATAAAATTTTTGAATGACAACAATCTATTTGAAAAAATCGATGAAAACTATATTGCAAATCTACAAAAAAAAAAAAAAAAAAAATGATAGATGTATGAAACCCAAGGAGAATTTTTTATTATCAAAATCACAAAAAAAAACTAATCATACACATTAGACATATATGTATATGTATAAATATATGGATCAAATCGGATATCGTTTAAAAAAAAAAAATTGTGATTAGTTTTTGACGGATAACCCTAAACCCTAAACCATACCACATTTTAGTTTTTTTTTTTTCAAAATTTTACGGATATTCAAATTTTAGCGTTCAAAGAGAGAAAGGATAATGAACTTTGCGTTTGAAGACTCTTAAGACTGGAAAATAATTTGATTGTCGGTTTTGAATTAACCCAAAAAAAAAATGCTCTGCCAGACTCTAATGGATTTGACTTTTAAATACTACAATTGATCGTTGTGCACTTGCAACAAGTATGTTGTGTACAAAAGTAAAATTAGACACACATCATTATGAGATAACTACAATTCTCAAAATAAAGTTAGACCATATTTGGTGAAGATCCTACTCATGGATCATGTGAGATTATGGAAGAATATAATCACTCTGATGAATAATGGAGTAGAGTACCATGCTCATGATGTAGTAAAAGGGCAAAGGAGGATGTGAAGATGTATGCTGCATGAGTTTTAGAATTTAATAAGTATTCATCTAAGGAAGAAGAGAGTGTTGATTAAAGAGTTCAAAGATTGAAGATGCAAGTCTAGAAGGAGTCTGTACCAGAAGATGTCTCTGTACTAGTTGTGGTAACGAGAGCTCAAGTAGCACAAAGGAGTTGTGCTTAACGAGTTTGGGTTTTAACCTAATTGAGGATTATTTGCCGACTGAAGTAAAGACAAAAGGAGGCAGAAGAGATTGAAGAAGCAAGTCCTGTACCAGTCACTGTACGAGAGTGGTACCACTACAAGAAAACAGTCCAGAAGTGACTACGGTTAGTGACTGCAAAAGTAGTCACTAATATTTGCGACGCTATTGCGACGAACTTGTGACTACTTTGCGACGCCATAAATCCGCGTCGCAAATTAGTCGCTAATTTGCGACGCCAAAACCTGGTCGTAAGAGCGTCGCAAATTGGCGACTAATTTGCAACACTTATTCGAAGGTTTAGGGCTAGTCACATATCAGTCACTAATTAGCGACTCGTTTACAACTACTCTATGGGGTCGCAAATATGCGACTACTGTGTGACCATCAAAGCAGTCACAGATTAGTGACTACCATAAGAGCGTCACAAAAGCGTCACAAATGTTTAAATGTAGGTAACAATTTTTTTAAAAAATTGGTAGTGACGAATTTGTGACTCTTTAGTGACCATATAGGGTTTAGGATTTCAAAATAACAATTTTTTTAAAAAAATTGGTAGTGACGAATTTGTGACTCTTTAGTGACCATATAGGGTTTAGGGTTTCAAAATAACAATTTTTTAAAAAAATTAATAGTGACGAATTTGTGACTCTTTAGTGACTATATAGGGTTTAGGGTTTTGGATTCTCAAACCTATACTAACGTCACAAAATAGTCACAAATATACCACTATTTTGCGACACATTTGCGACGCATAAGTAAATTTGCGACTGATTAGTGACTACTTTGCCACTCCATTTTACAATAATACACATTAAACCCCAAAATGTATGCTTCTATGATTCATAGTTGTATTTAGCTTGTACTAAAGCCAATAACAAAGTAGCCAAGATATGATTGTAGTGAGTAAATCAATTTCTAAAAAAATATTTATGTGAGAACAACATTAATGTACTTTAGCTTATAAACACTTAGAAGTTTTAAAGTAAGTTTATGTGAAGTTGATGTTTTTGTAAATTAGTTTTGTTAGTGGTGGTATAATGGTTATGTCAGTTTATTTAGGGTATATGGTTTAGGGAAAGGGTAGAAGAATAAATTTTGGGTCTAAATGTTTAGGGTTTAGGGATTTGATTTGTGACTAACTTAAATCGTCACAAATCAGTCACAAATTAGTAACTATTTTGTTACTCTTTTGAGACTAATATATTTTAGTTTCCCGCTCATTTGCTTTCTATAATTTCAATTTCCCTCTCGCCCCAATCTGAAAAAATCAAAATTTGGGTCACTTTTATACAAAATCTCTTTGTCTCCAGATCTCCCTCCTCTTTGATTTCCCTCTTCTTTGTTTCATCTCTCTCTCTCTCTCCCTCTCCCCCCTAGGTTTTTTGCTCTGTGTTCTTGTAGCTCTTCTTCTTCGACTCGTCTCCAAAAACCCCTAGGAGAAGAGAATCCAAGCAAAGAGAAGAGCGTTGCGATGAGGCCGATTTTGATGAAGGGACATGAACGTTCCTTGACGTTTCTCCGGTACAACAGAGACGGAGATCTGCTTTTCTCTTGCGCTAAGGATCACACTCTTACCCTCTGGTTTGCCGATAATGGCCAACGACTCGGAACTTACCGTGGTCACAATGGTGCTGTTTGGTGCTGCGATGTCTCCAGTAAGTCCCTGGATTCTTAATTCGTGAAATTGAAATCAGATTTAGGGTTTTTAGATGATGCGTTAGAGAAACCCCTTTTGTTTTAGTGATTTTGTGAATTTGATTGAAATTCTGTTTTTAAACTAGATGGTGTAATCGAAATCCTTCAATTTCACTCTTTTACTCCTTTCGCTCTCTCGTTTTCTTCGATTCTTAGATTACTGGTTAACGAATTTTGCAGAATACGCATTCAAAGCCGTGAAGGCAGCTGGAATTACATCGATCGGTGTGCGAGGCAAAGATTCATTATGCGTCGTTACTCAGAAGAAAGTTCCGGTTAGTCCTATTTTTGGGGGTTTCTTTGACGATTTGAGTCTAAGTGATTGCATATTGTATTAGGGTGTAGATCTGTGCGCTTGTAGTTTTTGAGGGTTTTGATTATTTGGGATCCAATAAATTTGAGATTTTGACACTTTTTCAATATATATCTGAGATTTTCATGGTTTTTGAAATTGGGCAGGACAAGCTACTAGATCAGTCAAGCGTATCTCACCTTTTCCCTGTCACTAAGTACCTTGGATTGTTAGCCACTGGCATGACAGGTTCGTATATTCCGATACTTCGATATCCGTGTTGTAGGAAAATCGCAATGCTTTGTATGATAACACTAGCTTGCTTATGTGACTCTTGAATGAAATGGCAGCTGATTCAAGGTCCTTGGTCACGCAAGCAAGGAATGAGGCAGCTGAGTTTAGGTTCCAATACGGATACGAGATGCCTGCGGACATTCTCGCTAAATGGTATATACTTTTGCAAACTGACCTGCTTAATTAGTTCTTAGCTAATTGTTGGGTGTTAAGTTATCACTCTTATCTATGTCTACACTAATGGACTATGTAACTGAAATAATGAACAATTTGGTTGACAGGATTGCAGATAAGTCACAGGTCTACACTCAACATGCTTACATGAGACCCCTTGGAGTAGGCAAGTTTGCTATCTCTTCCTTACCTGGTTTATATATATATATACATTTGCTTGTGTTTGTTTGTGTGGTGTACTGCTAGTTATTTAATTGGAGACCAAAGACTCATTCTTGTTTCTTTGTCTTTCTGAAGTCTTTTGAACTAGATGGTGTAATGTAGAAACCCTTTTGATTTCATTGGTACTTAATTAGTGATTCTGTTTCATCGATACTTGATTGATCTCAATTTCAACACTTGTATTTTGAATTTCATTGGAAGAAAAGGAAAATTTCATTGATTACTGTACTCTATTGTTACTTCATCGAAACTTTTTGTGGAGTTTGATTATGCAGATGATGAGAATTGGATTCGGTCTGGAAACCTTTGCTAATACCAGCCTCAAACAAAACAGGTTCATAAATCAATTCGTATGTTTTTTTTTTAGCTCAAACTCTCAAATGAGAGTAAAGATTGATTGTGCTCTGTTTTCTCTTGGTTTCTCATACTTGAAATCTTTTGTTTTCTGTTTCCAGAGTTTGATTCTATCATATGGATAAAGATCACGATGACACATGTCTTTGCAAAGTTTCTCTCTTCAAGAAAACCATTTCGTCCACAAAGGATTGAATGTTTGATATTAAATCTTTAACTCTAGCCTAACACTAGTCTCTATTCTCTAGCTTTGTTATATATATCATCTCACACTCTTTTAGATTTCATGAGACTTGTAAAGTTTATGACTTTGAACAAACTTGATATGTAACTCTTTTTTGGTACTCTTATCTTGTTTTTTCAAGCTTTAGCTTGATTACTACTTTGGTTTGTTTTAATTTAAGTCTTTTTCTTCTTCTATTTTAGCTTCTCAAAACAAACATTTAGATTCAAATTAGTAACAATTTGGTACCAAATCAGTAGCAAAAAATTGACTAAACAAGTGACATTTGGTGGCTAATAAGTGACACCATAGAGACTAATTTGTGACCAACTTATATTTTTATAGAGTGACAAAATAGTGGCTATTTCGTCGCTAATTAGCCACTACCTATATTAGTCTCTCATTAGTCACAAATTTGCGACTACGTTTAAGAGTCACATATTAGTTGCTGATTAGCGATCCAAAATGATCGTCACAGATGAGTCGCTAATTAGCGACGGATTTGTGACGCCAAAAATTAGCGACGAGCGTTTTATGACGACTTATTTTCGTCGCAAAGTAGTCGCAAATGGGTCATTAGTGACGAATTTGTGACATTTCTGGGAGTGGCTAATGGCCTGTTTTCTTGTAGTGTACAGACGCAGTTGGAGCAAGTACAACGGAGTTGGGCTTGAAGGACTTGGGTTGTGTCCTAGGTTTAGGTGTGTAGCCGTCATGAAGAGGAGCTGAGTGGTGGCCAAGGGATCTTCACGTGGGGAAAAAGATACGGGAAGATACTTGAGAGATTTAAGAAAGTTTGGGAAGATTTAGGAAGATACAAATTTTACCAAACTTGGGAATATTTCTATAGGTATATATAGGGAGTTAGCTGCGGTTTGTGCAGGCTAACACAATGGAGAATTACAATCTTTAGCAAAGGGATTTAAGGTTAGAAAACAATATCTTGAATCTAGGGTTAAAGGGTAGTTAGAAGTTCTAAGATCGGTTGTGATCTTTGAAACTACGAGGCTAGGATTGATTGGATTAATAGGAAACGTGTAAGTACTCTTATTATATCAATCTAGTGAAGGTTATGAGAAGAAAACCCTTGTGCATTGTGTTCCGGTTCTGTAGTAGTAACCGTACCAGTAGGGTTGTTTCCTTTACAACTGCCTGTACCAGCAGCTCTTGCACTTACATGATGTAGAGGAATAGTTTCAGGGAATGAGTCAAGATGAGAAGAGGAGCTGAGTGGTGGCCAAGGGATCTTCACGTGGAGAAAAAGATACGGGAAGATACTTGAGAGATTTAAGAAAGTTTGGGAAGATTTAGGAAGATACAAATCTTACCAAACTTGGGAATATTTCTATAGGTATATATAGGGAGTTAGCTGCGGTTTGTGCAGGCTAACACAATGGAGAATTACAATCTTTAGCAAAGGGATTTAAGGTTAGAAAACAATATCTTGAATCTAGGGTTAAAGGGTAGTTAGAAGTTCTAAGATCGGTTGTGATCTTTGAAACTACGAGGCTAGGATTGATTGGATTAATAGGAAACGTGTAAGTACTCTTATTATATCAATCTAGTGAAGGTTATGAGAAGAAAATCCTTGTGCATTGTGTTCCGGTTCTGTAGTAGTAACCGTACCAGTAGGGTTGTTTCCTTTACAACTGCCTGTACCAGCAGCTCTCGCACTTACAGGATGTAGAGGAATAGTTTCAGGGAATGAGTCAAGATGAGAAGAGAACTACAATAAACTTGTCTCATGGTGAAATTAAAACATGGCAGCTATGCACCTTCACATGGGAACCTCAAATGCAATATAGATAGATCATGGAAAAAGGAGGAGACACAATTTGGTGTTGGCTAAGTTTTAAGAGATCACATAGGCAAGGTCGGGTTAATAGGAACTAAGAGTTACCCGAGGTTAAGATCAGTTCTTGAACCAGAAGCAGAGGTCCCCCGATGGGCAGTGTTGATGGTCCGGTCACTTGGCTGTGACAAGGTATAATTTGAATCTATTCATATAATCTTATGAAAGCAGTGCATAATCAAGAAGATAGACCAAATCTCAAGCCGACATTGCAAGATGTAATTCATTCATCTCTTCAATGAGGCAAAGATTATTTTTCTAGCTATAGTTTTGTAATAGAGTGGCGGGATAAAATAGCAAAAGGGACTAACACTTATGAGAGTAATGCCCCTAAGCTCTATTCTATATTGCTAAGGTGGGTGAAAAATGATGTGGAACATGAATACGTAGTATAAAACACTTGCTTTCGATTAATACTATTGATGTTGAGTGAAAAAAAAGAGTACAATTCTCAAAATACATATACCGTTTTTGTCATACTCGTTAGAGCATACTCGTCCGTGTTCATCATTATTTCTCACTCCGGTATGTTATCCTTTTGAGTTTTGACATAACTACCTTTCGATATGTGTGGTTTACTCTAAAATCAAAATAACAATTTGAGAAGGAAAAGAAGAGAAGATGATTTATGGCAGCTAGACTAAGTTACTCGCCTTCTATTTTTCTTACTCTTACTTGAACCCGAGTGGTGATGCAATAACAACACATACAAACCACTAACTTACATGTCTTGGTCCGTTCTCTTGAATAATACATATAGTTTTTGGTTTTGATATTTGTAAGAGTAGTTAAAAGTTAAAACAGAAGATTCATCAAATATCATACAATCTTTTCTTTTCTTTTTTTTCTTTGATAAAATTTGAATTAGAAACATTCATCAAATATCATACAATCTTGTTGTTAAATCCAAAGATCTTATCTTTTGCCGGTATTCACAAGGAATCATCACAAAATCCAAATATTGTGGTAAAAGACTTGCTACTCAGCAACTATATTACATTAGATTAGAGGTCCAACATTCACATAAACGAAATTGAGTTTCAACTGAAAAGTTTATTTCTTTGAAGAACGCTTTGGAGTAACAGCTTCAACAATGGCTTCGATCTCTTCTTTGACACGTTCAAAGAAATTAGGTCCTTTTACATAATCAACTGATGTGTTCTGATCAATGTCATCACTTGTTCCATGAGTCTCTTTGTCATGACGGTGACGTCTCTTGGATTTTTCATGATGATCATGACCCATTGCTTCTATTTCTTCTTTGACCCGTTTCAACACATTAGGCGATTTCACCGTCTTTTCCTCTACAAAAAAAAAAAAAAAAAAGTGAATAGATCAGATGTATCAATTGAGGAAATGTAACATAATTTGATAAAAGTCTTTCCTTTTACATGAGAATTCGTGGTAAATTGATAACCCATAAGATCTGATTGTTCGTTTGCGTGTACCTGATAAAGAGTTTCGGTTTTGATCCGCCATGGATGGGTTATGGATCTCTCTCTCGCCGAGATGATCTTCTTGCTTCCTTTTTTTTTTTGGTTCTTGATTTGGTGGCGGTTGCTTTTTTATTTTTTATTTTTTATTTTGGAGATTTTAATGGAAATGAGATGCGTTAACTATTTGACCGTCAGCTGTAAAAGGTAGTAATGGGTCCCCACATCCACGAGAGTACCCAAACCAAATGGATTACGAAACCAAAGGACGATCAAAACATGATTTTATTTTTGTAGGTTTATTATGTCTGTATGTATACATACATTTTCCTTTTAGCGACCGAGCTACATTGCTACGAAATTTTCACTATCATAAACGCAATCAATTTTTTTTTTTTTTGTGATTTATCACTGATCGTGAAATTTGAGACCGTACATCACTCACTTTTTTTCCATAATCAAGATTCAAGGTACACATACACACACTCAACTCAAATGTAATTTGGAAAACCAGTGTAATAACAAAACAGAGTACCTTTATCAAAAAAAAAAAAACCCTACATAGTGGTATAAACAGAAGTTTAGTGGATAGCTACAAGCCTACAAACAAACAGTTAAATTTACTAAATAGGAAATGTGACTTATTGGACATAATGGGCTTCTTTGGGTATAATTGAGCCAATAAAAACGACCACCAATTAAAACGCTGCAACAAAGAAAAGCAATTGCTCGGTTTTGTATCGGATAAAATAAAAAACACTAAGGCAAGCGAAGAAGAAGACGCCATCTTTTGATCTACGAAACTCCAAATTTCCTTTGATCTCTCTTTTGTGCCCTTTTCAGTTTCCTTGATTAGGTAATCGGCGATGAGTTGTTCGGTGAATGGAGAAGACGAGTGCTTGAGCTGGGCTGCAAGAGATCCATCTGGTCTTCTTTCTCCTCACACATTCACTCGCAGGTAAGTAATCACTCATGATTTCTATTTTCATTATAATCACTCATTTTCAAGCAGTTTTTTAAATACATATACAGATCTGTTACAAATGACGATGTTTCAATCAAAATCACTCATTGTGGAGTGTGTTACGCTGATGTTATATGGACAAGGAACAAACATGGAGACTCTAAGTACCCTTTGATTCCTGGGTTTGTTTTTTACAAAACCCATTTTCTAAATCATCAGACTTTACCTTGCTACTGTATTAAAATTTTCATTTTTTTTTCTTTCTAAGGCATGAGATTGCTGGAATTGTGAATAAGGTTGGGTCTAATGTTCAAGGGTTCAAAGTTGGAGACCATGTTGGTGTTGGTACGTATGTTAATTCTTGTAGGGAGTGTGAGTATTGTAACCAAGGACAAGAAGTGAGTTGTGTTAAAGGTCAAGTTTTTACTTTCAATGCCATTGATTATGATGGTTCTGTTACAAAAGGAGGTTACTCTAGTCACATTGTTGTTCATGAGAGGTTCTATTCAACTTCTCTCTTTTTGCCATTTCATACTTTTCATCAAAATCATTGAAGCAAATGAGTTTGTAGTACTAATTTTCTTGATTTTCGAATAGGTATTGTTACAAGATACCTGTGGATTATCCTCTGGAATCAGCTGCACCGTTACTATGTGCTGGAATCACGGTTTATGCGCCTATGATACGTCACAATATGAATCAACCTGGTAAATCTCTAGGGGTGATTGGGTTAGGTGGTCTTGGCCACATGGCGGTTAAGTTTGGTAATGCTTTTGGACTCGATGTGACGGTTTTTAGCACCAGCATTTCCAAAAAAGAGGAAGCTTTGAATCTTCTCGGAGCTAAAAACTTCGTTATCTCGTCTGATCATGACCAGATGAAGGTTTCATTTATTCTTGTGATTGACAATCAAAAGAGGAATGAACAACTTACTTGACTTGGGACTTATTACTTATATATGATTTTTCGTCGCCAGGCATTAGCGAAATCTCTAGACTTTGTGATTGACACAGCATCTGGTGATCACCCATTTGATCCATACATGTCGCTCTTAAAGATCGCTGGAACTTATGTCCTAGTTGGATTCCCAAGTGAAATTAAAATCAGTCCTGCAACTCTCAATCTTGGTATGCATTTTGAAAACTCTTGTTATTCATTAACATATACCCTTAAAGATGCTGAGACGTAAAGGTTTTGGGACAGGTATGAGAATGCTCGCGGGAAGTGTAAGCGGAGGTACCAAAATGACTCAGGAAATGATAGATTTCTGCGCAGCTCATAAGATTTATCCGAACATAGAAGTGATTCCCATTCAAAAGATAAACGAAGCTCTTGAAAGAGTTGTGAAGAAAGATATCAAGTACCGTTTCGTGATTGATATCAAGAATTCTCTGAAATAAAATGTCACTTGTGTGTATTTCAGTCGATTGTGGTTATTCTGTAGTCGAATAATAATACATACTGCTACAAGTACAACTCTTACATGTTCTTTGTTTTATCTAGTAAAGAAAATAAATGGAGATTACTGAGAGACTATTGAGAGTAACACAATAGAAATACACTTAGGCATGGGAATTCGGGTAATCGGTTCGGGTTCGGGTCATATCCGATGAGTTTCGGGTAATCGGGTGTAGGGGTTTTATACCCATTGAAGAACCGAAACATATTCGGTTCGGTGTCGGTTTGATATTTTCGGGTTCGGATTGGTTCGGTTTTAAAATTAATTACCCGAAAAAATTTGGTATTTATTCGGTTTTGGTTTCGGATATTTTTACTCAAAGTACAAAAGGATATCCAAAAATGTCCAAATATTCGAAATTTATATGATTTTTTTAATAACTAATTGAATAAATCTTAAAATTAACATAAACAAAATTGTAAAATTTACCCATTTTATCCTACATATCCAACTTAAAACCAAAATATTTATAGAATAATTTGTGTCGGATATTTCGGGTATCCATTCGGTTCTCGGTTAGGTACTGGTTCGGTTTCGGTTTTTCGGTTTTAGACACATATGATCCATCGGGTATTCTAAAAAATTTGGTTCAGATAATATCGGGTCGGATGTTCGGATCCGGGTAAAAATCCCAGCCCTAAATACACTAAATGGATGTTTTTAGTATTATACAGAGTTGCAGGGTGAAAAACTAAGAAGCAAGAAGTAAGGTGGTCATCTCGTAATTAACTATATAAATATGGACCTGAACCAAATTAATGAATATTAGTATCACGCGTGGCGACACGATTGATCTGTGTCGATCGACACAACGCGGGAAGACAAAACTCGAACCAGTGAGTCGAGTGTCGATCGACACTGGGTGCTTGTCGATCGACACTTGCTATTTTTTTTTCGTGACCGATTTTGCTATTTATCCGGTTAGTTCTGAAATGGTTTAATTACAGCTGAAAATGTTAATTAATCTGGAATGCTGATTAATTTGGAATGTTTATTAATCTGGAAATAAAGAATTAAATATGGAAATTGTTTAATGGGATTTGAATTCGCGTATTTATTGGTATTTGAATTTTATGTTTCCTAATTAGCGGGATGACCGCTCCACTGAGTATTTATGATAATACTCACGCAACTCTATTCTTTCCCTTTGAGTTGTAGGTAAAGGAAAGGTGTGATCGTGGAATCGAGGCCGAGAGAAGAGGATGATAGGGTCCTTGTTTTATTGTTTAGTCTAGCGAACCAGTTGTTTAGGTTGCTAGATAATTTTATATTTCATTCCTGAATTCTGGTGTTTGAATTTAATTGGTTAAAAGGATTATTTATTTATGGATTTATTAATGGATTGGTTATTGGTTTAATTAGTTATGTTCCGCAACATAAATGTTAGTTTAAAAAAAAAAAAGTTTGGGTGTTACAAAAAATGAGGATGGATTTTCCGGTGGATGTGATAGAGAAGATAATGCATCATTTTTTCATTTTCTCACACATTAATAAGAAAGTTAACTGTCAATAATTAAGATATCATTTTGAACAAAAAGTTAGAGGTATGTTTTTTTTAATTAGATGATGGTGCTTTCCTTGGATCATCCTAAGTTTTCTTTTCATGTGTATTAGAGAATTAACATGTGTAATAGTCATTAACAAATTATTCTTTATTAATATCTAGTGTTAAATATGTACTCATTTTATGTATGTATTAACAAGTACATTTCATAACAAATGTGCTTCTATATTTGAATTTTATGAAAATTACGATGTTGCCACCAATTAGACACAATCCATTGTCAACAAATAATTTTTATAACAATATAAATTACTGGTAAATATAAATTATTATCGCTCTTATACATGTTAGCGCTCTAACACTTAATTAATAAGAAAATATATTTTACCAGGTATAAAAATATTCAATCATTTATATCTAACAACACATAAAACCAATAAATAAAGTGTTAACCACTATGATATATGTTAGCAGTATAAAATTTTTTATCCAAGTATATATGTGTGTTATGTGTGGAAATTTCATCCCGATCCACGAGTTATATTCGGCCCTGCCATATACAATAAGTTAGTCACAAATCTATTTCAAAAGTGTTTACGCATCTAATGCAAATACTAAGCGTTTAAGAAAATAGTTAGCAGCAAATGAAAAAAATATATGAAACTAACAGACATATCTACCATTACCTTTTTTAACATTTAAAAAATGCATATATTTATTTTTTTTGCTAAACTGGAAAAAATGCATATTTTGTTGTTCCATCATCAATGTTTGCCATGAAGTAATTCTATTTTATTGTAGGTAAATACAATATTTATAGGGTGAATTTAAGAAATAGCCAAGAAAAAAATTATATTTACATATGTAACAAAAAAGCTTAGATCTAAGGGATAAAGTTGTGCCACATATATGGGTTTTGGTTAGATGGTAAAATATACATTTTTTCATGGCTATATGGCCTAATTTCCCATTTTTATATTACCTAATACACTTTAATTATCTAACAAATGAACAAATGAAGATGAACTATTACTAAAAGCTATTGTTATGGCTATGTTGATGTAGTGTATGGTATAACCATATTGTATAATAATACGATACTAAAAGCAAAATATTTTTCTATTATCCTTGATTATACGCCGGATGTGAGTCATCGAGAACAAGTATGGTATAATAATACAATACGTTAATATGTCAAGTGAAAATATTAAAATAGAAGAGTATTTTTTAGAGTTTATTAAGGTGAATGATAAATTGGGATTATGTCTCTTTAATGAGCTACAAAATGCTCTTAAGTGTCTTGATCTTGATTTTGAGAATCTAAGGGGTCACATGTATGATAATGGTTCTAATATGAAAGGAAAATACCAAAGAGTTCAAAAGCGATTGGTTGAAATTAATTCGAAAGCATTATATATGCCATGTGCTTGTCATAGTTTGAATCTTGTTGTTTTTGTCATGACACATTCTTGTGTGAAAGTGGTGTTTTTTTTTTTGGAATTGTGCAACGCACATACACTATATTTTCAAGCTCTACAAAAAATGGAATGTTTTACTAAAACATGTTCCCTCTTTTACGATAAAAAATATGTCTAATACTCGATGGAAGAGTCGAATCAAAAGTGTTAAAGCTATAAGGTACCAATCTCCCCAATTAAGATCACCTTTAGTAGAATTATGTGATTTGTGTGATGGTGCTATTTCAAAAAGTGAAACTGAAAGTTTAGTTGACGCGCTTGAAAATTTGAGTGTTTACTTGGTATTGTGAATTGACAAGATATTATATTTGCTATTAACATAATAAGTAATAAATTGCAAGCTAAATCCATTTGTATTGACAATGCTATGAAATATACGTTGTGATATCTTCCTTTGAGAAATATAGAAATGATGGATTTAGCTCAAGTATGAACATAGCTAAAAGTCTTGCTCATGATATGATGTGGGTGCTGAATTTACAAGTAAGCGTCGATGTTTTAGAACAATTTGAGGAAAATGATAATGATGAGGTAATTCTAACACCAGAAGATGCTATTGAAATTAATTATTTTCTAGTTGTTGTGAATTTGGCAATTAGTTCTTTGAATGATAGATCTGAGCAAACTTATGTAAAGCTATTTTTGGGTTCCATTTAATCCGTTGGAGTTATAGTCACTTGTTGCTATTGAATTAAGAGAAGCTTGCGTTAATGATGGTTCATCATATGTGGATCTGAATGATTTTTTTTAGCTGAGAATATTGAATGTTACTTTATCCGATGAGACAATGATGCCTATTGAGACATCAGATGTAATGTGGGTTGTTATCCAAAAGTTGCTATTGCGTACATAATTTTATTAACCACTCCCATGACAGAGACATCAGATGTAATGATTTTTTTCTAAGTTAAAATTGCTCAGCAAATATTTGAGATCAACAATGTCTCAAGAAAAGTTGAACGGTTTATAAATTTTATGCATTGAGAAGGGAGTTCAAGAGAGAATGGATACTAAAACAATTAATAATGATTTTGCATCAATCAAAGCTAAAAAAAAGTGTTTCATGTGATCACTTATCAATCTCTCAAATAATTAATATATATATATATATATATATACAATTTTATTTGAGTTTTGGCGAGCTTTCTAGTACAACTTAGAAGAATGCATTATAGAAGATCTTCGAAATTTTATATTAAGACCCATGTTTAACAAACTAGTAATAGTTTTTTTTTTCTTCATAGTTTGTTGTATGCCTTCAAAAGAATGTGACTCGAAAACAAAAACAGATAAAAGAGTGGAGAATTAGATAGACGTTTTTGTCCACAGTTTCGTCCAGAATACCGTTCACAGAAACCTGCATGATATTCAAAAGCTCACGACGATTCATCGAAGAAGAGATTAATCTGTACTTCTTTGGAAGAGATGATTCTACTTCCTTCTCCGTCAATCGTTTCATTTCCCGCCAACCCCAATCTACTCGTTTCGCCACCGTAATATCCGCCGCGAAGAAGAAGCTCCGCCGTCGTTTCCGCTGCTTCTAGAGATGTAGATAGCTTCACGAGTAAATCCGGCTATTTGTTCAATCTAAGCACCGATGAGGCCGATTCTTTGTCGGAGTACAGTTTTTCAAGGATTTCTGAGATTTATAAGAAGAAGCCTCTGATTCTTCTCCGGCGATTGGTTCAGATCGGGACTACGTTTGGTTTCTGGTTTGGGCTTCGGTTAGCCGATGAGGCTCTGGACCGGTCTGAGCAAATGTTTAAGGTCTTCCTCTAATTCTATTATGTTAATTACTCTTCAACGATGGTTTCCTTCTCATGTATCGGTTTCACGATTGGCTCTGATTAGGTACGAGCAGCAGAGCTTAGGGAAATTACTTGTGGAGCTAGGTCCGGTACGGTTTCTCACTCTCCTTACGAATTCTTTATGGTTCATTATGCACATTGCTCATTGATAGTGTTTTTCCTCTCTTTCGGTTTTAGGCGTACGTCAAAATAGCTCAGGCGGTTTCATCTCGTCCTGTAAGTTGCTGTTTTATTCAGGCTCTCTTTGTGATTGTTTTTGCTATTTTGTGATGATTTTTGAACTGTTTTTTAATTGTCAATAGGATTTGATACCTCCTATATACTTGGATGAACTCTCCTTGTTACAAGATCAAATAGCTCCGTTTTCAACCCAAGTTGCTTTCAATATGATAGAGGATGAGCTTGGCCTTCCTATAGATGAGCTTTTCTCTGAGATTTCTCCAGAGCCTGTAGCTGCAGCATCTCTTGGACAGGTACTCGAGAAGCATGGTCTTGATGGTTTAAGGCTTATCCTAATGCTAGTATGGTTTCCAATCGATATATGGGTGCATCTCCTATAAGTTGGGACCTAATCTGGTCCATGTTTCAGGTATATCAAGCTAGACTCCGTAGAACTGGAAAGTTTGTTGCTGTCAAAGTGCAGCGGCCTGGTGTACGAGCGGCTATTGCTTTGGACACACTAATTCTGCGATATATAGCTGGTTTGATTAAAAAGGCTGGAAGATTCAATTCAGATCTGGAGGTGACGTGCAACTTGTGTAAATTGGTGCCTTCCTATGAACTGATAAACAAATGGTCTTAGCTAAACGTTTGAACTTCCTTTGGTATGGAGAAGTACATTTTAAATGTGTTGGAGAAACTTACTCTAGTATCCATTTCACAGGGTTCTAGTATAATTTTTCTAAATACATTGGATAACTCTGATTCTCACTCTCTGTCTGATAGAAAATGGAACATTTAAGTTAGCCAGAGTGAACTGTTAACCGTTCCAACGCTAAATGTGAAATTCCATTTGCAGGCAGTTGTTGATGAATGGGCAACGAGTCTGTTCAAGGTAAAGGACTTACTCTTACCACGATTCGGTTTCCATATTTTGCGTAGACGTTCCCGTTCTGATTCATTAGAGTATATTTTTTAAATAAGACTGATAAGTTCTTGATGCTTCTCTTCACTCGTTGAGGAAAAAGAGTGTCATACTGTTCTCTTTATGCAATCCTATTTTTTCTGTCCTCTAGAAAATGTCATTAACAGTTTAAGGTGATGCTAGAAAAGGATAGATTCCATCTTTTGTTGTTATATGGATAATGGATAGATGCTAATGATTTGTTTAATGGCTTGAAAGATCTTTTAGATGGATTAGTTGTTGCATTTAAAATTTTGTTGTTCGAGGAATAGCTTAGAGCTTTATATTGAATACAGGTAAATCACATTGAATGCAGGAGATGGATTACTTGAAAGAAGCCCAAAACGGAATCAAATTTAGGTAAAGCCTGCTAAGGTTTGAGTCTTGTTTGATCTCCTATATATTTTATGGCTATGCTGACATTGTAGCTCCATTATAGATTATTGATCTGAGCTACAGATCATATGGTATTTTCCATAAGTGTGGTACTTGGGCATCATATTGATACGGTTTGTTTTGTAAAAGAAGAAACCTTGAATGAAATGAATGACAAAAGATCTCTCCTTTATTGAAAAAACAACCGATTGTTACCGTTTTACAAGGATATGAAATAGAAAAGGACAAACAAATGAGCAGAGTACTCTCTCTTGCTCACACCAACACTATGATCTCACTCTCAAGATAAAAAGATCTACTTTATTCACTCCTCCTTATAAAGAGTCTGACTGTCCTTTGAGGGTGACTCACCACCTTATCCTGACAGCTCACCCAACCTTTGTAGCCGTTACTCCTCTGCTGCTTCTGGATCTTTCTTGGAACCTCTTGTGCCCTTAGGTTTCCTGTGATACTTGAACAACAAGGGAGGTCTTTCCTGCTCATAATTCCCTTTCGTAACAATACCCTCCCCTTTTGAACTGACCTTGTCCTCAAGGTCGAAGTGTGGGAACTGAGCCTCAATGACCTTCCTCGATTCCCATGTGTTGTCAAACTCGGCTAATCCCTTCCACTTGATCAATACTTCCTCTTCTTTCATAACCGGATTGACTCTTAACCCCACACAATCCTCTGGCTCAGCTTCTAGTATCCCTTCTTCAGTTAACTGATCCGGTAAGGGCAGGGGTTCCAATGTACTTCCCTTAACTGGCTTGAGTTGGGACACATGCACTGTATCATGGATCCTGGCTCCTTGTGGCAGCTTAAGTTTATATGCTACCTCCCCTATCTTGTCTAGGATCTCATAGGGTCCATAGTATCTTGCTGAAAGTTTTTCATTCACCCTTCTAGCTAGGGAGTGCTGCCTATAGGGTCTCAGTTTCAAGAACACATACTCCCCAACCTTACACTGAACTTCCCTGCGATGTCCATCCGCTTTTTTCTTCATCTCCTGTTGAGCCTTGAGAATATGTTGCCTCAGCAACTTCACCATAGCATCTCGTTCTTCCAGTCTTCCCTCCAAATCAGCATTTGAGGTAGATCTTGGTTCGTACCTGAGCAGAGCAGGGGGCTCCCTCCCATACACTGCTTGAAAGGGTGTCATCTTGATTGTAGAATGATGAGATGTATTATAACGAGTTCTGCCCAAGGTAAGTAAGGTGCCCATCCTCTAGGTTTGTCACTGCAGAAACACCTGAGGTAAGTCTCCATTCCTCGATTCGTTACCTCTGTTTGCCCATCGGTTTGTGGGTGGTAAGAAGTGCTAAAACACAGCTTGGTTCCAGCCAATCTAAAGAGCTCCTTCCAAAACTTACTTGTGAATAGAGGATCCCTATCTGACACAAGAGTCTTGGGGTAGCCATGCAACCTTACTATCTCTTGAGTGAAGAACTGAGCAACTGTTGGAGCATCAAAAGGATGCTTGAGCTTGATAAAATGAGCATACTTGCTCAGACGGTCTACCACCACCATCACCACTTCATAACCTTCTGATTTTGGCAGCCTCTCTACGAAGTCCATGGAGATATCCTCCCATATTCTTTGGGGAATGGGCAGTGGCTGTAGAAGTCCTGCAGGAGATAGTGTTGAGTATTTGTGCCTCTGACAAACTGAGCAGGCTGCCACATACTCTCTGATAACTCCCAACATACCCTTCCAATAAAAACACTCACTGATCCTCTTCTGTGTTCTCAGAATGCCCCCATGACCTCCTACCTTGCTGTCATGGAACTCATATAAAATGTGATTGACCAGATGAGAGGAGGCTGGCACCACCAGTTTACCTTGCCTCAGGAGTCGACCTTGAACCACAGAGTAGTCAGGGTGTTGTTCAGGGTCAGTCATTACCTCCTGCTTTAGTTTCCATAATTCCTTGTCTTTGTTCACCTCTCCATCTACCTCTTCCAACTGTAACACATTCGGAATGGATAGAGCTGATAGTTGAGGTTCCCCTTCTGATATGATCCTAGGAAGCTTGCTCAAACAATTTGTGGGTTACTAGAGGAATTTTGGAACAAGAAGAATAAATCAAGCCCAAATCCAAATAACAAGTCTGATTTTTAAGCTCATCAAGGGATAAATTCGATCATGCCTTTATGCAAGAGAAATCAAGTGTCGCTGCTAGCTTACAGTACCCCAGACGACGATCTACATATGGATCTAAAGCCCCGTGAGCCTAGTTTCCGAAACTATCAAGAACTCTCCAATCGGCCCAGTAAGTCGCTCAGAAAAGGCCCAACAGTGGAAGCGCGTCCAAGGCATGGAGACAAGGAGTTTAATCCAAGTTTGAGTTTCAAGATGTGTTTAATTTTATATGTTGTTTTTCAAGGAGAATTATTGTTTTCTCTCTCCTTCATGCAAGTCTTTGTTTTCTCTTTAAAAACTCATGTAACCTCATTATCAAAATTATCTAGTCTTTTGAATAAAAATCTTTCTCTCATTTTCTAGATCAATCTCGTTTGTGAGTAATATCAAACGAAATCCTTTGTTTATTTTTGGTGAGTCATATCCGAAAATATCAAAGTGGAATATCAAAGGCTTTTCCGCACCCTTTGTGAGACCATTCGATCCCCATCCTTTGAAGCGATTCGTCGTTTGCAAAGTTATCTCGTTCCCTTTTTACCAACTTCGAGTGAGAGTCCTTGGGAGGAGTCTATCACCTTCCCTTCTTGACAACGCATCTGCAGCCTTGTTTTCCAGTCCTGGCTTGTATTGGATCTCAAACTCAAACCCCAAGATCTTTGTCAACCACTTCTGATACTCCATGTTCACCACTCTCTGTCTCTCTGTCAAAGCTTGACTGAAGTAAGCTATCGGTTGTTGATGCTGCATCAAAACAGCCCCTAGTCCTACTCCAGAAGCATCAGACTCTACAATGAAGGTGGTAGAGAAATCAGCTAGAGCTAGGACTGGCACAGTAGTCATGGCTGTCTTGAGACGCTGGAAGGCTGCCTCTGCCTCTGCACTCCATGCAAACTGATTTTTCTTCAACAATGAAGTCAGGGGCTTGGCTATTACTCCATATCCTTTCACAAACTTCCGGTAATAACCTGTGAGCCCAAGGAACCCCCTCAAAGCCTTGATATTCTTCGGACTTGGCCAGGAAACCATGGCCTGAATCTTCTTGGGGTCAGCAGACACCCCCTTTCCCGACACTACATAGCCCAAATACTCCACCTCTTCACATCCAAACTGACATTTCTTCCTGTTTGCATAGAGCTTATGTTGTTCTAACACCTCCAACACCAGTTTCAGGTGCTCCTTGTGTTCCTCAATGGTTTCACTAAAGACCAGAATATCATCAAAGAAAACCAAAACAAATTTCCTTAAGTATTTCTTGAATACCTCGTTCATGAGTGCTTGGAACGTAGCTGGGGCGTTAGTAAGCCCAAAGGGCATGACCAAGAACTCATAAAGGCCTTCATGGGTCCGAAAAGCAGTCTTGGGCACATCTTCTTTCTTCACAAGAATCTGGTGATACCCAGAGGTCAGGTCCAATTTGGAGAACCACCTAGCTCCATGGAGCTCATCTAGGAGCTGATCGATCATCGGAATTGGAAAACTATCCGAGACAGTGGCCTTGTTTAATGCCCTGTAGTCCACACAGAACCTCCAACTCCCGTCTTTCTTCTTGACCAACAGCACAGGACTCGAGAATGGGTTGTGGCTGTTCTGGATGATCCCAGCTGCTAACATGGCGGTGACTTGCTTCTCAATTTCTTCTTTCTGCGCCTGTGGATACCTGAACGGCCTCACACTGACCGGTTTGGATCCTGGTTCCAGGGTAATACAGTGTTCCTTACCTCTGGATGGAGGCAGTCCCTTAGGTTCTTCGAAAACCTGGGGGTGCTCCTGCAGAATCTGCTCCAACTGATCCACAATTTGTTTTTCCGACCTCTCTTTAGATCCTCCCACCTGTAAACTCCCAAACTCTATCAATACTCCCTGCCCTTGATCCTCCAACGACTTCCAAAGAGCCTTGAGAGTTATCGCAGCACAGGTAAGCTTGGGATCCCCCTGTAGCACTACCTTCTTCCCTTCAGCCTTGAAACTCATCTTCTGTAATTTCCAATTCACCTTGGTGTCTCCTAAGGTCTGAAGCCATTGTATCCCCAAGATGACATCAGCACTTCCCAATTCGAGGGGTAGAAACTCGGCCCTTATGGTGTATTCCGCCAACTGCAGAGACACTCCAGTACAAACTCCTCGGCCCTGAACTGTGATTCCCGTTCCATAACTATCCCGTAATTTCTCGTCGGATTCACCTCTAGCTGTAAGCTCTGTACCAGTTTTTTTGAGAGGAAGTTATGCGGCCCCACAATCGATCATGACCACCACATCTTGATTCAAAATCTGACCAGCCAGCTTAATCGTACGTGGGGAAGATACGCCAGCCATTGAGTACAGGGAGAGCTCGGCTAATCCACACTCCTCAGCTAACTCTTGCGGTAGCCCTATCTCGGACTCACCGTCCCACTCTTGCTCTATTCCATCGTCTTCGACCACTAACAACCTTAGTTCCTTCTGGGAGCAATTTGCACTCGAGTGCCCCTTCTCGTCGCAACGGAAACATCTTCCTTCCGCTCGTCTTACGGCGATCTCGGCATGTGTCAGCCGCCTGAAGGGAGGCTTAACCCTATTGTGGTTCGTCTTAGGGTTACGGCCATCACTGTTTGGTTGAGACGACGCCGTCGTGACCTTGGGAGTAATCGTTGAAAAAGAGCTGGGCTTATTAGAAGATGACCCAGATCCGCTTCGCGTGTTAGAGTAGGTAAATGGGCCGTTGTTCCGGTTTTGGCCCACTCGCTCTCCCTTGTGTCTGTCACTGTACTTCGCCGCTGTAGCTCGGGCCGCCGCCGATGCGTACGCCTCCCACTTCTTGGCGTAAAACATCATCCTCTGCAGATTCTCCGGCTCGAATAGCTTTACACATGCTCGCGTCTCCGGTTTAAGGCCATTCAGGAAAGCTAGCTCGAGCATCTTCTCTGTCAGATCTGCGACCTGGGCGGCGATATCCATGAATTCTTCGCAGTAATCCCCCACGGATCCGACCTGTCGGAGTGCCAAGAGTCTCTCCCCAGCAGATGAGTCTGGCTCCATGGAAAACTGGTTAGCTATCCTCTTTCTCATGTGAGCCCAACTCTCAAAGGGGTCTTTTTCCAGTTGCCAAAGATACCATTTGAGAGCCTTCCCAGAGAAACAACACCTCACCTCTTCCATCTTCTGGGTTTCGGTGTAACGTCCCACCTGGAAGAACTGCTCAATCCTAGCCAACCAATCATCCACCTCCGTCCCGTCGAACACCGGAAGTTCCAATCGGCGATGATTTGGGATAGGCGCGTCTGGCTCCTTCAACACTGGTGCCGGATTAGGGCTTGTCTCGGTGTAAGTCGCTGCTTCAGGGAACAACTGGGTGTACGGTCTTCCCGGAGGGTACGGTCTCTCTGGGTATGTCGTCGGTTCCATCGGTTGATACATCGGAGCTTTTCCGCTGTTTCTCTCCGTCTGGAGGTCGATTCTAGAGGAACCGACGTGACCTGTCGCCGCCGGCGACTCCCTTTCCAGAGCAAGCCTTTTCCTTTCGGCCGCGTCTTCATCGAGCCTTTTGGTCATACTCTGCATTCCCTGACTGATGCTCTGCACCATCTTAAACATCTGCACCGCAAACAAAGGATCCTGAAGACTCATCACGGTTTCGTTCGAAGCAGGAGTCTGAGTTCCCTCCATGGCCGACGAAGCTTCCGTTCTTTCTGTCACCGGAGAAAGTTGATTTTCTGGATTCATTTTTGGTAAGAATCTTCCCTGGGATCAAACAAAGCTCTGATACCAAGTTGATACGGTTTGTTTTGTAAAAGAAGAAACCTTGAATGAAATGAATGACAAAAGATCTCTCCTTTATTGAAAAAACAACCGATTGTTACCGTTTTACAAGGAAATGAAATAGAAAAGGACAAACAAATGAGCAGAGTACTCTCTCTTGCTCACACCAACACTATGATCTCACTCTCAAGATAAAAAGATCTACTTTATTCACTCCTCCTTATAAAGAGTCTGACTGTCCTTTGAGGGTGACTCACCACCTTATCCTGACAGCTCACCCAACCTTTGTAGCCGTTACTCCTCTGCTGCTTCTGGATCTTTCTTGGAACCTCTTGTGCCCTTAGGTTTCCTGTGATACTTGAACAACAAGGGAGGTCTTTCCTGCTCATAATTCCCTTTCGTAACACATATTTTTTGTCTAGAACATTAATTGGTCATCTAATGGTTAAGGTATTCCCTAAAATAACATTCTGTATGCTTGAATAGGAAGTTGTATGGTAGTATCAAAGATGTCTTGGTTCCAAAGATGTACACAGAGTGCAGTAGTAGCAAAGTACTTGTAATGGAGTGGGTAGAGGTATGAAGTCAAACTTTCGCAATTAAAGAATCATATTTTGGTTTGTGCCAAAGAGTTGGATATGTTCTTGCACACACTAATTTTGTGTGGTCTACTTTCCCTATCATTGCAGGGTCAGAAGCTTGCTGAAGTTAATGATCTTTACTTAGTTGAGGTTGGTGTTTACTGTTCATTTAATCAACTTCTAGAGTATGGATTTTACCATGCCGATCCCCACCCTGGGAATTTTCTTCGCACATACGATGGGCAACTTGCATACTTAGGTATTCTCGACCTAATTCTCACTTACTGTATTGACGATGATTCGATGTTATACGCTGCATTCCATGGTCCAGATAATGTTTTTGTATACTTGTTTCTACGTTCAAAGTATAAAGACTAGGCACTGATGCTCTGTAGTAGTTCAACTCTACCTGTGTTTCAGCTAATCTATCTGATCATACAGTAAATAAATCATAAACATGAAAGCCTATGTACTTTTTTGCTTAATGATTTTATATTTTTCGATGATTCGATGTTATACGCTATGTTTGTGATAATCGATCATTGCTCCAGATAAAAAGATGGGGGAATTTTGCTACCTCTCTGGATATCTTATTTAATGTATATGTATTTGGTTTTTATGTCAACAAACTACTGTCCTAAGAAGTATATTTTGTTTAAAAATTATTGAACTTTTAGTTCGTTTTGCTGCCAGATTTTGGTATGATGGGTGATTTTAGGCCAGAATTACGTGATGGATTCATGGAGGCGTGTATTCATCTTGTAAATTGTGACTTCAAAGCACTGGCTAAGGACTTTGTAACTTTGGGGTACAGTGGTCATTGGTGCCAATCTAAATCTGAACTTTCAACTGTTGACATATTCTAATCTTATCTGCCCAACTTCTATAGGCTTCTTCCACCAACAGCTGAAAAGAGTGCTGTGACAAAGGCTTTAACAGGTTCATTCTTGCTTTTGGTTTGGAAAAGAGTATTATTATGCAGCTACGTGTTTCTATTGAATTTTTTGGTTGTGTTCTGAAACAATTGCCTCCTCTCTCTATAGATGTTTTTCAAGATGCAATTTCCAGAAGAGTTCGCAATATAAGCTTCGGTGACCTGCTTGGCGACTTAGGAAAAACTATGTAATAATACTTGTACTTTAACTAATACATGCTGTACGATTTCACTTAATTTCGCTGGGAGAGTGACACTTGAAAGAACTCTACTTTCGACTTTGCGCTTACTTATTACTTATTAGATGCTGATATTCATTCGTCAAACTTTCAGGTACCAATTCAAATTCAGAATACCCCCGTATTTTTCTCTCGTTATCCGCAGGTACTTGATCTTTTTCACTCGCTAGGCATCCAGCCGCTTTGCTGATATGATGAACATTCTTCTTTTTGACCTGTTGGATTTCTCAAACTTTTAAGTCTGACCTTTTGCATAAGATTGTAGGTCCAACTGGTCTTTGCTATAAATGCTTAAATCAGTTTATCCTACTTTCAACCACGGTTTATGTGTGATAGTCTCTTTCTGTCTACTGAGACAGCAAGTGCATAATTTGTGGTTTCTCATCTTTGATTCCCCAGCCTTGCTGTTTTGGAGGGCATTGCTGTTGGTATAAGCCCTAACTACAAGGTTTTGGGGAGTACATACCCTTGGATTGCTAGAAAAGTTCTAACTGACAGCTCTCCACAACTGAAGAGTTCTCTTCAGTCTCTTTTATACGAGGTACTAAACAATCTTGTGAATCAGATTGGACATCCTCAATTCACATGCTGTTTCTTCTGAACATGCTATTTCTTCTGAACATGCTATTCTTTATGTGTGTCTCTTCCAGGGAGGTGTTTTCCGAATTGACCGTCTTGAGTCTTTGATTACCGAGGTGAGACTGATTCAAATCTATGGGCAGCAGAATATACTTTACGTCTTTTTGTTGTTCATTAGTGCATCAGTTTCCTTGTTGTTTGTACATTAGTGTGTCAGTTTGTTGTTTGGGTATTTGTGTTAACTTGATGAGGTCTATTTCGTGTTCACTGGTCAATTAGTCAGTAAATACAGCCAGACGGCCTAAGAGCCAACGAAAGACTGTGAAATCCGTGGGTGAAAACTATACAAGATCTTACTCTCACGAAATTTACGGCAGTGGGGAACAAATAGCTTAAGTTATAGGCGTTAGCTGTTTATATAACAAAAGGATAGCAGTGGTATCTTAACCACATCTACTTTCTTCAGTCTCTTAGGACAGAGACGGCATTAGTTCAGAAACCGGTGGAGGGCACAGACTCTAAGATCTTCATGAAGCAAATGCTTGCTTTTACTCTGACGGAACAGGTATATATATATATTAAGTGGTAGTTTTTGTTCTACAAATTATAAAACTAATGTCATAAGTACTTAAATCTTGAAACATTTGAACAGGGTTCTTTTGTAAGAGAAATCCTTGTTCAAGAATTTGCTAAGGTGAGCTTTTAAAATGTCTTATTAGCTGTTCGATAAAAGAAGAAAAGTTTGATCAAAGGGTGGTCCATGAAACTGACTGGCTTGACGATCATATATTGAAAACAAATAACTATCAAAATTTCAAACATTTTCTTTATAAATATATTGAATTCCCTTGCACTATTTATTTGCTTGAAAGGTGGAAGCTCTGTTATCTTTGTTGCTAATAATTACTCAATAGGGTCTTGATGCATTGGGATTGGCAACTTTGGATTCTCTTGCTTCTGGGACAATGCCATTCTCGGGTTCAAGGCCAGTCACCTCGTTGACCGAAGAAGACATGACAAACCTTAGAACCTTCTATCGGCTCATCTCATTGTTCTCAGGGATGCGAAAGGCTGAAAACGTAAGCACGGTAAGAAATTTTCCCTTTTCTGCTTTTTGGAAAGTAAAATCAAATGTTGTTTTGTTATTTTCTTTATCTTTAATGTATGTGCATCAAACTTGCAGCAAGTAAAAGCGGTTAGTAAATATGGTGAGGCACTCACGCCTCTAGATGAAGCATCACTCGCCATGTATCAGCTTCCATCAGCACAAGAGATGCTTCCGATTCTATCCATCTTACCTGAGGTATCATTTGCATAACATATCACCATCACTTTCTAATGTTTGCTGCTTGATTTTACTCTAGTCCCTTTATATTTAATTTATGATTCTAGACTAATTATGCTGACTTATTCTTGGGGTGTTCCAATGAATGTTGCAGCTTCCGCAAGAGTCACAACAGCGGTTGCTGCACTTACCAGGTGACTTGGTTGGAAGATTGATGTCTCGGGCTTTCGCTAGAACCATTCGTAGGATATTTCTTTGATGTCCAATTTCAAAAAACTTGCAGATTTATTACTTCAACTATATGCATGTAACTGTGATTTTTATTTGTCAAGAGCAATATCTAGAATTCAAGGATTGAGTTTACTCAAGATGATATGGGAAAAGAAGGTTGGGGGTGAAATGAGAAAGTTAAGAAGTTGCAGGTTAAATGTGTGAAGATTCAAAAGAAGTTAAAGGTCACAAATATAAGAAAGAAGAAATTCAGGGGTCAATATGAAGATAAAGAATATAAATACAACAGCGAGCAGCTCTTAGAAAATTAATGAGAAAATTGTGAAAACTTGTTTATCTTCTTCGTTTCTTTTCTGGGTTTTTCTTTGTAAGACTCTTGATCTTTTTACTGGTTGGTTTCTCCTTATCGGAGCAATCGGTATCGAGGTTGTGGATTGTTGTTTTATGAACGGCAAGCCGATTATCTATAAGATGTATTTCTCGGTTTGATTTTCCGATCGGTTTTCCTATATCACAAGAACACAATAACAAAGAATACTTCTCTTTATTATCTTTAGGAAAATCTCTCAAAACCTAAAGTTCTTAATCTCTAAAACTCCTCAAGTTATACCACACATTGGTATCTCCTTATATAGAGAACACAACTAATTTCCTTTTCACTTTAAAGGAAAACTTACATATTTAGAACTCCTAAATATAGATCTTTTCCTAATCCCTTTTGTGATAGCTTATGTCTCAAGCTATCTTCAAGCTTACTCCAACACAATACTGTGGTATTATTTAATAATCTCCATTTTTGGAGCCTGGAGGAGTTGTATGTATTATTTTACATCTTTAATTTAATGAATCAGAAAGGTCGCCATTTAAACACCAAACTTAAACAAATTGTTTACTTTGCCAGAAAATAGACACTCGTTCTCATCATATGTATAACGAATAATTTACTTGTTATTATTATTATTTTTTATCCGCTTCTTTTGTAAAGCTTTAGTCGTAATTGTTGAATAGAGAAGGAATAAAACGTTTATTACTTAAGTACTAAAATCTCCACAAAAAGGTCACAGGATTAGAACGAACGGACAGTTGAGTTAAAGCAGAAAGCAATACGGTAAGAAGAAAAAGAGAGAAAGACATGAAAGACTTTTGAACTTGTAACTTTCTCTTTTCTTTCTATATTTTGTGGCTGGATGGTTCTTCTATAATGAAAAGAACAAATAAATGCTACACTATCAGTACAATCTCTCACCAATTTAGGTGAGAGGGCCTTCTTCTTTCTATGGTGATTTGCGTGCGAAAACCTTCACCTCTTCAGGTGTCAATCAACCAGCCCTTTGGATAGAAGAGAGAAGAAATCGAAACGAGAATTAGATCAAATATTACTTAGAAAATAAGAAACACCACAGTTCTTATCCTTGGATGTAACAAAAGAGAGTTGAGAAAAGACTGAAGATCCATAAGACAACTACCTCAATGCTATGAAGGCTGCATCATGTGGTCTTTGCTTGAGCGCTTGTTGTAGCTTTAAGACCTCTTGCTGTTGCTCTGGAGTCAGCAATCTCAGCTGTTCTGGCGTAAGGTTCATTACTTGTTGGAGCAATGTTGATTGAACATCCGGGGAGATATGCGTCTTGGAGAAAGAAAAATCAATCACGGAACAAATAAATAGATTCATAAGGGGCATTTGTGAGCGATTTCTCATCCAATGAAGCTTTCAAATTATGTGAATTGATAATACCTGAGGAGCTTTGTCCTGTAGTTGCACTTGATTTGGAAGAACTGAATTCGACGCTTGACCTCCAGGGTATGACGTGGTTCTCCTATCTTCCACCTTCATCATCTTTGATGGTCTGTTTACTGATTGATGAGGACCCTCGTTTATTCTTTTGCCATAATTTAATGATACCGTTTGCCCACCTTGCTGTCAAGTATATAAATAAAGGCGACAAGTTATCTTTAGAGAAAATAATAGTAGCAACAAATAGGAGAAAGAAACTGATTAAAAGGGTCATGTAGTCCACTAAACACCCTTCAATGCTCACTAGCTATATATATAAAGTTTAATTCTAATCTTGAAAAGCAAAACATGTGTGTCCCTTTGACCACTCGTTAGCAACTAAGTTCAACTATTAATAAGTTCTCTCTGTAAAAGATGTTGACTAAATCAGAACAGTCCTTTGGTGTGTCTCTGTGTGCTTAGCTTATAACACCGAATGCAGACATTTGAATACTATGGTGCTAAACTATGCAAAGACTTTTGAACCAAACTTATATTACCATGGCTTCATTCTCTAAAAAGAAAATTATTGTGGAGACTCACCTGCATCACAGAATTTGTTATTGCTGGGCGGGGTACTTGAGATAGCTGGATAGCATTGTCTGGAACCAGTTGGCTTTGGCGTTGGAATGGAGCGGTGTCATTGTGACCTTTAACTTGGGATCTCGGAGGAAGATTCACAGAAGAAGGACCTGGTTGTGCTACTAGTTGTGGAATCTGACTAAAAGGTTGTTTAGAAGACTGTTGAGTGGGAAACTGATTATAGGGAGGGCGACTTAGCTGCTGCGACCTTTGTGCCAGAGGCGGTAAAATATTTTGACTGGATACTTGAATTGAAGGCCCTGTCTTTGGGCCTGAACAATATTTGGCGACTGCAACTGCACAATTCAAGAATGGCAATAGTTCTCTTAAGACATAACAGATAAATAGAGAAGGAGGAAGCAAAAAAAAAACTGTTCGTAAAGATGGAAAACTTACGACTTGTGGGCTCACAATCCCAAGCATTATCTGAGCCTAAAACAGTAGACAAAGTATAGATTCAAAAGATTGTAAGAATCATGGTGTAATAAAGAATTATTTGTCAATAATGAAAAGTGATAGTTCATATAACAGTAAAACATCCCCTTACAGAGATCTCAGCTAGCTAAGAATCAAGGTCAGACATTGGTGAAATTTATGAAACATTATGAAAATATATAAACACTCGCGGTCGCTAGAATTCAGATGTGAAATAAAAACAAAACTTAGTGTATATACATCTTTCACGACCACATCTTCTACAAAGAAACTAAAGTAGATTGTTCTCTCCTAGTTCCCATGAATCGCCAACAACTAACTTGTAAGAGTGAATGAGAGTTAAATGATTTGCAGAATCAGGGGATCGGTGAATACCAGGAAAACGGCTTTTAGCAACTGAGGTCTTGCAACCAACAACTGTCGAGCTTGTTCCTTATTCTGCGTAGCCATTAACTGACCATTGAGAAAAACAATCAGATCACGCCACTCATTACAAATAGTTCACAATCAAAAATAAATAAGGAAATGACCCATGTTGATATTCACACCTTAATGGATGATATAATTTCACTGAGCTGACTTCTAGTCATCTTAGCAAGATGAAGAGTCAAGGGATCACTAGCCGGAACCTGCATTGTACCTTGGGTAAACTGCGAACCGACCTGAGGACCACCTAGCGCACCCGCCATAACAGATGCAGCTGTCATACAAGGTTGATACCAACCGCCTGCTGCATATGTGAATCTCCAGGCCCTCCAATTTGCTTTTGAGATTCTGTCACTGATCAGCCGGAAGAAAGAAAACCAATAATAAGTTTTGTTCATCTATAGACAATTGTGGTCAGTAAACACTCAGAGACAGAAACAAAACATACCAGTAGCAACCGGCAAACCAGGTCCTCCTTGACCCTGAAATCCAAAGTTACCATCATCTTTAGTTAAAACTTATTGAGAATGAAAGCTTCAGTAGTTAAAACAGCAGAACAAGTAAGAGAGAGAGGAGTAAAACCTGATCACGAGTTTTCTCGGTTCCTTTGTCATTCTCTGCAAAATCAACTCTTAATTGACGACCATTGATTTCGTGACTCTGGAGATTACGACGAGCACTCAACGCCGTTTCTTCGTCCTTATACTCGCAAAATCCGTAACCTTTCGGTTTACCGTCTCTCTATCAGTAACTAATCTGAATCAAAGAAAGCAAACAAGCGGATTGAAGAAAGATACTTTCTTTGTAAAACCCTAAAACCAATTAACCCTAACTGAACAGAAAAAATGACCTAAACGAGACAACAGGTCCAACCTCGCCGCATAATTCTCTGAGTTGTTCCTCGGTAGCGTCGTAAGGAATGTTCCCAACTAAAGACAGAGACAAATTGTTACCGAAATCGAAAGAATTGAATTGGAGAGTGATAAGGAGGAGGAAGAAGAGTGATGAGTACCAAAAACGCAGCGTCGTTGGGATGAAGCCGCCATTAAAATCAACAGAAGATAACGGAGAAGAAGGTGAAGCGCCGCCTCATCTTCTTCCGCCAAAGGAAACGGGTCTTTCGAATTCGAACGGCTTCAATGGGATTCGAACCGGCGAGTTCGTGAAATTCTTCTCAGAGATCTTTGGTGTTCGTCAATGGTACTTTGCCTTATTTTGTTTGGTTTCGAGAAATGAAAAACAATTGTAGCAAAGCGAATAGAAACACTTTATCAAAAAAAAAAAAAAAAAAAAGCGAATAGAAACAGGAAATGCCGTCAAAATAAAAAGGAAAAAAATATTTTTTTGTTACATTGCTAGAAAATTATTATCTTAATAAGTAGTATCTATTTTGTTTCAAGATATAAAAATATATTAATCTATAAAAATATATTAGTTAGACTTACTCATATTAATAAAATATACTAAAAAAATATTTAGTATTCAAATTAATTCAATCAATCATCATATCAAGTTATCCACTGCAATATACAAATGGTCGAAAGTATTAAATCAATTTATTATATACATAGAAATTTGAAAACAATATAGTAAATGCTAAAATATGTTATACTCCTTATACTCGCAAATTTAATACAAGACCACGGTTACGGTTATTACGGTTACGGTTTTTTAACCACCGGTTACGGTTAATATTTTTTAACCTTAACCTTAACCATTTAAAATACGGTTAAAACGGTTACGGTTAAATACGGTACGGTTAATACGGTTGCGGTTAGATACGGTTATGAGTATGATACGGTTAATATAACGGTTATAATTATAATATTTTAAAAATTGAAAAAAGATTATAAGTGAAGATTTAGAAACTATATATATATTTAAAAATCATTCTTTAATATGTTTTGAAAGTGGAATGATACTAAAAACAAATAAACGTTATTATTCGTGGGTGAAACAATAAAAAAAACTTACCTAATCTTTTAATAAATAAAAAATTATGAAAACTATTTTTTGGCTCCACTACGACAAATTTAAGATCTAATAGGATTTTTTTTAAATAATTTTGAAATTAAGATTTTAAATTTGTGTTTGCCTCCAAAATATTTTGTGCTATAAACATTAAATATGTATATACTTTTAGTTCGTTCAAAATCTATTAGAATTAAATCTATTTTTTTTATATAAAAAAAATATAAACAACTCAAGAGTAGATAAATTATAGGCAATTACTATGCAGTTATAGGTACAATTAAAACCATATGTATATTTAAATCTATTTTAATTACGGTTACGGTTAAAATTTTAAGGTTTTAACCTTACGGTTAACCGACGGTTTTTATACGGTTACGGTTAGTAATGGATACGGTTAAAAACCGGTTAACCTTAACTATTATAATTTTACGGTTAACGGTTATGGTTTTTAACCATTTAAAAGGGCTACGGATACGGTTACGGTTTAAAACGGTATGGTTACGGTGCGAAATACGGTTACGGTTGTATTTTGGCCATGCCTAAAGACTACAAGTATTAAATCTTCAGTCGAAAGTATAAATTAAGACAATCCTAATTTGATTTCATTTTGGATAAACAATTGTGCGTGAACTACTTGTTCACTTGAATTTTACATTGGTAATTTTGTGGAAAAAATGAGCAAGATGTTTTTGCAACCTTGTTTTGTGGACCTACGCTCTTGCGTAAAGCTGTGGCTCAAGAGGTGGTATATCACATCTGGAGGTAAAGAAACAATCTTCTGCATAATGGTGCTTATATTGGTCCGGCAAATATCTTCAATCTTATAGATCGTGAAATCAAGAACACCATTACATCAAGACGGCATCGCAAGCGATGGTGTGCTCTAATGCACTTTGGATTTGGTAGCAGACCCAAATCAATTCCCATCATTATTGTAACCTTGTTTTTCTCTTTTTTTACATGTTTTTATACCCGACCCGGATGATGAACCGGAGTGGTGGTCGGGTCACCGGGTTTCTAGGTCAACCCGGTTCAACTGTGGGTTTTAAATTATTATTATTTTTTATTTTTTTATTCTCATAGTTATCAAAATTATTTGTTCACATATGGTAAAAAAATAATTTCAATGCAATCCATGTGATTGATTTCCTTAATTTAAACTTTTGCAAAAGATTTGGCATACAAATTAATATTTCAGAAAAAAACAAACAAAATACAAAATCGGCTGATCGGGCACCAATTTTCTGTCCGGGTCACCGGTTTTCAACGGTTTTTTCCGGTTTAATTATATGCTGGATTTTATTAAAAATCCGGACCGGATATGATGCTAGATCTTAGTTGAACCGGTCGGACCGGCCGGTCTGGTCTGGGTATCAAAACACTGCTTTTTTGCCTTGGTTACTCTTATGTAGGTAACACTGCTTTTTTGCCTTGGTTACTCTTATGTAGGTAACACTCCTTTGTAAACCTAAACATTTCATTCCTAAATGATATTTACAAGTTAGCAAAAAAAAAAAAATGTTTTTGCTGAACTTGGATATTCACTTCTAAAAATCTTTTAACTACCCAGTTGGTTAAAAATCTCAATTGTGGAACAGTTTGCCATAAAATTGATATGTCCTGAAAAGTCCTTCAGTTCTGTAGACTGTAGAGTTGTATCCTTCGCTCCAACTCCAACGATAAACGTGGTCATTTTGAACATTTTAAAAATTATTTCGACCATTTTTCGGGGTGATTGTTTGGGCTTTACCTTTAGTCTACAGCCTTGTTTAAAAAAAATATACAAAATCTTTATCAATCTTGTTGTAGCTTTCTTCCTACAATTCCAGCTTTGTTTTTAATTTTTACTAAAAAATAAATCTGGTTGTACCATGTCAAAAAGCTAAAGCCTTATTTGTTGGGCTGTAAAATTTATGTGGTTGTAGCTGTATAATTTTTGTTGTTGTAGATTTAGAAGTTGTAGCTTTAAATTTTTAGATGTACCTATTCTAAAAGGGAAATCGCATAAAAAAACTTCTAAGGTGGCAATTTCTTACACTTTAAACCTCGACGCTTTAGGACTAGCATCTTAAACCTTCAAAATGGCAATGTTAACTCTTTAAACCACAAACTTGGCAATTTTGAATGGGACACCAAAAATTTTAACGGAACAGTGGACTCCGTTAACGGAACAGTGGACTCCGTTAACGGAACAGTAACTCCGTTGAAAAATTTTATAATTAAAATATTAATTTATTAATTTCACAGTTTAAAAAAAAACTGAGGAAGAAGAAGAAGAAGAAGAAGAAGAAGAAGAAGAAGAGAAATGGAGGATGAATTGGTTTGAAATCTCAAGTAAGTAATCGGAAAAGTCGTGAACCAGTGACCATTTACTAAGTGAAGCAAGTCCGAGTCCGAGTCCGAGTCCGAGTCCGAGTCCGAGTCCCGAGTCATAATAATAATGGATGTTTACGGTTTATCTTCACCGGACTTACTTCGAATCGACAACCTCCTCGATTTCTCTAACGACGAAATCTTCTCTTCTTTCTCCACCGTCACTTCCTCCGCCGCTTCCTCTGCCGCGTCTACCAAAAATCCTTACCACTCCAATTACTTCCACACTTCTCCTCCTCCTCCTCCGTCTTGTCTCCTCACCGATTCCACACATGATCTCTGCGTTCCTGTATGATTCAACAAAATCCTAATTCGATTCCGATTTTGAATTTTTCTGGGTTTCGAATTTTTGAATTTTTTTTTGTTTTGGTTGTTGCAGAGTGACAACGCAGCTCATCTCCATTGGTTATCGCGATTCGTAGATGATTCCTTTTCCGATTACCCAACGAATCCGTTAACGATGACGGTTATACCGGAGATTTCGTTTACTGGAAAACCCAGAAGTGGAAAATTCGTTAAGTCAGAACATTTCTCAACAATTTAATTCCATTGAACTCTAGAAAACGTCGCTACACCTAAACATTCAATTCCACAACATAAAAACTCCAATTTTTCTCAAAATTCCATTGAAAGAGACCAAAAAGTTTGAAGCTTTACCAGAATAACCAGTACGGCCTTTCTCACAAGTACGAGTACACGAGAAAAACGATTCATACCCATCAGCTATTGTCAAATCAACACTTAATTCTTGCCTTCTAAGCTTCGTTTCCTATATTTAAAAATCCGAATTAAGGATTCATCGAAATCGAATTAAGGATTCATCAAATTGAGATTCGTAGAGATAAACTCAACCAACAGTTTCTTAAGCTAGGAAATCGAATTGAGGTGATTTTGATTTTGAAATTCATCATCCATTGCTAATTTCTTCTTTTTTTTAACTGTAAAATTAATAAATAAATATTTTAATTATAAATTTTTTCAACGGAGTTTACTATTCTGTTAAAATTTTTGGTGTCACATTCAAAATTGCCAAGTTTGTGGTTTAAAGAGTTAACGTTGCCATTTTGAAGGTTTAAGATGCTAGTCCTAAAGCGTCGAGGTTTAAAGTGTAAGAAATTGCCACCTTGAAGGTTTTTTATGCGATTTTCCCTATTCTAAAATAAAACATGATTGATAAGTATATAATATGTGATGTAGTTTTAACTTAATTAGTTTATACATATTAATAGTGTTATAATTTAGAAATTTATTGCTATTATAAAATAAATTTAGTTAACATATAAAATTGCTAGTTTAACTAAATTTATTTTATATGTTTAAAGTAGCAATAAATTTCTAAATTATAACAATTTTTATCTGCACAAACTAATTAAATTAAACTACATCACATATTGTATACTCCCTCCGTTTCAAAATAGTTGTTGTTCTATGACTAATTTTTTGTTTCAAATTAGTTGTCTTTTTCAGTTTCTAATGTAAATTTTGGCTTTAAATACCAAATTTAATCTCAAATCTTATGAAGAATACTAAAGGTCAACTTCATTTTCAAGGGTATAATAGAATTTTTAATATGTTTTCTTAATATGTGTGAAACAATCTAGAATGACAACTATTTTAAAGCAGAGGGAGTATTTATTAATCATGTTTTATTTTAGATAATTACAGCTAAAGACTTACAGAGCTACAACTTCTAAATCAACAACAACAAAATTTACAGCAAAAAAATGTACAACTACAACTAAAACACTTACAACAAAAAATTTAAAGATACAGCCGAACCAATTGTTGGGGAAAATAAATTCACTACATGTACATTTCTATTTGATTTTGGTGAGTCTCACTTAAGAAGTAATACGTGACGGTACGTCGTCTATGACAGGTAAGATGAGGTAATAACCCCTCATTATCTGAGGATACATCTCCTATGTCAGGTCTACCAAGATGACAACCTCTCAATTACATGACGATACGTCGTGTATGTCAGGTAAGACGAGGTGATAATCATCCATTACCTAACAATACGTGGTCTATACCATGTAAGACATCGAAATGACTTGTCATGACCAAGTCGGGTATTGTCAATATGTCGTATGTGTCAGGTATAATGAGGTAGTAACCTACCATTACCTGACAATACGTTGTCTACGCCAGGTCTAACAAGGTAAGGACCTCCTATTACTTGGCAATATGTTGTCTACGTCGTGCAAGACATAGAACTGACTTGTCGCTTCTAAGTAAGACATGACCCCTACGTTGTCATCAGGTTGTAAGTACCGTTGCAACGTCGTTATCAAGTTGGTTAATTTATTTAATATAAAATAATATGTGGCTTTGGAGATACACTTGCAGAAATATCGCAATCTCAGGTATAACAGGGTTTGTTATTATCTAAACCTCGTAATATGAAGAGATAGGAGATTCAAGTATATCGAGAATCCCGATTATTAAGGAGATAGACTTGCACGTCAAGTCTAGTGGAGACTCGTTCCTACTCTGTATAGGGCTTCCACCCTTCAATCTGATAGATTCCGCACCAGGATTGAATCTATGTATACCCATATCTAATGACGAATGGTTTGTTGGTGCGAATTGGAATTGAGTTAAGGCCAGGAAGCGTAACGGGTATTTCTCGTAAACCCAAATAATCAAATGGTTCGTTGGTGCGATTGCTTGGATCCATTGTTTTGAGAAAACAGATAAGACAACGATATATCAATCAAATATTTTTACTACGTCCATTGTTCAATGCAACTTAGCCCATCGAAGTTTTTTTTTTTTTTGAACGTCTGAGATGATATTAATCTGAAACAAAAGAAAAGAGTTTAATACAAGAAACTAAAAGTAATAACAAATTAATATTATTGGGGTCATTTAATCTATAAAAGTAATTGAGATAATACAATAGTAAGCTAGATGTTTAAAGAAAAGGGAATAATTAGGTTGTTTTATTTATATAATGATTTAGAATATTTTATTTGGTTGTTTTATGCCTTAATAGTTACATTTGTTTTTACAAAAAAAAAATCTGCAATCAATATAAATCAAAGATTTATTAACAATTTCACTTCATTTTGTGTTTTTAAAAATGCATATATTATTTAGAATGGAAAGATAAGACTGTGAAAAAAAAATTAAGAATGTTATACCCTATTATCAAAACTACCTTATAATTAAAAATGTTTTCTAATTTATCCGATTAATGTAGATATTGACGTGAACTAATAGAATTGTGTTTTTAAATCCTACATGGACAACCTAAGAAGATTATTTCAATGTTTTTGGCAATTAGAATAAGTTAATTTGGAAATAAACATGTTTGGTAAAAAATATAAAAAAAATTAAATAAACTAAAAAGAAAAATAGTGGGAATGATACATCATCAAAATTAGCATCTAATATTTTTCCTTTAATATACAGAAAAGATTTAGTGATTCAAAAATTGATCAGGCCTTACATGGAATAACAAATCAATTTTTTGGAGAAAATACTATTCCATCTTGAATTTATTCATTTTAAATATTTGTTCACTTTGCAAAAGCACGGGTTATAACACTAGTATACGAAACGTTTTAACAAGAAAAACTCATCGAAAATTCCATTTGATCATTTCTTTGAAGTACTTGTGTAGTAATTAAGAATAAGATGGTGTGGGATGGGTACGTTAGTGACGAGACGTTGGGGACCATTGCTCCCATTGTTGTCTATTGGGTTTACGCCGGGGTTTACCAGTTTTTTGGCCGTTATTTGGATAAGTTCCGGTTTCACAGCCTCGACGAAGAGCACAAGAAAAACGTAGTCCCGGTCATCAAGGTGGTTAAAGGAGTCTTGCTTCAACAGCTTCTTCAAGTCGTAGCTACACAATTCGGATTTCTTGTGAGTCATACTCTCGATTAATCATTATTGCAATAACTAGTTAATAGTATTTGACGTTTATACAAAATTCCGCATTTTTTTAACATCAAACCAGAATTTGCGACAACAACATTATGCAAGTCAGCATTCCGTTGTTCTTTCTCCAAATCTTGTTTTGTATAAAAATAAGACTCCACAATATTTGATGTTTATAGTGTGATTTCAAAATTCCAAAACCAAAATTCCGTATGATTTCTAAGGTTTTAACACCAAAACGAGATTCCATTTTTAAAATGTCTAAACGTGATTACATAGCTTAATGTGAGTGTTGGGCTTAGACTCATTCACAACTCTAAATGGGCCAGTTTTTATTCAGTAAAGCCCATACGAAAACAGATAAAAGGAATTCTGGTTTGGCTCGGTTAAGTACATTGGACCGGTTCTAACAAACAATGGTATAAGAGGATCAGATTGTGATCTATCTTCTTTAAGCTTCATTGTTCTTGTAATTCTCTTGTAATCTTTCTCCGATTGTAACACATTCCGATCTAGTGGAGATTCCGGTGACGAGTTGTCACCGGCGAGCCTAGGGTGCCGGAACTAAGCACCCGAACTCGATTCCTTGTGTTGTTTACGTTTATTGCTCAATCGATTCTATACAAAGAAAAACGGATTAGGGTTAGATTCACATGAATTAAACTCTACAAGTGGTATCAGAGCTCCAGGAGGAGTGATCGGAGCTACCACAAGGAGGAATTGGTGTTAAGGGAAGAGGATCTTACCGGAATAGGAGATCTTGGTGATCGGATCTGTTGAAGTTACATCGGAGAAGCTTTCGTAATCAAGCTGTGAAGGAAGTCTCAGAGTCTTGGTGCAATCAAAGGCTTTTGATTGCTAAGTTTGGATCTGTGAAAGAAGAAAAAGGAAGTTTCTTAATCTCAAGGTGAATACAGAAAGAAGAAGAAGATAAACATCTCAAGAAGTTGATCAAGATCAGGATTAAGGAGCTGTGTGTCTTAATCGTAATCAGGTGTATCTTATTACCTTTCTTTGTGAATTTTTTTTTCTCAGGCTTCTTTCGACTGAGTTTGAATTCCACAGATTGTTGTTGAGTCTTGTTGCTTTGTTGATTCTGCAGGTCATATAAGAAAAAGAAGAAGTCATCAATCATGGATCCTACTCCAGGAAGATTTGAGATTGAGAAATTTGATGGTTCATGAGATTTTGGTCTCTGGAAATTCAAGTTGATGGGACAGCTTGAGATACAGGGTTTATTACCAGTTCTTGATGAGGATTGGTCTATAATGTCTACAAGAGAAGTCATGAAACCTGGGGATGATAAGGTAGCAGTAAGAGAGTCTTATGTGGATACTAAGAAAGCTGATAAAGATCTCAGAACAAGGAATTTGATAGCTACCTGCTTGAGTGATCGCATCCTGAGGAAGGTTATGAAAGAGACTACTGCTCTTGGTATGTGGAAAGCCCTGGAAAGAGATCATCAAACTAAGTCATTGCCAAATCGCATTTATCTTAAACAAAGATTTACAAGTTTTAAGATGGAAGAAAGCAAATCTATTGAGGATAATGTTGATACCTTTCTGAAGTTGGTGGCAGACTTAGCTAGTTTGAAAGTGGATATTTCTGAGGAGGATCAAGCTATTCAACTTTTGTCAAGCTTGCCTCCAGCTTTTGAACCTCTGGTTCATACTTTGAAGTATGATACAGGAAAGGAAACAATCACAGTTAATGAAGTTACTAGTGCAGCTTATGATAAGGAAATGGAACTTAAACAGAAAGGGAAGCTTCACAAGGGTAATTCAGGAGGAGACAATTTGTATGTGGGATCTAGAGGAAGGTCCAGTTACAGGAAAAACAAAGGAAAAGGGAATAACTCAAGGGGAAGATCTAACAGTAGAGGCAGATCAAAGTCTAAAGGCAGATTTTCAAGAGAATTCAAGGGTGGTTGTTTCATTTGTGGAAAGGAGGGACATTGGAAAAGGGAATGTCCAAATAAAGGAAAAGGAGATCACAATGATTCAGCTAATGTAGTACTTGAAGTACCTGAGCCTATGGTGCTAACTGTTAGTACAGACTTGTGTGATGGTGAATGGATTTTAGACTCTGGATGCACATTTCACATGACTCCAGATAAGGATCTGTTGTTTGATCTAACTGAGTATGAAGGAGCTAAGGTTAGAATGCCTAACAAAAGTATAAGTCAGGTGAAAGGAATGGGAAAAATCAGAATAATCAATCCAGATCAGTCAGTGATTATCCTAAGTGAAGTGAGATATGTTCCTGATTTTGATAAAAGTCTCATTTCAGTGGGAATGCTTGATAAGAATGGTGTCAGATATGAAGGTGGAGATGGTATTCAACACTACTACAAGGATAAGCAAAAGGTGTTTTCTGCTAAATGGGAAAATGGTTTATACTACTTACAAGCACAAGTAGTTAAAGCAGAAGCTAATGTAGTTAGTGTGAATGAATTTGATGTGAATCTATGGCATTCAAGACTAGGTCACATGAGTGAGAAGCAAATGAGAATTCTGGTTAAAAATGGTTATCTCAGTAAGGTGAAGATAGAAGGACTTAGATTTTGTGAGAGTTGTGTCTTAGGCAAGTCTCATAGATTGAGCTTTCCATCTGCCAAGCACACAACTAAAGGCATTCTTGAATATATTCATTCTGATCTATGGGGTTCTCCTGCTAATCCAGAGAGTCTAACCGGTTGTAAGTACTTCATCAGTTTCATAGATGATTTCTCTAAGAAGTGTTGGGTTTATTTTCTGAAGTCTAAAGATGAAGCATTCAGTAAGTTTGAAGAATGGAAACAGGCTGTTGAAAATCAAACACTAAGAGAATCAAGTGTTTAAGAACTGACAATGGTTTGGAATTCTGTAATGCTATGTTTGATGGATTATGCAAGTTTTCAGGGATTAAAAGGCACAGGACTTGTACTTACACTCCACAGCAAAATGGAGTTGCTGAGAAGTTAAACAAAACCATTATGGATAAGGTGAGAAGCATGTTGGCTGAAACCGGTTTAGAAAAGAAGTTTTGGGCAGAGGCTACATCTACATCAGTTTATCTAATCAATAGATCACTGAATTCCTCTATTGATTTCAAGTTACCAGAAGAGGTGTGGTCAGGTTCTAAGGTTGATCTATCTCAGCTTAAGAGGTTTGGTTGTTCTGCTTATGTGCATATAATTCAGGATAAGACAAGTCCTAGAGCTTTAAAATGAGTATTTCTAGGTTATCCAGCTGGTACTAAGGGATATAAAGTCTGGTTAACTGAGGAAGGCATAAGCACAGTTAGTAGGAGTGTTGTGTTTAATGAGATGGAACTTTATAAACACACTCTAGCTGATTTAGAGAAGACTGTTTCAGGTGGAGCTGATTCTGGAAAGAGAACTAAAGAGAAATCTAAGAAGAAAGTGTCTTTTAGTTCTGATATAATACAGGGACCTACACCTACATGATCTGGTTTAGGTGAATCTTCAGTTCAAGTTGAAGACTCAGAAGGAATTTACAGTTCTGAAAGTTCAAAAAAGGATAGTGATGAGTCAGATTCTGAGTCTGCAGTTAAAGGATCATCTCAAGATGATTCAGGGTCAGGAGGAAGTCAACAAAGTCTGGATGATTATATTTTGGCCAGAGACAGATCTAGAAGAGAAGGTGTTAAGAAGCCTTCTAGGTTTGAGGATGAGGATTTTGTGGCTTATGCTCTATCAGCAGCAAGTGACATTGAGATTATGGAACCAAAGACTCATAAAGAAGCTATGACTTGCAAAGACAGAAAGAGATGGTTTAATGCTGAAAGAGAGGAAATGGATTCACTCTGGAAGAATGGTACCTGGACTCTAATAGAAAGACCTATAGATGCTAAGGTGGTTGGTTGCAAATGGATCTTTAAACTGAAACCAGGGATTCCAGGGGTTGAAGATCAGAGACATAAAGCCAGGTTAGTGGCTCAAGGGTTTTCTCAGACTGAAGGTGTTGACTACAATGAGATATTCTCACCAGTAGTCAAACATGTATCCATTCGGATAATGTTATCAGTGGTTGTTAATCTGGATTTTGAACTAGAACAGATGGATGTTAAGACGGCTTTCTTACATGGGAATCTAGATGAGAGAATTCTAATGCAGCAACCAAAAGGATTTATAAAGAAAGGAGATGAAAACAAGGTATGTTTGCTGAAGAAATCTTTATATGGTCTAAAGCAGTCTCCTAGGCAGTGGAATCTAAGGTTTGATTCTTATATGAAGTCTCAAAAGTTTCACAGAAGTGATTATGATTCATGTGTTTACATGAGAGATGTTCAAACTGACAAGGCTGTTTATCTACTTTTATATGTGGATGACATGCTAATAGCTTCTGGTAATTGGTCAGTTATCAAAGAAGTAAAGGATAGTTTGAGTAGGGAATTTGAGATGAAGGATCTAGGTAAAGCCTCTAGGATACTTGGTATGGATATAATAAGAGATAGAGAAAAATGAACTCTTATATTGTCTCAGAGGAATTATCTAGAGAAAGTCTTAAGGACTTTTGGAATGTTAGATGCAAAATCAGTAAGTACACCGATTGCATCACATTTCAAGCTGAGAAGTTTGTATAAGGATGATATGGATGATGAGGTTGTTTATATGAAGGATAAGCCCTATGCTAGTGCTGTTGGAAGTTTGATGTATGGTATGATTGGGTCTAGACCAGATCTTGGTTTTGCAGTAGGTTTAGTGAGCAGATTTATGGCTACTCCGAGTAGGGAACACTGGGAAGCAGTGAAATGGATTTTAAGATATCTGAAAGGTGTTTTGGATACTAATCTGGTTTTTAGAAAGAACAAAGAATTCAGTATTGAGGGGTTTTGTGATGCTGATTATGGAACAGATTTGGATAAGAGGAGATCAGTAACTGGTTTTGTGTTTCAGGTATGGGGTAATACTGTGAGTTGGAGATCTAAACTACAGGAGGTGGTAGCTCTGTCTACTACAGAAGCTGAGTATATGGCTTTATCAGCTTCATCAAAGGAAGCTATTTGGTTGAAATGGTTTTGTGAAGAGATGGGTTTTAAGGTTGACAATGTAAGGATACATTGTGATTCACAGAGTGCATTGGCTCTGGCTAAAAATGTTGTGTTTCATGAAAGGACGAAACACATTGCAACAAAGTTTCATAAAATCAGAGAATTGGTTGCTACAGGTGATGTGAGTTTATCAAAAATTCATACAAGCAAAAATCCAGCAGATTTTTTAACAAAAGTCTTACCTAGGCCGAAGTTTGAACTCTGATGTGATCTGCTCAACATCGCCTGAGAAGGAACAGCTCCAGGTAACTCTGAGTCATTGGTACCTCGTAACATTGAAAAGCAAAGGGTTAGAGGTTACTAAAGGAATGGCTAGACTAATATAAGGTTGCAGATTATATTAGGGTTTGGAGTAGGAGTTACCTGTGAGCATAAGGAACTGGAAGTAGGCGCTTCGGTTCCAGGTGGAGTATCTGCATGTTGAAAACAATAAGATGGTTATTGTTCAGTATCAACAAGATCGTATAAAAGGGTTTTGAGATTTGTTGATGGTTTCAGATTTGGCTTCTATCAAGTCAGAAGGGTTTTGGAATTTTTTGTTACCTGTTATTGGAGAAGTCGTCTGATGGTGGTGGATCTTCTTGGTTCAGGGTGTGAGAAGCTTATGTTTGGTCGCTTCAGGAGTGTGGATCTACTGAGATTGATGGTAGACTAAGGAGAAGTCTTCAGAAGTTCAAGAAAGAGTAGATCTGGAATCAGGAAAATGAAACGTCTTTAAAACCAGAAGCAAAACGGAATCTGAAAAGGTTGTTTCAGGAAAGTCTCTAATGGTTCAAGGAGAGATTAAGGTTTACCTGTTTTGAAAGAGACTTGAATGGCGATTCAGATCTGAGGAGATCGTCGGAGCTTGAGATGATCGGAAAGGGATCAGGAGGAAAAGAAATGGTTTTGTTTGTTTTGGCTTCTGGAAAGATGAACGGTCGGTTTTGTGGTTAACCGAGAAGATGTGTCTACGACTCATGGATGAGGAGAGTCGTCGGAGCTGTGATAAGACCGGAGGGGTTCTATCAAGCTTCGCTATTAGATCGGAAGGAGAAAGTGAGAGGTTTCTGAAGGGAAGAGAAGTCGCCGCAGACTCAGAGAAGTGAGAAGAGAGATTAGGGTTTGCGGTGTTGTGTCGGAATGGTCTAAGACCAAAGGTGGAGATTGTGAGTGTTGGGCTTAGACTCATTCACAACTCTAAATGGGCCAGTTTTTATTCAGTAAAGCCCATACGAAAACAGATAAAAGGAATTCTGGTTTGGTTCGGTTAAGTACATTGGAACGGTTCTAACAAACAATGGTATAAGAGGATCAGATCTATCTTCTTTAAGCTTCATTGTTCTTGTAATTCTCTTGTAATCTTTCTCCGATTGTAACACATTCCGATCTAGTGGAGATTCCGGTGACGAGTTGTCACCGGCGAGCCTAGGGTGCCGGAACTAAGCACCCGAACTCGATTCCTTGTGTTGTTTACGTTTATTGCTCAATCGACTCTATACAAAGAAAAACGGATTAGGGTTAGATTCACATGAATTAAACTCTACACTTAAGGAAAACGGATCAAGATCATATATGACTTGTAAGAAAACATAACATAATATTTTGTTGAATTTGCACAGAAGCAAGTTTAATACATACAAACTATAGAATTTGATTAAGTCCGGTTAATGTTATTTCTTCGACCTCGGGTTAATGTTATCGTGAATTACAAAGTAACAACAATTTTATTTTTGTTTATAAATAGTGAAATAAGTTATTAGCTTTCATCTTATAATGATGGTGGGATTAATAATATGATATATATATATAGAGTAAGATGAATATGTAAAATTTATATAAAGAATTAAATAATCCTAATAAAAGAAAATATATACAAGAAAATACCATCCCCAGCTGGTATTGACAAGAAAATTCAAGATCTAGCAGTTGATGAAAATAGCACACTCTTCTATGGAGCTACCCTTCAAAAAGACCCATATACCTTACTCATCCTTGTAGTTGGGCTACCGCGGATCCATCGACATTCTACTACTTGTAAACATGCAGGTGACTTTTGAGACAAGCCACTACTTTTCTAAAGAATTATTGGTTTTATGTAATAATCCAGAGACACTAGTTAATAACAAATGTGTGAAATCAGGTCCCCGGTTCGGCTATGGACTCTCTAGCAATGTACTATATGCTGAAAACTCCATTGGAAGAGCATCCTTTGTTACAGAATTTTGTGAATGGTCATGATGCTTATCGAAACTCGCGGTTTAAACTTATCCCACATATTTCCAAAGGTTCATGGATAGTGAAACAGAGTGTTGGTAAGAAAGCTTGCTTGGTTGGTCAAGCACTTGAAGTTCGTTACACCCGCGGCAAGAACTACTTAGAGGTAAAAGAACATGACTCAAAATTCGATCTTTATATGTGATCCGTCAACAAAATCATAATGTTTTTGAGCCTTTGTTTCTCTATTTCTCAGCTTGATATTGATGTTGGATCTTCAACTGTTGCAAGAGGAGTAACCAATCTTGTTCTTGGGTATATTTGAACAATTTGAGACCAAAGGCGATTTCCAAGTGTTTGAAGTGATTAGAGTTGAGAGGAGTAGGAAAGAGTCAGTGAGCAGAGAAATTTTGTAAGCAATAGAAGAGATGAATGAAGGAGCTATCAATTGGGAGGAATCAAAAGGTAGATGAGAATTGATTGTATTTGTATTTTGTATTTTGTATTTTGTAGTGTGTATGGGAAAAGACTCTTGAAACAGAGGAAGAGCAGAAGATTTTGAAGACATTAGAGAAAAAAAAGGTTTACGTGTTTGAGTTTTACATTTAAAATCTTCCTCTTCTTCTTTTGTTCTTTCAATTCTTTGTATTTTGCTTGTGAGGATTCTTCTTCTTTTTTTTTTTTTTGTAGCTGATTTGTTTAGAGAAGGATTATTTTTGTTTTTGTTAAAATCATGTTTGATAAATTGTTAATTATATTAGATGGTTTCCCTACCCTTGAAACTACATTTTACTATACAAAGCTCTAAATGCATTTTTTTCTAAAGACAATGGTTTGTTGTATATTCAAGTCTAAAATTGATTGTATTTTTATAAATAGGTTAGTGTTTTTTTTTTCTATAGCTTTTATGGTTAAGTTAGTGTTGCGTTTAAATCAGTGGTAAGTGTTGACTCACCTCCAACCCTAATTTTTCAATAATAATAGTTATAAGGATCATAACAAAAAAAAATTATAAAAAAATCTAAGATGTATATATTTATAAAGCATAATGTCCAATAAAATAACCGAATCTTTAAAAGATTTATTGCATTGTGTGATCTTGTTTAAACCCTTTTTTATGTCGTCAGGTTTACTAAGAAACAGTAGCTTATAAAAATAAAATAAAAGCAGTAATATCCGGTGGACATCCTTATTCACACGCAAATGATGTTGTACTTCTCCACAAACATTCATCATTGAGAAAAACTTTGAGACTTTTCTTGAAAATTCAGTCTATTTTTATAAGCTAAATTCAGTATCATCAATTCCAAAAACACACACACAATGATCGAGTATTTACCTGAATTAGAATTAGCATTCACCACACAAGTATTACCTAAAGCCGATCCACCACCACAACCACTATTGATGAGGACATCAAGTCACCATCAGCCAAGGAGAACGGAACATGGAGTCATGAAGAGGAGAGCATGAAGTTGAAGAGAGCTAAGGAGACTTGCGGCCCAAGTCTAGCTCAAATGAAGACTAAGATCAAACATCTCAGCTCAACCAACACTTGGAGATCATACTCAACTCATTCAGAGTCAGCCACAAAGAAGAATCAGCCAAAACGGAGTTCATATGAAGAAGTTATTAAAGATACAATTTGGCAGCTCTTCAATGGACGCGATGGAGACATACAATCACTCATCGAATCATTCCTGCCAAACCAGGATGAACCAAGCTACAAGTACAATTATTTTGGATTCCTAACTCATCAGAGAAAGACTGAGAATTGGATTCGTGACCAAATTCAATTTGGTCTAAGAGTTATGAATTTTACAAATCAGGAGAACTGGAACTTTCCCGATTTGGACACAGGAGCACTTATTGAAGGATTCCGACCGAACCGCAAGTAATTAAGCTATGAATCGACTTTGTCTGGAATCTTCATTCAATTAGGGAGCTCGTCGAATTGGATTAATTCAAATACAAGTTTTGGAGTAAAAGTTATTCAATGTTCAAGTCAGAAGATGCTCAGCTTGCCTTATTTGGAAGCTCATGGGATTGCTACCGCCTTTGGAATAGGCTGTTCTGTGCGTACGGCTGGCTTAGATCCACGTCCTATTGGAGACAGCGGTTCTATTCTTAAGGTTGGGACAGTAGCCCCTCAGCTACTGCAGCAGCAAGCTTGGCTCACTCTCATTCTAAGCCCACATGGAGTTGAAGCAGATTTGAACCGAATGTTCAATCAAGAGTCTCTTTCAGCTCAAGGCACTTCACGAGTCGAGCTACATATGGATGGAAAGATCTTTGAGTCTAGTTTCCAAAACATCCAAGAACACTCCAATCCGCCCAGCCAGTCACCCTGGAGAGGCCCAACAGTGGAGACATATCCGATGGACCCTATCCTAGCCGAAAATGTCAAGTGGGATCTTTTGAAGCCCAAACAAGGAACTCAGCATTTCATTTGGGAGCCTGGAGATCACCTAGGAAGCTTCTAAAACCAGCTGGAGCCTTTAAGAATCAATTCAAACTAAGTGGAGCATTAAGAAGAACAAGTTCCTTAAAATCCTCCTTAGTGAAGCTTCTTTTGTCACATAATTGTTCTTGAGTTTTGTGTGTTGTTTCTTTTGTTTTATTTTGCAGAATTTATGTGTTTTTGTTTGCTTTGTTTCAGTTGAGAACTTGGCTATATAATGCCATGCTTGTAGTCCTTATTAAGCACCTTTCAATCAAATTAGTAATACAAAGTATTTGTTTTTCTTTCAAAGTTGTTCTTTGCAAAGATTGTTCTTGTTCTTTAGATTCATTTGAGCGATTCATTTGTTTCTTTAGATTGTAGGATTAGTATTGTTTGTGTGATTCAAACAAAGTCTATCCTCCAAAGATTGAGAGAGTCAATCACCCAAGGATTGAGAGAGTCAATCAAACCACCTTCCATCTCAACATCACGCCCATTTCCGCATAAAGCTTGGAATCTCTCGATCATCAAGTGATCTTAGTATCGGAGTGATTCCGTGCTCGCATCAACTATGGTCTTCTTTATCATTATCATTTTCACCACAACCACCCCAGCTTCTCGTAAGCGTTTAGTGTTTTGCGTTTCGCGGCTAGAGGTGGAATGTTGTTGCAAGGAAGAGAGTTGCACTACAAGAAATTTGAATATTGATAGCAGAACCAGATAGCGTTTTATACTTTTATGCTATGATTGACAGACTCCTCAATTTTAGACAGCGTTTGCAAAAACGCTATAGTATGTTTAGCGCCTAAATTTTTTTTTAATCCCTGCCTATCTTTTTCCAAGAATGCTTTTTTTTGTGAATTGCGCGTGAAAATTTTTGGTTGTGAAAATTTGGCTAAGTTCGAATCCATAGAAACATACGTAATAAAAAAACCCATAAGAACTCACTAAGAAAAAAAAATATAAACTGTCTCTCAGAAAACCCTAGCCGCTGTTGATGCAGGGGTTCAACTTTCAATTATTTCTAATTGGAAGGTTCGCAAAAAGGAAAGAAAATAAGAAAAAGGATCTTTCGGAAAAAGGGGACTCTTTATTAATGTTTTAAAATAATACAAGGGTTCTAATTCGGAGTGCCGAACTAGTTTTATTGAAAGAAAAGAGTTGATTATTCGGAGCCTTGAGTCTCTCTTCCTCCAATTCTGAATGTCCTTTCTGTAGGGGGGTGGGTACCTATATATATGACCGTATAGTCGGTGTTCCTAGCCCATGCTAACCAAGAGATAAGGATGATTTCCTAAATTTTGTATACT